>OX031060.1:58960685-59378185 GCA_943736015.1 Tridacna crocea | reverse complement strand
ATAACATTAAAAACAACGACGACGACAATAATAATAACATCAATAATAACGACGACGACGACAATGATAATAATAACATCGATAACGACGACGACGATAATAATAATAACATCGATAACAACAACGACGAAGATGATGATAACATCGATAACAACGACGACGTAATAATAACAACATCAATTACAACGACGACGATAATAATAACATCAATTACAACGACGACGACGATGATGACAGCATCATGAAAAACCACGACCACGACGATATGATAACATCAATAACCATTACGACAATAGTAACATCAATAACAAGGATAACGAGGATAATTACGACGACACTTACGACAATGATATCGCTAATGATAACATCGACGACTGAAACAACCCTAATTACAACGACAAATACGATTACACAACAGTTACAACGACGTAGACAACTACAACAATAACAAAGACGACGATAACAACAGCAATAAAACATAACCAAAGATCACAACGACCTTATAAATAATTACGAGTACGACAGAAACATCAAGGACAAGAATATCAATTGGAGGAGGAGGAAACAACGACGAGGACGTGGAAGAGGAGGAGGAGGAGGAAGAGGAAAACCAGGAGAACGTGGAGAAGGAGGAGCAGAACGAGGATGAGAACCAGGAGGAGGAGAAGGTGGACTAGGTGGAGGAGGAGGAGAACGATGATGAGAAGGTAAACCAGGTTGAGGAGGAGGAGAATGTGGAGGAGAAGGTAAACCAGATGGAGGAGAAGGAGAACCAGGTGGAGGAGAGGTGAACCAGGTGGAGGAGAAGGAGAACCAGGTGGAGGAAAAGGTGAACCAGGTGGAGGAGAAGGAGAACCAGGTAGAGGGGGAGGTGAACTAGGTGGAGGTGAAGGAGAACCAGCTGGAGGAGAAGGTGAACCAGGTCGAAAAAGAGGAGAACGTGAAGGAGAGGGAGAACTCGGAGGAGAAGAAGAACCAGGTGGAGAAGGAGAACGTGGATTAGAAGGTGAGCCAGATGGATGAGGAGGAGAACCAGGAGGAGGATAAGAACGTGGAGGAGACGGAGAACGTGGAGGAGAAGGAGAACGTAGAGGAGAAGGTGAACCAGGTGGAGGATGAGAACCAGGAGGAGGAGAAGGTGAACCAGGTGGAGGAGGAGGAGAACCAAAAGGAGAAGAAGAAGAAGTTGCTAAGATGCAACAAGTTTTCTTTGAAAAGTAGAGCACATAAACTTTGTGGGAAATGAAGAAAATGCTGGTTACCAGCATTTTCTTCTTTTTCCAAAATGTTTTCAAAAGGCTTCGTCCTTACGGTCGTTAAAAGTCGTCATTGTGTAGTAAAGGGTTCAGTGGTTTGATTTGTCAATGATTCTATAGAAAACATTACGGGAAAAGGAAAAAATGCCAGCTACCAAAATGCTCCTTTCCAAGGGATCGATTAAAACTCTTGGATTTGGGATACAGGTTTAACCCTTTACCACACAATGACGACTTTTGACGACGCTGAGGTAGAAACCTTTTGAAAACATTGTGGGAAAAGGAGAAAATGCTGCTGGTAACCAGCATTTTCTCCTTTTCCAACAATGTTTTTTACCCTTCCCAAATCAAATTTCGATTGTTCAGTCATAGTTATTTTGTCGTCTGCAAATGCTTTCAATTTGGATCAGTCTATAAATTTCTCGTTTGGTAAAGAGTCAAAGAGAGAGAAAGTCAGGGAGGAAGAAAGGGGGAAGGGAATAAGATCTTCCCGATTTGGTTCTGATCCTTAAAATTCCGCTGAGTCATTCAGACAGAAAATAACCATGTCTATGAAAATAGCTGGAAGGAACCTAGATAGATATTATGTACAATCTTGTCTATATATTGAAATTTTGCGGACTGCTTCACTTTCTCCTCGTGTTTCTAGCTTCCCATATCTTATACCATTCTAATTCGCCACTTGAAAAATTCGTTCCTTCGAGCAGTTACATTGAACCACAACATTTTCCCCATACGCCTAACCAACAGCCTTAATGAAAAGATTATTTAATTAAGCTCTTGTTGTTGTTGTTGTTGTTGTTGTTGCTTCTTCTTGAGAAAAGGTTGTCGGCAGAAAGTATTTTGTTATAATGTTCGATACTCAAATTTAACTAACCGTAATTGACTTCTTAGTTGTCATTTCAAAAAAAACAATATTCTGATTGAATGAGACAAAGCAAAACAGCCAATCAGACAGGTTGTTATTAAACATGATTTAGAATGACCTATGCCCTTATACTGTAGAGTACCTTTTGAAAATACAGTTGGCTTTAAGAGCAGTGTAGATTAATACCAGACTGCATAAATATTGCAATTTGATCTTGGGGTCCACATTCAGAGTTACCTTTAACCCATTACCAAACGACAATATTTTAGACTGGTCCAAATTGAAAGCATTTCCAGACGACAAAATAAAAGTGACTGAAAATTTGAAATTTGTTTTGTGAAGGGTAGAAAACATTGTGGGAAAAGGAGAAAATGCTGGTTACCAGCATTTTCTCCTTTTCCCACAATGTTTTCTTAAGGCTTCTTTCTCAAGGTCATCAAAAGTAGGGATTGTGTGGTAATGGGTTAAGGCTGCTTAGCGTGACACATCGACCTTCTGTAGACAGTGTAGATCAGAACGTGCAGTCTGATCTCCGACTTACACTGTCTGATATGGAGGTATCTACCTTCTTCCCCTCACCCCCCAAAAAAAAAAATTTTTCTTTTCGAAATAGCAACAATTGTGTTCTTACTATTGGTTTGCAAGCTCCGTTTAACGTTTTGCGGACTGTGTAGATCAAGATCAGACTGCACGGAACGTGCAGTCTGATCTTGGATCTACACTGTCCGATGAGATATCGGACCTACCCCACCCCCACCTCCCCCAAAAATATATTTTTCGAAACGTTTGGGTTTTACTATTGCCTTAACCCTTTACCAAACGGCAAAATTTTAGACCAGTCCAAATTGAAAGCACTTGCAGACAATGAAATAAACATACATCAAAAACTTAAGTTAGTTTCCAGCAGGGTGGAAAACATTGTGGGGAAAGGAGAAAACGCTGATTACTAGCATTTTCTGCTTTTCCCACAATGTTTTCAAACGGCTTCCATCTCAGGGCCGTAAAAACCAGGGATTGTTTGATAAAGGGTTAAAGGTGGGTATTTAGAATTTGCACATCACACCAAATAAAAAAAATATATATGTTGCTGAAATTTATATGACATAACAATACAAATCATCAGTAATTAAGAATCATAAAATTACAAAAAAAAAAAAATGTTTTTGTGGTATTCCCTTAAAAGGCTACGTAGCCTCTTAAGCTATTTTTGATTTCCCGCTAAAATCAAAAAAGCATTGTGGGAATGTTAAGTGACTTGCATGTGACTAATGACTATTAGATTCCATAACATAACAAAACATGTAATTATTTTCCATAATGTCTAGAACTTCGGATGCTATGTTTGAAGCTTCGTCTGTATATTTCCGGTATGTAAATGAGCGAGTTGCTCGTGTAAAAATAGACTGTGTTTCTCTTCAGTCTCGACCAGGGCTGTATAGTAAATCTCTAATTTATCTAGCTGTCGGATGGTTTTCGACTACTGGGGTTTAATGAATGAAAATTACAAAGCTTTGCGAGTATATGGATGATTTTTTTGTATTTTTTGTAAAATTTTGTACCAAAATCTGAAGGGCCACCTTTAAAAGCTCCATTTGACTTATTTAGCAGACTTAGGGTAAATGTGACGGTGACTTCTGATTAATCTTCATTAATTATCGATTCGTTACAAATCCGTCATCAAAAATAGGTCACTAATTCTCGGAATTTACTATTTTCAATATAAGTTACGCGGACAGTTAGTTAGGGTATTAATTTATTCAAACGTGTTACTAGCAGTGCAGATTTTTTTTTTAAAAAAATCTAAAGAAATCAAGACAAAAATATTAGGAGTAATAGTTAAGTTGGCAAAAAAAAAATCAATTTCTTTATTTACCGTATTATTCCAGCCATCTGCTTTGAATTCATCCCTTATTTTGTTTAACTCATTATCAAACGCCAATATTTTAGGCTTGTCCAAATCGAAAACATTTGCAGACGACAAAATTAAAGTGACTGAAATATAAAATTTATTTTGTGGAGTTTAGAAAACTTTGTGGGAAAAGGAGAAAATGCTGGTAACCAGCATTTTCTCCTTTTCCCACAATGTTTTCTAAAGGCTTCTTCCTCAGGGTCGTCAAATGTAGAGATTGAGTGTAATTGGTTAATTAGACAAAAATGATACCATTAAATCATGGATATACGTTCACCAAAATTTGAAACTTTTAGATAAATATGCTACTCACAAAACTCGGTTTTCGGTATATTCCGGTGAAGTTCGTCGGTTTCAGGAATTAAAAAAAAAACAACAGAGCTACTACTAACCACAATATCGATTCAATTTTTCACCTTCTGTCATAAAAAATAGAATTCAATCAGCACGCATATTGTACATGTCGTTTTTCAATCAACAAGGCCATGCAGGGGTCAGTTGACATATTTACCGCATTTCGTCCGAATTCGAAGCCCGGGGGATATTTAAAACATGACAAAGTTATGACGTATCCAAATAAATTTGTCAATTTCGGTGACTAGCGAAACAGAACTGGGACGAATCAACCCATTGGTATTTTGACAGTTTTGTGACCGATTTCACTAACTTTTCATTGGTTTTTAAAATTTCAGACTCGATTCGTTACTGTTAAATAATAAAGGTGGGGGCTATTAAAAAGAAAATAAAAAACATAAAAAGGTCAAAAGTGAACATGGCAACGTCGAATATGATTATATTGATTATTTATATAGGATTGTATTTCTAAACATTATAGAAATGTTAACTATATTCGACATTTTTTTTTTAATTTACCAAATTTGATGGGCACGTGCATGTTAACTCATTACCAAACGACAAAATTTTAGGTTTGTCCAAATTCAAAACATTTGCAGACGACAAATAAAAGTGACAGAAAATTTGAAATTTGTTTTGTGAAGGATAGAAAACATTGTGGGAAAAGGAGAAAATGCTGGTTACCAGCATTTTCTCCTTTTCCCACAATGTTTTCTAAAGGCTTCTTTCTCTGGGGCGTCAAAAGTAGGGATTGTGTGGTAATGGGTTAAACCATGTTTCCTGTAGGTGCCTATTAGGATAAGATAATTAACCCATTACGGTACAAATGTTGACTTAACTTAAACCCTTCACCACACTGAGCGGAGTTTTAACAACCCAAGACAGGTGGCTTTATGAAAACATTGAGGAAAAAGGAGAAAATGCTGGTAACTAGCATTTCCTCCTTTTCCCCACAATGTTTTCTATCCTCCGAAGGACAAGTTCAACCATTAAAACATCTATTTTTTGTCTTAAATGCCGAGTTTCTACAACTCCAAGACATGTGGGTTTTACAAACGTTGAGGTTGAAGGGAAAAAATGCTGGTGTATAAAATGCTGGTAACCAGCAAATTGTCCTTTTTCCACGATGTTTCTACCTTCTGAGAGGCATGTCCTACCATTTTAGATGCCTCTAGTTTGCGTTGTTCGTTTGTCCGTCAGGACCGGTATCTTCTGTATTCTGCCGATATTTTTTAAGGCCATGTCATGGAAAAAGGGGGCTTGATGTACATTTCCATTATGGACCAATTTCTTTTCAACAACTGGTCATATTCATATTTTTAAGTCACAAACAATCATTATTTATTTTCATTTTTACTGAAATCTAATGTCATGGAAAAGGGGGGGGGGGGGGGGCTTCATTTATAATTACTCCAGGGGCCAATAACAAAAAGGCCATGTTTACATGCAAAACATAATGCCTGTAAGATATACAGATCTCTACGAAAAAAAGGTCTTTTTCGGCGGGGGATATCATTTTCACGAAATAACTTGTTTTGATCTTTTTGTCGTTAAGAGAAGGCAGTGTGTTCTAAGGCTTTAATGATGATGTAAAATAAAGAGGAACGGTTAATTTAAAGGTGGGTATTTAGATTTTTCACATCTCACCAAATTAAAATATATATATATATCACTGAAATTTATATGAAAAAAAACTATGCAAATCATCAATAAAATCATCATAAATTTACAAAAGAAAAAAAAAAACTTTGACGGCGTTCCCTTAAAAGGCTACGTAGCCTCTTAAGGTATTTTTAGATTTTGCACCAGAAATAATAATAAAAAAAAAGAATTGTGGGAATCTCAAGAAATTGGCATGTGACTAATGACGCCTTAATTCTATATTTTAACAAACATGTGATTATTTTCCATAATGTCTTCTTCGAACGCCTTCGTCTATGTATTTCCGGTATGAAAATGAGCGAGTTGCTAATGTAATCACAGACCCAGTTTCCCGTTGCTGTTGACTTGGGCCATAGTAGTTGTCTAATTTCTCTTGTTGTTGGATTGTTTTCGGCTACTGGGGTTTTATGAATGAAAATTTAAAGGCTTTGGCAGTATAAGGATGGTTTTTGTATATATATATATATATATTTTGTAAAGAATTTCGTCCCAAAGTCTGAAGGGCCACCATAAACATATAAGCAATGTTCTGTGAAAAAAGGGTTTAACCCATTACCACACAGTCCCTACTTTTGACGACCCTGAGAAAGAAGCCTTTAGAAAACATTGTGGGAAAAGGAGAAAATGCTGGTAACCAGCATTTTCTCCTTTTCCAACAATGTTTTCTACCCTTCACAAAGCAAATTTCAAATTTTCAGTCACTTTTATTTTGTCTGCAAATGCTTTCAATTTGGTCTAGTCCAAAAGTTTGTCGTTTGGGTAAGGGTTAATGTATCTGTGATGGATTACACCAGCAATGCCATCAGACAATTTTATTAGGAATACATACAGCCCTTTTTTTTTAAAGAACCGACTTAATCATAAGGAAGACCTATCCTTTGACAAACAGAAAATATTGACCGACAGCGAAACGTTTCGGCCCAGGTCAGCCATCTTCGCAAGCAAAGGCTGACGATTCACTACGCTACTCTACCCTTGGCGGATCGAGCTTGATTTTTACATTCACCCGGTGCGCTTTTTCATTGGATGCAGCCAGCTCTAGCTGCAACGAATGAAATCGCTTGTAGCATTTCATCTTTGATAAAAATAGAACAAGATCTCTACCTTTCGAATAGAGGGTAAACATGGAAACCCACTTGGATGTCTGCTTATCGCTTCTTGTGTATTCGTAAGCGGTTTGTAAAACGATATTTCATTTGCTTTTAGAAATATGATCTAAAGGGGGTAATAACCAGCATCAAATAGAGGGCGCATCGCAGGAATCTTGAAATCGGGCTCAATCAGCCAAGGTAAGATCCACGTAGTGATCGTAACCTTGGCTCGGGAAGATGAGGTCAGCCAGCGCGCACTGTGCAGGCGGACCAATCTCTTTTGATATCCACTTTTTTTAACAACCGACTTAGTCACAGGGAAGACTGGTCCTTTGATGTACAGAAAATTGACTGATGGCGAAAAGTTTCGACTCAGGTGAGCCTGGCCAGTCCGCGCAGGTTGACCCAGGCCGGTGCTTTACGCAGATCCATCAAGACCCCTTTCTTTTCCACAGAGCGTGGCTATTTTGCATCGATTGTGAAACAAGTTCTTGCAACTTGTACTAACTTTTCTCCATTCTTCTTCGTGGAAACTAAACCCGGCCCGCATTCACCAATCATTCTTAAGAACGTTGTCTGTCTTATTCTCCACAATTTTCTACATTTTCTACATTTGTAAGTAACACAGCTTCTGATTGGCTAAACCATTTGGTTTAACCAATCAGAAGTTGTGTTACTTAAAAATTTAGAAAACCTTTGAGAAGAAGAAAATGGTTGTTGAATAAAGGCCCAGCACTCGCTCTGAATGTGTGGGCAGATGAACAGTTCCAACGTTGACAATTCTGACGTAGCTAGACGTAAATTTACGTATGTTGTTTATCCTGCATCCTGCATTCCATTAATGGTCAAGGAAAAAAATAAAACCTGTCAAAAGTGACAATGTCTTGATGATCGTAATGGTCACTGTTTTGACGTGTATTGAACATGTATAAATACGCCCATATCGGAGGTCAAATCTAACGGTATCAAATAAGGTAGTTCTCTAACGTACAGGGCCGTAGAAACAGGGGGGCCGGGGGAGGGGGGGGAGGCAGGGGGGCGGGCCTCCCCAATAATTTGATCACCAATAAACTGATTGTGTCAGTATTTTGCTGAATACTGCTACACAATCATTGTGCATAAGGAGAATGAAATAATAGTAAATTTTGAACGATTTAAAATAGTTCTAAACAAACGGCGGCGAGCCATGGAAATTTTTCTTCTACTTTTGTTATCTGACAGATACCAAACAATTTCTGACGTCCGGGTGATTTTCTGCTTTATTTTTCACCGAATCTCATAATTCACCATATTGTTGAACAAATTTCCTTCTTTTTCGGTCATTGGTATTAGTAGGTGGGTTAATTTCTCACTGCATAACCAAACGTAATACATATATCGTCGGTATGCTTCCAAAACCTCGTAACTACACCTTGTTACAAGCTGTAGTTACGAGGTTTTGGAAGTACACCGACGATATGTAAAATCAGGACAAGCCGACTCTAAAATAATGTTGCCCCCCCCCCCCCGCCCCCTCAAATCCAAAATTGCTTCCTACGGGCCTGATGTCGGCGTGTCGTATTTTTGTTAAAGATGCACCTTGACTCGTTTTCATCCAGTTTTGTCACCAATTGTATCCTTATTTTATGAAATTATAATCATTCTTGTACCTTCGTGCCAAATATTGCCCCTGATGGTTGCAAGGTTGCACAGATTACGACGGATAGAAAATACATTTCATTCTATTGCGGCTAGCCATACACATAACAACCACAGTTTCCGGTTTCACCCTTTTCCAAACAACAAATTTTGGACTCTTCGAAACCAAAAGAGTTTGCAGACGACTATTCTAGATTTGGAGAAAATGGCAAAAAGTTCTCTAAAAGGGTAGAAAACACTGTGGGAAAAGAAGAAATTGCTCGTTACGAGCAATTTCTCCTTTTCCCACAGGGTTTTCAAAAGACTTTTACTGCAGACACGTAAAAACCAGGGCTTCTTTTGGGAAAGGGTGAAATAGAAGACTAATTCCTACAGTTTCTTTACCCAACACACATTATACTGGTTTTTATCTACATTTACACGATTATCTAGATTCTAGATTTGCTTTCAATTTGGACCAGTCTAAAATTTTGTCGTTTGGTAAAGTGTTACCTTATTCTAGCAGATTAAGGGTTGAAAAATTCTAGAAATGCTCTTTCAAGGGACACGTGATGTACCGCTTAGTCTAAAAAGTAAAGAAAGGAATCTGTAATAGAAATTTCGTTTTTTTTTGTGTGTATTTAAATTGAGCACTTTTGATATTCCGTAATAATGTTAATTGCATAGTTATGCCATAATCTAATGAATAGTCCTTCTCATAATGTATGAAAACTGAATCTTTGCCCCCCCCCCCCCCCACACCTCTGCAAAATAAAAAAGAGGATGACTCCGGTGGATTTTACCTACAGTGAACATCAAAACTATTTAATGAAAAAGTAAATTTAAACCAGTAATTGTTTTACGTTCACTTGCAAGCATTAATCTTACACCCATGAAGAAAGAGTCGTTTGATAACATTGTGAATAAAGAAAAACTGTTATTTTCTCCGTTTTCGGACACTTTTTCTTCTATCTGAAGTACGAATGCATTTGATTTATTATCTTTATTTATCGTAGATCTACTTCTATATGGAAAATTTTAAAAGATTGACCTTTGCAAAACGGCTCAGAGTAGAATTTCTTTTATGTTGTTTTTTGGCTCGGCTGAATGTGGTGGCTTATGACCTACTTTTTGGTACTGATAACAAATGAATAAATAGTATTTTGTGATTGGTCAAATTTGTAGATATGTTTATTTCAAGGGTCCCTGTGGTGAAACATACAGACATATTTATTCTAATTTGGCCGCCAACTATTTGCTGGCATATTTACACCGTTTATCTTTCTTTTTTTTTTTTCAAATCTTATTTCCTATAATTAGGGAAAATATAGCATGTCTTTAATAATAACGTGTCTTTGGTTATAACGTTCTCACTTTTGGAATCGTTAATATTAGTATGACTAACTGTACTTAGATGTACATGTAACATGTATATTTTTTTTACATCTTATAAAACAATCTGGCTTAAAAAGTGCGGTAAGTCATTGTTTTCTTACGCAAAAGTATTGTATAAATAGCTGAATATCTAACAAGGTGACATTTCCAAGACTAATTCCCAGTCAGATCTTCGACTGATATCAAACCTTCATTTACAAGAGGTAACCTTTAACTCTTTACCACACGAGAAAATTTTAGACTGGTCCAAATTGAAAGCATTTGCAGACGACAAAATAAAGGTGAGTAAAAAATAGAAATTTGTTCTGGGGCGGGTAGAAAACACTGTGGGAAAAGGAGAAAATGCTGGTCACCAGCATTTTCTCCTTTTCCCACAGTGTTTTCAAAAGGCTTCTTTCTAAGGGGCGTCAAAAGTAGAGATTGTGTGGTAATGGGTTAAGTCTTAACTGAACGACATAAGTATTTTTTTGTACTTTACCAAACTGAAAGCATTTGCGGATGACAATACAAATGTGAATCAAACACTGACAACTGTTTTTTGAAAGGTAAAGAAAATATTGTGGGAAAAAGGATAAAATGCTCATTACCAGCATTTTCTTCTTTTTCCACGATGTTTTCAAAAGCCGTCTGGTTGTTAAAACCCTTTACCACACTTACCCGATATTTAACGAACCTTGGAAAGAAGCCTTTTTGGTTCTTGTTATCGGCTTGAAAGATTGACTTGACCCTTTACCAAACAATCCCTGGTATTTACGACTCTGAGACAGAAGCCTTTTGAAAACATTGAGGAAAAAGAAGGAAATGCTGGTAACCAGCATTTTCTTCTTTTCCCTCAATGTTTTCTACCCAATCAAAAAATTATTAATCCATATGACCCACACTGAAATATTCATCTGCAAATGTTTTCGATTTAGAAAAGGCTTTTTGTCATCTGGTTAAGGATTAACCTTTTCAGTTCCACAGAAGAAAATACATGGAAGGGCAGATGCGAACGATATAGATCAGGATGAAACTGCACAGATCATGCTATCTGATCTTGGATTTACACCTTTTGCTTGCTTAGCCGAACCAATGTAACTCAATCGGTAACTTATAGGATTGGAGAACACGGGAAGTCGCTGGTTTGATCCCCGGCTCTGCCAATGTCTTTCCGAGGATTAAACATGGTCATTGCGATAGGATTCAATCCTTTCTTACCAGTGACCATTGTTTCGACAATAATGATTTATGGAAAAGCAGCCAGCGAATAAGACAGAATATTTTCTGCGGAGTATTGGTAAAAGAAACTCCTGGAAAGCATGGACAAGTACACTGGTTGAATTATAATTTTGAAATAAGTAATTCGATCAATCGATGGATCCATCCACCCATCAATCAATCAATCAATCAATCAATCGATAGATCGACCAATAAATTAACCAATCAATCAATCAACTGACCAATCAATTAACCAATCAATTAATCAAACAATCGATCAATCAATCAGTCAATCAATCAATCAGTCAGTCAGTCAGTCAGTCAGTCAGTCAGTCAGTCAAATCAAATCAATCAGGCAATTAACCAATCAGTCAACCTATAATTTCAATCAATCAATCAGTCAATCAGTCAGTCAGTCAGCCAATCCCTTGTTCAGTTAAGTCTATACGATAAAATAATCTTTCTAAAAAACAACTGGTCCTTTTTGCAATACAAAGGAGGGGTGTCCATAAGGCCCTTTTCATGGCCACTACCGATTTTTTTAAAATTTTGTACACGGAAACCTATTCATATTGGCTGTAATTTTATGCAATATTGAATCAATTGGTAAAGTTTTATAAGATGTGTGCGGGTTCAAAGTGGGTGGGGTAATTCTGACCTAAAGAGGGGTCTGTTAGGAAATCGATGATATTTTCATTGTTATTCAGAGCTCAAACTTAACAATTTCATGCTTTCTTAAACAATATCAGATATAACAGCTTATCCTAAAACTTTTGTAAAATTCTTTTAATAAATGTGTTTTTACACAATTGACTGACATGCCTAAATTTTAGCTTTTTTCAGTTCTCCAACTTTACGAAAAACCACAACATCATTTTATATATGGAGGGATTCCAATGATATTTTACATATGTACAGTATATATAGAGGATATTTGTTTTTTTCGGTGTAAGATCGAAATTTATTTCATCGAGTGGACACCATCGGTAATATTTTCACGAGTGGCGCAGCCACGAGTGAAAATATTACCGATGGTGTTCACGAGATGAAATAAATTTCGATCTTTCACCGAAAAAAACAAATATTCTATTTATTTTATGCTTTTAACCCTTTCTGGGAGGAGCTTTATCAAAATTCAGTACAATTTTTTTCCCTTATTCCCCGTGGCGTACCCCTCCCGCATAGCAACGTTACGTCAAGCGCGAGAAATGTAAGGTATATGACGTCATATTTCCCATCTAGTTGTTAGGCACGCGCAATTTACCTAGGCAACAAGAACGTGAAAATCGGTATTTTCACTGGTGGTACCAGTGTAAGATCGAAAAATATTTTCACTGCTATTTCTCGATATCCCACCGGAAAGCATGAAATAATAAATGGTTATTGTAAAATTATGACGAAAGTTTTCTCTAGCGAACGGTTTTTAAGTTATCTCCCCTTGAATTTTCTTAATTTTTTTTACAAACATTTAAGGTTTTCATTTTTCAGTTGGCCACCATGAAAATAAAGTTTTTTACTGCAGAGTAACTTATTCTGTTACCTATATGCAGATTTCTGATTACAGATTTATCCCCATTTGATTTGGACAAACAGGTTCTGTGCTTCAGTGACTTTTTGAGTGATTTCAACTTTTCAGATCGAACTTTTACTAATTCAGCCTATATTGATAACAAGAACATTTCCTTCCAGGAGCAGATCTTGAATGGTTGTTTTTATGGTGTTTAACAATGTGTTCAACAACATTTCAGTTATGTCACGGCAACCAGTGTATCTATTAATGCTTTCCTAGAATTTTTCCCCATCAATCCTCTGAAAAAATTACCAATCCAGGGATTCAAACAGCAATACCCTAGTGTCCATTGGACTATCAGGCTAGGCATAATCTAAATATCAATCTATATCTCTGTTAGGAAGTACTTTTGTTATACATGACCCTGTGGATATTGACTTATCTGTAGTTTATAGGATTAATGTTCAATCTCTAAGCCAAGAAGAGTTGCTTTGCCAAACAACTAATCATTTTAAAAGATATCATTCCTCTATTTTTGAATAACATGAGGAAGTGTAGGTGTTGATAATGGCATCTCATAGGCTTTTAAACTCGTTTTACTTTTGATGTCAGTATTTTCTGGTAATAATTGCAACCTAAGTACCAAAGCTATACATGCACAACAAACAACTATAGTTACCTGCTCGCTCCGGTTATACATCTACAGTACCACTCTGTCTTTGGATTTATGCCTTGATTATGTTCAACCCATAAATTGTGTGCTGGGAGTTGTGTGTGTGTGTGGGGAGGTGCTCTAAAAATGACAACTTCTTTTTTTGTGAGCCATGATTCAGTGGACTACATTTTAATCAAAGTGTTTTTATATTTAAGACCGACTTTTTCTGGGGTAATATACCCCCATTCCTAATTTTTGTGTCACTTGTTTTAAATGTGCCCATGTTGTAAATGTGAAATCCTGTACAGAAGTGTGGAACAAGCATGCTTTGTCTGACACTTTTCAAGTTTGTCATTAGTAGTTATTTGTACATATCAGTTACAGGGAATGGCAAAACACTGTATTACATGTACATGTGTAAATTAAAAAGAATGGGCTTCCACACAGAATGAGCTCGCTTTGATAGTTGTTGCACATAATGCACACTTTTGAAACATGCTGTGCAGTTTGAATCCGAGTTACAAACAAATGTAAGGCCTCCTGAATTTTTAGTTACGATAGGTAATACAATTTGAAGTATTAAGGGAAACACAAAACATAGAAAATCCTTAAAAATATGACGGGCTATTGTGAAGTTGTCTTATCTTACAGTATTATTTTGGTAAAACGACAAGAGCTCTGAGATGACGAATGGAGGTATTGCGGAAGTATAAGCTTAAAAAGGTTGCAAAATAAGACACTCGCAGTACATGTGATAAGAACTAATGAATGATGGAAAGCCTCTTGATATTTTTATTGAATTCACAGAGCAATAGAATAAAATGAATAGCATTTTAAGGCCTGTTGACAACTTAGGTCATATTGGGCGCACTTATTACTTTGTAAACAATAATGCGAAGTGAAAATAACATACATGTGCAACAACATAAGACAAACATGATAAATGAGGAATGGACAAAACACAAAACGATGCCCCTTTTGTCGCCTTTTACGACATGCATGCTGTCACGTTTGTTCCGCCATTTGAAATGGCAGATATGACGATCGCGGGACTGCAGTGGTTTATTCTTATACCCCTGATTAAACTACACAGGGTCCCACAGGCCAATTGATTTCCATTGCAAACCATATTTACATCGAGAAAAAAATATAGGATTTGGAACAAGAACTACCCAGCCTGTTGCAATACTATGAATTACAAGGAAAGCAGCCGTTCGTCTCTAATTTTAGTCGCCTTCTACAACATGCCATAGAGAAAGGCCGAGGTCCTATTCTATACAGTAAAAAAAAAACATTACCCCACGGGGATAAACAAGCAAAGTAAAGGCATCTGAGAGAAGGCTTAAAGTCCAAAAGTGACCCAAAAGTAAAAGTGTGGTTGTTAAAATGCATTTATATTTAATTCATGCCATTTAAAAAGAATATAAACTATTGTGAAGATAAAAGCCTGCTCTTGTACGGTCAGTCTAAGTGTTTTTCTCTGGCAGAAAAATTAATTTTTAGGGTAGGTCTAAAGATGTCAGGTCACTTTTTTTGTTTACTTTTTATCAGGTTTTAAAATTCATTTTACTACCGGCAATGAACAATTGGAAAACTGTATGATAACAGATTGTCATCTTCAGAATAATTTCATACTTTAAGGTATGGTCTATATTCCAATGTACTTTAACACTTACATTGTATGCTTTTAGACACTAGTGGGGCTTTCAGCCCTAGCAGCAGAATCAACCATATTCCAATAAACATTTTTTTTCAAATATAATGCCAAAAGAAAATTGACAAAAATTAAAATCAGAAATTAATTCCATGAAAATGTCTGAAATGAGTTATATCTATTGAATTCATTGCTGTCGAAACAAAACAAAAAAGGTAAAAATCAGAGTCATATCTGCCTTTAATTTTCAAATCATATTTCAGGAGGAAAACAATCGGGGAAAGAAATGCATGCAATGTTTAAGACACGAGAGACAAAGTAATATAAAAACACCATCTGATTGATTTTCAAAGTTCATCTGTTTGAAATTTCAAAAAAGTTGTTATGTAAGCTGGGGGTTAAAAACAGTAAAAAATTTAGGAAGGGCAAATTTAAATTGAAGAAGTAAAGTATCGTGATGACTCAAACTACTCTGAAGACTTTGTTTAGAGAGGAAAAATGTAGAAATAGAAAAAATAACTCAGTAACTCTGATAAAAAAATGTTTAAAAAAAAGAGGTAAAGTAAAGGGGAGATAACTCAAAAACCGTTCGCTAGAGAAAACTTTCGTCATAATTTTACAATAACCATTTAATATACTGTACATATGCAAAATATCATTGGAATCCCTCCATATATAAAATGATGTTGTGGTTTTTCGTAAAGTTGGAGAACTGAAAAAAGCTAAAATTTAGGCATGTCAGTCAATTGTGTAAAAACACATTTATTAAAAGAATTTCACAAAAGTTTTAGGATAAGCTGTTATATCTGATATTGTTTAAGAAAGCATGAAATTGTTAAGTTTTAGCTCTGAATAACAATGAAAATATCATCGATTTCCTAACAGACCCCTCTTTGGGTCAGAATTACCCCACCCACTTTGGACCCGCACACATCTTATAAAACTTTACCAATTGATTCAATATTGCATAAAATTACAGCCAATATGTATAGGTTTCAGTGTACAAAATTTAAAAAAAATCGGTAGTGGCCATGAAAAGGGCCTTATGGACACCCCTCCTTTATGCCAAAAAAAATGTCGTCAAAAAAAACCCTACAGCAGCTGGGGAGAAATGAATTACTTAATGCTAGAGATTTCTCGCAATCTGATCTTGACCTATGATTCAAATAACAGTCTAAATGGCCATGAAAAGGGTTGGAAATTTAGAGGAGAATGCTTGATATTTTGTTATTCTAATTAATTCAATAATTATCATTAACCTAGGAATAGCTCTGGTCTGTTTTCACCAACAATTCTTAAGAATGTTCTCAGTCTTAGTCTTCAGAATTTTACCAATGTTAAAATAACAGAACTTCTGATTGGCTAAACCAAATGGTTTAGCCAATCAGAAGTTCTGTTACTTTCACAGTTCACAGTTAGAAAATCATTGAAGAATAAGACAAAGAACACTCTTAAGAATGGTTTGGTGAATACAAACCCTTGTCTAATATTGAAGTGAGAGGCTGGTCTGTTACTTTCAAATTGTCGAAATTCTGAAGAATAAGACCAAGAATATTTTTACGAATGGTTGGTGAATACGGGCCCAGATCACACTTTAGCTTTTTGTGCTGTATCATCTTGACAAAAGCTACAAATGAAGAAAATGAAAAATTCAGCATACATCCCTTGGTATTTTCATATCTGTAATTAATTCAAAGGTTTTAGCTGGTATAAAAAATGTAAAAGTATCAAAGATGCTTATGTTTATCTTAGTTTGTATTTGTCCTATAAACGTTAGATAAGTGGGATGCTGAGGATTCA
This sequence comes from Tridacna crocea, assembly GCA_943736015.1. Classification (NCBI taxonomy): domain Eukaryota; kingdom Metazoa; phylum Mollusca; class Bivalvia; order Cardiida; family Cardiidae; genus Tridacna; species Tridacna crocea. The sequence continues at coordinate 59,361,217 of OX031060.1, read as the reverse complement.
GTTATTCAATGCAACTGTCGAAAGTGGACAGGCGGTATGAAAGGTATGAAAGAAGGCCGAACGGTCATTTACAACCATAAAAAGGGGAGGGGTAACAGTCAGAGACTGTTAAAAGCGGAGAGCGAGCTACTGAATAAAGTTACAGAAAAGAGATAGGCAGAGGGAGAGCGGGGAAATGAGGGGGGAGACAGAGAAACAGAGACAGAGAAAAAGAAGAAGAGAGAGAGAAACAGAGAGCGAGAGAAGGAGGAGAAAGATAGAGAAAGACAGAGAGAGAGAGAGAGAGATAGAGAGAGAGAGAGGGGGAGAGAGAGAGAGAGAGTAAGAAAGAGAGAGAGAGAAAGAGAGAGAGAGAGAAAGAGAAATAGAGAGAGAGAGAGAGAGAGAGAGAGAGAGGCAGAGGGGAGACAGAAAGAGACAGATACAAGGAGAAGCAAAGAGAAATCTTTAGCGACAGCAAACGAGGCGAAGGAAGATCAGACAGACAAACAAACAGGATAATGAGTACCATAAGAAGTATTGCAACGTAAGATATTCTGTATCTAACAACATTGCTTGCCCATATTGTCTGTTGAAATGTATCGTGAAATCGAGCATGAGTGATAATGTCCCAGACACCAATTATAATGCTTGTTGTCAGGAAATGACATTTTCCCGCCATTCCAGGCGCTCTATTGGAATTCTCGGTAACTTTACAGTGCACAGTCAAGGTCGATCTATCGAATTATTACGCTTCGTTTGCGGACACCAGTCCGAAAACAAGTAAATTCCATTGTATCTATCAGACATTATCTCCCGCTAGATGGCATACTCGGGACCTGGGATTAATGTCTCATCCGAAAGACTATTAGTAATTTTACTTGTCCACACATCTATCTAATTTGGGCATCCTCGGACTACTTTTCGACGCGACAGCCGTTATTTTGAATTTCAAACTAAAATAAACGTTTATTCAATAAAACGCTACGTGGTGTTATTCATTTAGCTATAAACAGCCGTTTAGAGAAATCTGGTGCTAAAACAGGCCTAATTTCTCCTGAAATGTATTGATAAAAGGTATTTTCTCCATTGCTACATTATATCGTGGGGTGGGGGGGGGGAGTGATGCGTCATAGCAGACAGGCCAAATCTTCGAAGAATATGATATGCGCAGACAATGAAATGCGCTATGCTCTGTGAAAGGGGGGGGGGGGAGGCTTAATGCATCTGCAAAAAGTATCGACCCATGTCAGCCTGCGCATTCCGCGCAGGCTGACACGGGTCAAAACTTTTTGTTGATAGAAAATTTTCTTCAAATCCAAGAACCGTTTTACGCTTGCAAGTAAGGGTTTAGTCGATTATTAGACAAACTGATTTTTATGGTTCCAAGATTATCGTTTATTGCATCGCGGAAAATGGTTACCTTGTCATTTTTCACTCAAGAAAAACACTGTGCCTAAAAGAAATTCTCCAGTCATGAACTTACTCTATGCAATGTATTCTTGGAATTGGAACTTCTGCAATTTCTATTCTGTTGTTGTTGTTTTTTTTTTTCTTTGTGGAACAGAAACCACCAAGCCCACTTCCCCCATTCAAGAGTTATCCCATGTTTCGTTCTCAGCTGTGACCGAACCAATACATTTGCAAGTCTTACCAATGACAAATCTTTCAGTATTGAATTGACGCAAAAGACAGCCAAGGGTCAAATCGGTTGGCATTGAAAATCTTTCGATTAACTCATTGGCTGCTGCGCGCGATACAGGGCGTATTTAGTGACAATATAAAGACCCTGATCGCACAGCAGAGAACATTCAGTCGGATCTTGGATCTATAATGTCAGATACGGTGAGACATACTGCAATATCTAAACTCAGTGCATTTTTATGTACTTCCTAACATGTTTTGGGCACGTTGTCTGCGCATGTCATATTCTTGGGTTATTACCGGTTGCCCATCTGAGCGATGCCCAAAGAAGACGGTTAGTTGTTACGGGGGATAGTGCAAGCATACAGGTCGAAACTACTGACAGCTTCGCCTAGTTCTTTAACGTGCTCGGCCCATAGCACTGTCACACGGGACCTCGGTTTAGTGTCTCATCCGAAAGACTATTAATAATTCTAGTTGTCCACCCGAGGTTTCGAACCCACAACGGCTGGTAGGTGTCATATTTTTCGAAGATTCGACCTCTCTTATATGACGTACCACCCATTCCCCGATACTTGGGAAAAGTAGGGCTTATACCGAAGCTAAACCCAAATCTGTACGGACTGTTTTAATAAATGCCCGGTGGTGCATAGGTTACCTGCTAGCTGATCATAGCTAAATAAATCGCATCAAGTAGCGTTTTACTGAGTAAACGTTTATTTTGAAATTCAAAGTGACGGTTGTCGTTTTGAAAAAGTAGTCCGCTTAGTTACCCAGAATGCCCATATTAGATACATGTGCATGTCTTTGTCATTATCTCCCGCTAGATGGCATTCTATAAATACTCATCTATCTGATATGGGCATCCTGGGTACAGAGCCGAACCACTTTCCTACGCGACAACCGTTACTTTTGAATTTCAAACTGAAATAAAGGTTTACCCAATAAAACGCTACCTCGTGCAATTCACTCAACTATGATCACCAGTTTAGAGAAATCTGTTGCTAAAGAAGGTCTCATTTCTCCTCAAACGTATTGATACGTAAAAACTATTATCAACATTGCTACTTTATAGAGCGTAATATTACAGTCAGCCCGCTTTTTGGGCTAGTAGTGATGCGTCATATAAGACAGTCGAATCTTCGAAGAATATGACATGCGCAGACAACGGTGTCTTTGTAGAATGCCATCTAGCGGGAGATAATGGTTTTGAGCATGCTCTGTGAAAAGAGGACTTATTACACCTGCAAAAATATCAACTCAGGTCAGTCTGCGCTGTTTGCGCAGACTGACCTGAGTCGAAACTTTTTACTGTTGTTCGAAGGACCAGTCTACCTAAAGATTCAGTCGATTGTTTCACATTGAAATGTTTTTAGGGGAGGGTCCCTAATTGTGTGATGACTTCCCCGGGATTGATGCATTAAGCCCCCTTTTTGCTGGAGCATGTCTCACATTCCATCAGATGTCTTTGTAAACATTCTGATAAAATAAGATTAACCCTCAGGCTGCTAAGTTCGACTCACAGACCTTTTGCGGACAGTATAGATCCAAGATCAGACTGCACAGAACGTGCACAGAACGTGCAGTCTGATCTCGGATCTATACTGTCCGATAAGAAGATATAATTCTCCAAACGATAACTGTAACGTTGACATATAAATAGTTGTTGTTTTTTTTTACTCTCGAAATGAACATTTCATTTTAGTTATTAAGCAGGATAAGGGTAAATATACATGTACTGAGGTTTAACCCATTACCACATAATCCCTACTTTTGACGCCCCTGAGAAAGAAGCCTTTTGAAAACCCTGTGGGAAAAGGAGAAAATGCTGGTAACCAGCATTTTCTCCTTTTCCCACAGTGTTTTCTACCCTTCCCAGAACAAATTTCAATTTTTCAGTCACATTTATTTTGTCGTCTGCAAATGCTTTCAATTTGGACCAGTCTAAAATTTTCTCGTGTGGTAATAGGTTATAAACACGAGAAAGTAGTCGGTAAAGCATTGTAGCAAAAGCAGGAACTCATGTTTTGCCAGATTGTCTTCATATCGTCGGTTCACTTCGAAAACCTCGTAACTACAGCTTGTTACAAGCTGTAGTTACGAGGTTTTCGGAGTAAACCGACGATATGTCTTCTGCAATGCAAATAAGATTTATAAATATATATAATCGAATTAGTTTGTTACTGAAAGAAAAAAGGATCTGGGCAGCTGTTTCACTCTAACTCACAAAAGCCAGGCTCACTCCAATTTGTTTAGACGCTTTATTGATCAGGATAAATACACGTGTATAACAAAAGCTGGGATTTTGGATGGTTAAAAAAAAGCCAGAAACCAGACTATTTGAGCCTCTTCTCAACGCCAGATAGATTGCGAGCCGTGCTCTGTGAAAAGGGGGCTTAATGCATCTGCAAAAAAATTTTCGGCTCATGTCAGCCTGCGCGGTCCGCGAAGCCTGACATGAGCTGAAAATTTTTTGCTATCGTTAAAATTTTCTACATGTTCACCCCCCCCCCCCCCCCAAAAAAAAAAAACAACCTATTTTACATCCAAATAGTCTATTGCGCGACTAAGTAGATTTTTATACATCTATATATATTATATATCTTATATATTTTTATAATCTATAATTATCCGTTTACCACACAATCGCGACTTTTAACACCTTTGTGAAAAAAAAAGCATTTTGAAAACATGTTGGAAAAAGGAGAAAAATGCTGGTAGCCAGCATTTTCTCCTTTCCCCGAATTGTTTTTAACCTTACCAAAGACAATTTCAACAATTTTGGTCACATTAATTTTGTCCTCGACATTATGCTTTTGGTTTGTACAAGTCCAAATTTTTGTTGTGTGGTAAAGGTTATGTGTAATTACCTGCTTGGTCACGTGCATCAAGGAAGTGCTTTAAGCCCCTTTTCACAGAGCATACTGCTACTATAAAATCGACCTCTATAATTGGCTAGCAATACGCTAAAAGGGGCATTCGGACATTTGCGTAAAGTGTCCTTCCGGATAAGCCTAATTCAGGATCGTTACAAGTCGGGATTGAGTGGTAGAGTTAATGAATCTGCAAAAAGTTTCGACTCATGTCAGCGTGTGCAATCCGCGCAGGCTGACATGAGTCGATACAGTTTGCTATTTGTGACTTATGTTTGTCCAAGGACCATTTTACCTTCAGATTCAGTCAAATGTCAGACTAAATCGATCTCTGTGTGTTAACTTGCTTGGTACGTACACTATATCACGGACACGCATTAAAGCCCATTTAACCGTTTACCTGATATGTCAATTTGAGGCTCTTCCATCTCTGCAGCAAGTAAAGATATGATGTCAAAAATATGGACAAATGAGGATACAAATATCTGAATGAGTGGAAAACATTGTGGGAAAAGGAGAAATTGCTCGTTACGAGCAATTTCTCCTTTTTTCCACAATGTTTTCAAAAGCTGTCTTGAGATGCAGTCCGCGCAGGCTAATCTAAAACAACAACTTCCGTTTTTATGAAATTTTCTGTTTTGTGCATGTCTGGTGTAGCACAACATCTTGTGTAAATGTAAAGTGTCGTCTCGGATTAGCCTGCACGAAGTGGGCGGGCTAATCCGAGACGACACTTTACGCAGTTGTCTGAATGTCCCTTTACGCGTGTTGCAGGCCTTATAGATTTGAAAATACAATCTATTGTTGAAAATACAGTCAGACTAAAACCAAGAAAGAGTTTGATCGGAACAGAACTGATAGAAAAAAAATATGAATTCTTGATAATGACTTGAACACATGACTACGATTCACCAACCATTCTTAAGAACATTCTAAGTTTTATATATATATATATCAGAGACTGTCTGATTATTAAAGTAACACAACATCTGATTGGCTAAACCCAATAGTTTAGCCAATCAGAAGATGTGTTTCTTTAAATTTTGAAAATTCCGAAGAATAATAAGACTGGAATTTTTTCGATGACGAAGAAAAAAAAGAATACTGTTGGAAATGAAAGGGGAAAAAAAGCTTGTAACCAGCATTATATCATTTTCTCACAATGTTTCCTATTCTTCACAAAAAAAAATTTCAATTTCTGAGTCATTTATTTTGTCGTCTGCATTTGAATTTGGACCAGTCTAATATTTCGTCGTTTGCTAAAGAGCTCAGGAAACAAATACGATTTTAATGTCTCTGCAGCGGAGAGCTTTTGAAAACCTTGTAGATAAAGGAGTATGGCTGTTTATCCCACACTATTTCTCTACCATACTGAAAAGCTACTTTTCCTGAAATGCCAAGCTGTTTTTCGTCTTGTCAAGTAAGCTAGTTCTGCGGTAATCCACAAAGCCTTTAAAGAAATGGCGATTTAGCTTTTGTATAGTAATTTTTTATTAATCCTTTCGGCTGCCATATATGACTCGGTGCACATTTGCGGACAGTGTAGATCAAGATCAGACTGCACAAAACGTGCAGTCTGATCTTGCTCCACACTGTCCGATACAGTCTATCTTTCCTGGTACAATCAACTTCAAAATCGTGATATTTGGATTTTTTTTCTTTAATTTAGTGGAATTTTTTGTTTCACTTACTTAGTAGGTAACATGTATAAGATCAGACTGTATTGAACATACAGTCGAAAGAGATTATTAACTCTTCACCTACCGTTCATGACTAAGAATGTATCATGCGGAAAGTGAAAAGCAAGATCAGCCTACATATAATTACAATCTAATCCTGCTCTACACTTTCCATTTCTCTATCAGCAATTTCGGTCATGTAAACCCAATTCAGTGATAACAAACAGTTGATACGAAATCTAATTCTGTAATAATCATTAATCTTAATTCCACAGTAAAAGGGTCAAACTTTTAGCTGCTTAGTGTGACTCAATGTTCTTTTACGGACAGTGTAGATCAAGATCAGACTGCACAGAACGTGCAGTCTGATCTTGGATCTGCACTATCCGATACGGGTTTTTTTTTTCAACACTAAGCACTTTGTAATCAAAATGCTTCGGTTTCCACTATTTGCTGGAAATCTTGTTTCTATTCATTTAGCAGTTTCAAACCAGTACCCCGAATAATCCCGAAGTTTCACAACCCTAGCAATAGAGATTTTTTAAAAATATTGTGGAAAAAGGAGAAAATGCTGGTCTTTCCATTTTGCAAAAATCTTTTTTCCCCCTTCCTTAACCCATTACCATACAATCCCTACTTTTAACGCCCCTTAGAAAGAAGCCTTTAGAAAACATTGTGGGAAAAGGAGAAAATGCTGGTAACCAGCATTTTCTACTTTTCCCATAATGTTTTCTACCCTTCACAAAACAAATTTCATATTTCCAGTCACTTTTATTTTGTCGTCTGCAAATGCTTTCAATTTGGACCAGTCTATAAAAATATTGTCGTTTGGTAATGGGTTAAACAAATGCACTATCTGGCTCATATTTTGTTGTCTGCGAAATGCTTTCAATTTGGACAAGTCAAAACATTTTGTCACTTGAGTCAAGAGTTAAGATAAAAATTTACTAATATTCCAATGCAATGAACAAAAAATAATTCAAAAAAGAACAACGATTATAAATATTCCCAAACCATGCATAAAAAAACACACATACATCAGAGAGAAAAAAAATGATGCTACAAAATCTACTCACAGAATCCATGTTGGCGAACCTGACGTGTTTGATATATTAGCGAGGTTTATAGATGCGATAGATTTTCCTCGTTCTCTCCCGCACTTTTTTTCTCTCCCTGTCGATTTTTGTATTAAAATTCCAATGTCCAATCCCTGAGATAGTTTACAAGGATGGCCATATAGGCGTGTAACTTAATACTGATCTATATAGAGATGTATATGTTGTTGAACAATAAAGTGATTTTCCGCACTATTCGGTTTATGTGACGATGTTTTCGCGGACGTACATTAGTAATAAAATGTTGATCGGTCAAACCATATGGACATATGCAACTGGTACGCCCGAAAAAGGGGGGGGGGGTAGTGTTTATTTTTTTCTCCTGGCATTTTGATCGATTGTATTATACCTTTTACCAAGCAATCCCTGGTTGAAACCTTTTGAAAACATTGTGGGAAAAGGAGAAAATGCTGGTAACCATCATTTTCTCCTTTCCCCACAATGTTTCCTATCCTGCTGTAAACAAAATTCAATTTCCGAGTCACGTTTATTGTGTCGTCTGCAAGCGTTTTCAATTTGGACCTGTTCAATTTTGTCGTTTGGTAAAGGGTTATTTGTGATGTCCAGTGAATATTCATGGGAACCACGCTCTGGCAAAAGGGGGCGTAATGTATCTCCTTAATGGTTAGTAGCAAGCAAGCCTTCATATATAATTATGATTTTAAATTAACCACTTTTTTTTTAAGTAACAAACTTAATCATAAGGTAGACTGGTTCTTGAACAATCAGAAAATTTACGAATAGCGAAACAATTCGACCCCCCAAAAAAGGGGGTGGGGTAATGCATCTCTGTGGTGGTTCATACTACGCTAGCTTTCATATATTTATAGATCCACTTTAGCCACTTTTATTAAGTAACAAACTTTATCATGAGGTAGACTGGTTCTTGAACATACAGAAAATTGATCGATAGCGAAAAAATTCGGCCCAGGTCAGCCTGCGCGCACTGCGCAGGCTGACCTGGGTCGAAAATGTTCGCAGATACATCAAGTCCCCATTTCTCTGAGTGTCTAATTTACTAATTTACACGGGAGGGGGGTACTCTGTGTCTCATGGTGGGACCCGTAACTCGAGGGCCCCCGAGTTCGAGTCTCGCCGGCTCACTGGAAGCACTGGGGATTTCGTGATAGCATTCTTGCGAAATTGCAAGAGACGCTTCCAACGCATTCCCATTGCTGGTGAAACTTAGGAAATAATATATGAGTAACCTAGGGGCCACACTTGAAAATGTCAGCTGACGCCATGGTACTAGTATAAGCTTGTTGGCATATGGCCCGTGAGCTAAAAGTCAGAGTGAGTTTTAAAGAGATATAGAGCTGACACAAATTTACTATCTCACAGATGAATGAACAGACAGCCGGACAACCAGACATAACATAGTACACCCTTCTGAGCGTGTACCATGGTGAACAAGAGGGCCATGATGGCCCTGTATCGCTCCACTGGCTAAAAACAGTAAAAAGTAAAAACACTACAAACCAAACATTACAATATTTGGCCAATTGGTTTCAAACTTGAGAACATACAAATTTTTATCTATAAAATCCTACGAGAAAGTTATGACCCTTGTGCAAAGCCAATTTTGACCGCAAAGCTATAATGACTTGAATCTTGGTGGAGGTCGACAAGATAAAGCCTCATACCAAATAATACAGGTCAAAAATGTGTGGTTATAAACAAGAAGCTTTTCAAAGTTTTCTCATTGAAAAACCCTGTAAAACATGAGACCCATGAGACAGGGCTAAATCTAGTAGCCCTACTCTTTATTATGGTTAGTAACATGATGACTTCACCACAAAAGCCCATGTAAAACTTGACTCCTGGTGTGGGGGCAAACTTGATCCCATGGCTATAATTTAGGCCCTCCTGGTAAAGGCCTACTAGATAAAGCTACATACAAAATTTGGTAATCCTAGGCCTTATGGCCAAGTACAAGTAGACTTTTAAAGTTTTCCCAATATGAGCAGTGTAAACTTATTTAATCCCAGAGCTATAATTTCAGCACCCTTGGCAGACAACCACTTGATAAAGCTTTTTGAAGGAATCAAATTCTTACAGGGAATTCTAAAGAGGACCATGGTAGAATCATTTCTGCGAGGTTTCATCAAAATTGGATGGGTAGTTTCAGTGAACATGTTTGAAATAAAAGTTAACGCATGCACGTACGGACGGACACACGGACGGACGGACACCGGCCCATGACAGAAGCCCACTGGCCTTTGGCCAAAGGAGCTAAAAATGATTACAACCACAGTCTTCTTCTTTTCTCATCCTCTCTAAAGCAAAATGCATCGTTTGTGCCCGACTGAAATAGTAGATTCCAAGTGTTTAATTCTTTACCAAACGACAAAATTTTGGATAGTCCAAACTGAAAGCATTTGCAGACGACAAAATAAATGTGACAAAAGAATTGAAATTTGTTTCAGGGAGGGAAGAAACTATTGTGGGAAGAGGAGAAAATACTGGTTAACGGCATTTTCTCCTTTTCCCACAATGTTTTCAAAAGGCTTCTTTCATAGGCGTTTTAAAAGTCTGAATTGTGTGAAAACAGAATAAAATATAACAAGAGGGCCATTGGCCCTGGAAAGCTTATGAGTGAAATTCAATTCTTTGAGCAACTTTGGTAAAGCTTCACCCAAGGAACATCTCTGCCAAGTATTATCAAGATTGGCCCAGTGGGTTAGGAGAAGAAGATGTTTAAAGAAATTGTTGACGGGCGACAGACGCCGGACATTGGGCAATCAAATATCAAAGCTCTACACCTTCCAGTTTCAAAGAAGAATTTTAAATTTTCCTTCTTTGTCCTATGTTCGAACTTGTGGTCCCTGGGGCTGGGTCAGTTTTAACCAAAGCAGCATCCTTGGAACAAACTTGGTAGAGGTCCACTCAAAGATGCTACATGCCAAGTATCAAAGCTCTATACCTTCCCGTTTAAGAGAAAAAGAAATTTAAAATTTTCCGTCTTTGTTCCTATGTTCCAACCTGTGACCTCCGGGGCATGGCCAGTTTTGACGCCAGGGACATCATATGACCAAACTTGGTAGAGGTCCACTAGAAGATTCTGCATACCAAATATCAAAGCTCTGCACCTTCAAGTTTCAGGGAAGATTTCTAAAGTTTTCCTTCTTTGTTGCTATGTTCGAACCTGTGACCCCCACCCCCCAGGGCAGGGCCAGTTGTGACCCCATGGGTATAATATGAACAAACTTGGTAGAGATCCACTAGGAATTGCTACATGCCAAATATCATAGCTCTATGCCTTCTAGTTTTAGTGAAGAAGAATTTAAAAATTTTCTTTCTTTCTTCCTACGTTCGAACTTGTGACCTCCGGGGTGGGGCAAATTTTGACTCCACGGGCATAAACTTAATAGATGTCCACTAGGAGATGCCACATACCAAATATCAAAGCTCTACGCCATCTAGTTTCAGAGGAGAAGAATTTAAAAGTTTTCCTTCTTTGTTCCTATGCTCAAACTAGTGACCCCCGGGGTGGGGCCAGTTTCGACCCCAGGGACATCATTTGAATCAACTTGGTAGAGGTCCACTAGGAGATGCACAAGACAAAATATCAAAGCTCTACGCTTTCTAGTTTCTGAGGAAAAGAATTTTGAAGGTTTCCTTCTTTGTTGCTATGCTAAAATTTGTGACCCCCGGGGTTGGACCAGTTTCGACCCCAGGGACATTATTTGAACAAACTTGGTAGAGATCCACTAGGAGATGCCACATACCAAATATCAAAGCTCTACGCCTTCATGTTTAAGAGGAGAAAACTTTTCAAGTTTTCCTTCTTTGTTCCTATGCTCAAACTTGTGACACCCGGGGTGGGGCCAGTTTTGAACCCAGGGGCATAATTTGAAAAAACTTGGTAGAGGTCCACTAGAAGACGTCACACACTAAATATCAAAGCTCTACGCCTTCAAGTTTCAGAGGAGAAGATTTTTTAAAGTTTTCCTTCTTTGTCCCTATGCTCAAACTTGTGACCCCTGGGGTGGGGCCAGTTTTGACCCCAGGGATATAATTTAAAGAAACTTTGTAGAGGTCCACTAGGAAATACTACATACCAAATATCAAAGCTCTACGCTTTCAAGTTTAAAAGGAGAAGATTTTTAAAGTTTTCCATCTTTGTTCCTATGCTCAAAATCGTTATCCACCGGGGCGGAGCCAGTTTTGACCCTATGGGCATGATCTGAACAAACTTGGTAGAGGTTCATTAGGAGATGCTACATACCAAGTATCAAAGCTCTACGCCTTCTAGTTTCAGAGGAGAAGATTTTCAAAGATTTTTTTTTTGTTGTTGTTGTTGCCATGGCAACCAGAGTTATGGGTGGAATTAAATTCTTTGAACAGTTTTGGTAGAGCTTCACCCAAGGAAAATTCCTGCCATGTTTCATGAAGATTGGCCCAGTGGTTTAGGAGGAGATGTTTAAAGAAATGGTTGACGGACGACGGACATAGGGCGATCACAATAGCTCAGCTTTAGCACTTTGTGCTAAGGTAAAAAAAGTGCTAAGGTGAGCTAAAAATAAGTCCAAAGTTAGAAGTCCGTCAGTGTCAAAACTGTTTCTCACACATTCCCATGTTGTAATGACGCTGACGAGTAAGACTTTCGAAAACATTGTAGGAAAAGGAGAAAATGCTGTTTATCACAATGTTTTCAATCATTCCTAACCAAGTCCAATCGTTTGAAGTGCATGTACATAGTCATCTCAAAATCCCGTCCATTTGGAAAAGTCCAAAATTTTGTCGTTTGGTAACTGATTACAGAACAAAATAATACAAAATCAAAGTAACTGAAACTTTTATTGAACATATGAAATACAAAATGGAGAAAAATCCATTATATTATTTAAATAAAATGTATCTGGTTTTACACTAAAAGGTGTTCAAGTCATATTTTCACTGTCTTCTTGCTGCACTGGAGCAAGCAATATCCAAACATGCACAGAACAGACCAGTAAATTATTGATACTAAAAGCTAAAATTTACACATTTTTGAAGTCAATCAGTTAAATGCTATATCTAGATAACTGTTTTATCTGCTTCTGTACTCTTCCGAATTATGTTTAATTATTTTTCTATCCTTTTCCACAACATCCCAAGCTCTAAACATCCCGCAGATAAAGGAAAAATATTGTCAGAAAAAGAGTAAGTCCTTGTTACTAGCATTTTCTTCTTTTCACACAAAAAACAGGAAAAAGCCTTATGAAAACATTGTGAGAATAGGAAAAAATGCTGGTAACCAGCATTTTCTCCTTTTCCCACAATTTTCTACTCTTCTACAGTCAAATTTCAATTTTTGAGTCAAGATTGTTTTATTGTCAATTCGAACAAGTCTAAAAATTTTGATGTTTGGTGAAGAATTAAATGCCGACAAATCCTCTTTTTGAGGACATACATGTCATACATAATATATCTACAACTAACAACTAAATCGAACTTCGTGACAATTTGCCACAATCTTTTTTAAGTTATAACTCTATAAAAATAATCTGTGCATATAGCTTCTAAAATCGTTTGTACAATCTTACAAACTTGGGAATTGGTTAAACTAATTGCAACACTTTAAATTCACAGTTATTTGCATCCAGCTTCAGTTCCACATTCACCCTTCTTTTTAAGCGTAAATTTAACAACTTCAGCCTTTACCACACAATCTGTTGCTTAACCTTTTACCACGCAATCCCCACTTTTAACGATCCTGAGAGAGAAAGCCTTTTGAAAACATGGCAGGAAAAGGAGAAAATGCTGGTAACCAGTATCTTCTCCTTTTCCCTCAATGTCTTCAACCCTTCCCAATACCAATTTCAAATTTCAGTCAATTTTGTCGTCTGCAAATGCTTTCAGTTTGGACAAGTCTTAACCCTTTCCCAAACAATCCCTGGTTTTTACGGGTCAGGAATAGAAGCCCTTTGAAAACATTGTGGAAAAAGGAGAAAATGCTGGTAACCAGCATTTTCTCCTTTTCCCACAATGTTTTCTACCCTTTCATATAGAAAAACCATCTTTGTAGCAACTGTTAATTTGTCATCTGCAAAATGCTTTCAATTTGGTCTGGTCCAAAATTTGCGGTTTGGGAAAGGGTTAAATTTGTCTTTTGGTATAGAGTTCATTGATTTTGAGAAAATAACCTTTGAAAAAACTGTGGGAGAAGGTGAAAATGCTGGTAAGCAGCATTTTCACCCTCTCCCGTAATGTTTTCCGCCAAATCAAAGAGACCTGCAAATCATTTGGATCACAGGCTTTAGTTAATTGTCTACAAATACTTTCATGGACAAATATAAAGTTTTGTCTAATAAAGGTTTACATATATTCAACTAATTGCTCACTTTGATCAACTTTTTATTTAATCAAACTCAACAAGCTTTGTATTCAGCAATTTACGTTGTTGAATATCACTCTAACACACACACAAATATTATAATTAGTAAATTAGCTTTCAAAAGGAACTACAAGTACATGACGGATGCTAATCTTCGTCTACACTCTCTGCAAAATTATCTCTTTACAAAAGAATGCCCTGTTTTAAATAGCCCAAAGCTTTAAACTTTCATAAACACAGTGGGAAAAAGAGAATAGATTAGTGACCAGCCTTTTCCATTTTTTTTCCCCCCACCATGTTTTCTATCCTAACTCCGACAATTCAACTTTTTTTTTAACTCTTTACCACACAAGAAAATTTTAAACTGGCCCAAATTGAAAGCATTTGCAGATGACAAAATAAAGGTGACTGAAAAATTAAAATTTGGCTTGGGAAGGGTAAAAAACACTGTGGGAAAAGGAGAAAATGCTGGTTACCAGCATTTTCTCCTTTTCCCACAGTGTTTTCAAAAGGCTGCTTTCTCAGGGTCGTTAAAAGTCGGGATTGTGTGGTAAAGAGTTAAACCAAAATAAAGTTATCATCTGCAAATGCTTTGAAGATGGGCCAGTGATTTTTTTTTTCCCGTTTACTACATGGTAAAACACACATTAAGTTAACTCTTCACCCACAATCCCAAGTTTTAATGGTCCAAAGGAAGAAGGCCTTTTGCAAACATTTAGGGAAAAAGAGGAATCATATCATTATATAACTTAAAAAAAAAGTTGCAAGTGTTCAATACATGCAGTGGCTACAGCTAGAGCTTTAACCCATTACCAAATGACAAAATTCTAGGTTTGATCAAATCGAAAGCATTTGCAGACGACAAAATAAAAGTGACTGAAAATTTGAGATTTGTTTTGTGAAGTGTAGAAAACATTGTGGGAATAGGAGAAAATGCTGGTAACCAGCATTTTCTCCTTTTCCCGCAATGTTTTCTAATAGCTTTTTTCTCAGGGTCGTCAAAAGTAGGGATTGTGTGGTAATGGGTTAAAACTGTCAACCCTTTAAGGCAAAACACAATTTCAGACATGCCATAGTACAAAGCATTTTGTTGATGAAAACTTCAATGTGACTCATATGATGAGAGTTTGTTTGGACAGGGTAGAAAACATTGTGGGAAAAGGAGAAAATGCTGGTTACCAGTATTTTCTCCTTTCTCCACAATATTTTCAAAAACCTTCTTCTACAAAGTTATCGAAACTCGGGCAGGTGTAGTAAAGGGTCATTATTGAAAAGCTACCGATATGACTTCTTGACTGGGTAGAAAACATTGTGGGAAAAGGAGAAAATGCTGCTTACCAGCATTTTCTCCTTTTCCAACAATGTCTACAAAAGCTTTCCTCTACTAAGTTGTTAAAACTTGGGCTTGTGTAGTAAAGGGTTTAAATTGAAAATCTCTAAAGCTAACAATATGATTCAAATGGGATTTACAAGTTTTGAAAGACAAGTAATTTTTAACTCCTTTGTTTTATGTCTTACAAAAGAGAATGAGCTTATTTGATGACTATAATACAATGAATATAAACATGGCAAATGACAAAACACTCTTTCAATCTCTGGCAATTTACAAGCATGAATAATAGTATACAACATACAAAACCTTCAAACACATTTTTCATCCACAAATCTCTGAAGAAATACTCTTCGTAGATATGAATAGAAAACTGATTATTTTGAATATGTGACCCGTCTCATGAAAAGGAACAATCTGTTACTTCCGTACATAAATTACATGTAGATGAAAACAGATCAAAGATAAAGAAGGTCAATTTAAGTTGATAATTCAACAAGAGGGCCATGATGGCCCTGTATCGCTCCACTGGCTAATAAGTAAAAACACTACAAACCAAACATTACAATATTTGGCCAACTGGTCTCAAACTTGAAGATATACAAAATTTTTTCTATAAAATCCTATAGATGAGAAAGTTGTGACCCCTGGGCAAGGCCAATTTTGACCATAAAGGTATAACTTTGAATCCTGGTGGAAGTCCACAAGATAAATCCCATACCAAATAATTCAGGGTCTAAAATGTGTGGTTATAAGCAAGATGATTTTCAAAGTTTTCTCAATAAAAGGCCAGGGTTTTCCTTCAACTTTCTGTAGAAGGGGTCACAATGACCACCTTCATATGAATTAAAGAAGGTAGAATGATAAATTTTGGGGGTCATTTAGAAAAATTTGGGGGTCAAAACCTCAAAATTCAAAGAAACAAGGGGGTCATGGAAAACCCTGAAAAGGCCCTCTAAAACATGAAACCCATGAGACAGGGCTAAACTTAGTACCTTTCTACTCTTTCTTATGGTTAGTAGCAAGATGACTAAGAAAGTTTTCATCACAAAAGCCTGTGAAAAACTTGAGACCCCTGTGGGGACAAACTTGACCCAAAGGCTGTAATTTGTGTCCTTCTGGTAGAGGCCCAATAGACAAAGCTACATGCAAAATTTGGTAGCCCTGGGCCTTATGGCTAGGTACAAGTAGATTTTACGCACACATGCACAACAGACAACTGGCCATGACATAAGCCCGCTGGCCTTTGAACAGTGGAGCTAAAATTGATTTTATAGCAAGATAGAATGTCCACTTTTCATACAGAAAATATCATAAAAGCAAAAAGTGTCGACCCTTGCTAGCCTGTGCAATCCTTGCAGTCTGACCAAGGTCGAGACTTTTCGCAGTTCCCAGATGGTACCTTTTTGCTTGAAAGGTCACAAATTATAAATTCTTACAAAATGCTTCAGCATAAATCTAAGTCATGCTCTAGCAACAGAGGGCCTCCTGCATATCCCTGATGCAGTGCTCCAAGCAAGTCAATACATGATTATGAATCCAAAAATCCATTTTTCTAATATTTAATCAATTGGGTCTGGAGGTAGAATGGTCCGTAGACAAACAAAAAAGTAATTGATAGCCAAGAGTTTTGACAAAGGCTGCGCAGGCTGACAAGAGTCCATACTTTATTCAGAAGCTAACCCTTATCCTGCTTAACAACCAAAATGAAATTTTCAGTTTGATAGTAAAACACCAAATATTAATCTTTAAAGTTATATTTTGACAATAACATCTTGATAGGTGAGTGCAACACTACTCAAAGTGCCTGTACATTGTACAGGCACTTAGAATAGTGTTGCACTCACCTATTGATCTCCTCATTGGACAATGCAGATCCAAGATCAGATTGCACATTCCATGCACTCTACTCTTGATCTATCTTGTCTACGAGACATTTATCGTGCTAAGCAGCGTAAAGGTTAGCATCCCTTTTCAGAGCGTATCGCTGGTTTACATTTTCTTTTCATTGGCCTTTTTCTGAGGCAAATTGTCAGGTAGGAGGATACACTTTCACAAATACATGTACCCAAATAAAACTTTTCAAAATCACAGTAAAATTTGTGTAATCTTAACAATTTGTTAAATTTGTGCAATTCCATTACCACACAATCCCTACTTTTGGTGCCCCTAAGAAAGAAGCCTATAGGAAACAATATGGGAAAAGGAGAAAATGCTGGTAACCAGCATTTTCTCCTTCTTCACCCCCCCCCCCCCCCCAGTGTTTTCTACCCTTCCCAGAACAAATTCCTAATTTTTAGTCACCTTTATTTTGTTATCTGCAAATGCTTTCAATTTGGACCAGTCTAAAATTTTCTCGTGTGGTAAAGAGTTAACTCTTTACCACACAATCCTGATTTTAATGACCCTGAGAAAGAAGCTATAGAAAACATCATAGAAAAAGGAGAAAATGCTGAAAAAAGAACCTTCAGTTTAGATACAGAAGACAAATAATTTCTAATGACAGCTCTTGTAACAAACAAAACTGTTAATACATTACAACCTCTATAAACTCTCTTTTTTCTACATAGAAAGTTTTCAGAGAACACAAGTGAAATTATATACATGTAAACAAACGAAAGCATACAGGCACACATAAAAACGTGGTTAGTGTTAGATCCACATTCTTTTTTGTCTGCGAGGGAAAAAAAGTCTTAGGAACTCCCTGTTCTCTTTGACTATCATCTTGATCAAAACAGAGGACAAATCCACATGCTATATACACAATCTATAAACTGCCACACTCGGGCATGTATTGACATTTAACCACAATGAGATGAACCACATTCTTCAAACAGAGAAACTAATGCTTGGTAAACATGTTTATGACTCAAATGGGGATTATCAATGACTACTTGCTCGATACAATCTCCCTTCTATGCTCCACCACATATCAAAATATCCATTCACTCAGTTTGCCTACACATTCCTCAGGATACATCTGCAAAAAAAAAGGAAGAGAAAAAAAAAATAAATTCACAAATTTCGGAACTACATATTAGCGGGAGTGATGGAATTCTAAATCCTCCATTTATCTTTGAAACCCTATGTTGTGGGAACTCATTAGAATCTTCTCTATGAGACGATTCTAGTGAGTACCCACAATATGGGGTATTAAGGAGAATTTTTTTTTTTTATTTTGAAATCAAAATCACTTCCTCTATCTGGAGCTCTGTTCAACATATAGTTCCATTTAGCAGTCACTCTGTAGCACAAAAAAAAATTTAGCCTTATCTAAGGTGAAAGCAGTTGATGACAATTTCAAGTATTACTCAAAACATAAATTTTATTGATCAAACAGTAGAAAACATTGTGGGAAAAGAAGAAAGTGATGGTCAACAGTGTTTCCTTTTCCCACAATGTTTACACACAGTCCCTTCCCCCCCAGTCATTAAAAATCAGGGTTATGTGGTAAAGAGTAACGTAAACGAAGTTGCAAGGTTTTGGTTTCATCCTTTGCTGAATGAATAATACAGACTGAATAAATAATACAGACATCCCTGGTCATAAAAAATTACCAATTTTTTTTTATCTAAATATTGGACATTATGATCGGCAATGAGATTAAATTTTAAATCTACATTTCTCCTAAAAGTGCCAAATTATGCATGTAGCCTTCAGCATGCAGACACTTAACTCATTACCTAACGACAATATTTTAGGCTTGTCCAAATCGAAAGCATTTGCAGAAGACAAAATTAAAGTGACTGAAAATTTTAAATTTGTTTCATGAAGGGTAGAAAACATTGTGGGCAAAGGAGAAAATGCTGGTTACCACAACTTTTTCTGAAGGTTTCTTTCTCAAGGTCGTCAAAAGTAGGGATTGTAGGTAATAGTTTAACACTTTATCACAGAGCTCGAGATAAGAGGCGTACGGGCGTAAAAACAACTTTGAAATCAACAAAAACAATTTTGAATGAAAATCAATGTGTATAAAAACAAATTGAAATAAAAAATGATGCGGGTGAAAAACAATCTAAGGAAAAACAAAACGTGCGAATGTCCGATTTCCGTTAGTGTTTTACTGCTAACCCGAGCAAATTTACTTTCACGGATACATGTACAGTGCCAATACACCGTTTCTTAATACACAATTTTTCGGACAAAGAGGATAAGGAAGACGCAAGAGTTAGCCAAATTTGATACTGGTTCCCAGCTTTAAATTGAAATTTAGCGTGTTAAATACTAATGACAATGGAAACCTGACAACCAGCTTCGCGGTAAAAATGGCAACAAAGCTGACTGCTCGGGGTAGGTTACCTAAAATATCGCCCCAAATCAAAGGATCTATGCTTAGATACGTTTGTCGAGAAGATCGTACATGTCTTGGTTGATGATTTGATATCAAATGTGCTTAAACAATACAATAAAAGGGAGACTATCACCGCTAAACATACAGGAAAGTCCGTTTCCGAAAAATTACTACAAAAATGGACAAATGAATTTCACTGGCTCATAGTGGAAGGAAAGGGACTAGAAATGAAATTTAAGTCCAATTTGTGCATGAAACACAATATCAAAAGCATATGGGCGAAAGAGGGGGTCTACAAATATACAAAAGGACAGTATGTCAAGGCACAGCAATTCATGTGAGCATCAGGCCACTGAAAAAATGCTCTTAGCTTCAGCCAAAAATTTTGGTAATGAAGTTCTTTGCCCTGTGACTAATTGCATAAGTTTTTGTTAGCTGATGTGGAATTGCATCATAAGAAAAACCAGGTATTTTTTAATTCCTCTAGTCTTCCCTGACAAATGTCACAGTAAGACTCCTTTTGAGTTTAAAATATATGTATAATGACACGGATACTGTGAAAATAGAAAATGTTCGTTGCAAACCATTTTCCCTTCTCACAATTTGCACAAAGAACCTCCAACATAAACACATAAGGCGCAAAAAAAAAAAACCTGTGTTTCCGGTTACCCGACCGACCCTAAATATTTACCGCCGACCCTAAATTTTTCCGGGGGGGGAGGGGGGGTTAAAAAAAAAATCAGGTGACCACTGACCCTCTTCTTCCGACCTACGATCCTATCAGGGCTGAAAAATAGCGCTGGTCCGATGTCCAGGACCTACTGAAATGGAGATCAAACCCGGGGAAAAATAAAAACAAGGAGAGGGTCCGACGGATCTGTCAAAATGGAGGTCGGACCTGTTCAGTCTTCAAAGTAAAAAGTCCGATGCCCGGAAGTATGTTCAGAATGAGTAAAATCGTTGAATTTAGAATAGTCATTATAATAAAAATTCAGGTCTGTTTGTTTTGGACTATATTGGTGTGAAAGTGAACTACTTCGAGATTTTTCAATATGTCAGGCCGCCCGACGACGCTATCACATAGACTTATTTAGGTAATTTTAATATTAACAGTTTTCCCTGGTTCCCGGTTTGCTTGTCACGGTTATATGCGGTGAAGCCGATTAAAATCTACAAATATAATTATATCGTCTGCGCTTTTCGCTGAAAGTTTACCTGGGCTTTCATCAAATATGAATCGGAAAACACCGCCGGCAGAAAAATAGAATAGGGCTTTCATAATTAGAAGTAGACAGAAAGTATGTGAACAAAGAATGGGTTTGTTCCTAGAACATCGAAATGAAAGTTGGTCGGGTTTCGTTCCACGATGCAACCGTTCAACTCCGACTAACACTCATATACACACAAAATATACGAAATTGCAAATTTCATTTTGACAACATTACAATGCTAATTGTTTGTTTGGATATCTGTTTTCAACTGAAGCCACTAGGAGTTAAAGCAAATTGAAATGGTACTGATTAAGGGTTTTTGTTGTAGCCGGTACCCATCGTTAATTTTCAGCTGAGCTGGTTTTACTTTTATAATTTTAGAAAGCTTTTACGGTATCAAGACAGTTCCCCGACAAGACAGTTCCCCGACACAAGTTTTCTAGACAGATTTGAAGACATTTCCCCGACACTTTTGCTTAATGGCAAATAACCTTTTATACTGTAGAATTCACACAATTATGATTGATAATCATGAGAAATTAGAAATTTTGGTGGATAATTGATGTTGTGAATTGAATTATCTGGACCCTGTGAAGAAGATTTCTATACAGAATGACAGGTAGTTATTGTCTCATGGGTGAATTCATAACAAATCACGACTCTTATGAACATAAGAGAATTTTAAGAAGACTTTTAGCAAGCAGTTATATTTGATTCTATACAGTCTTTGAATAATTTGTAGATGTATTTTAGTTATGTGCATTCCCCGGTTTTATAGAAATTCAGTAGAGGGGCCGGGGGTTTCTGTTTATCTTGCACACTCGGACAATTTTACATACATGTATATATTGTAGATCTCTATATATAGCATTTAGGAGAATGTAGTCTATTTCGACATTGTTTGATATTTTGTGACCATAGGCCGTCAAATTGTTCTGTCGAACTAAGCTTATAGTTCTCCAGTACCACGATTACCAAATGTACTCGCCAATCACATGTACAAACACTTCATTTAGTCACAAAAGATCATTTATCCATAAAATCCTCTATCAAACATGTTTTTATCCATGATAACATTTATTTTGTCGTTTGACATCGAACAAAAGTATCGGGGAACTGTCTTCAAAAGTGTCGGGGAACTGTCTCCAAATCTTTCGGGGATCTATCTCGAAAACTTGTGTCTCGTTTTTACTATGTACAAATGTTTGTTATATTCTATCTTTCCTTCCCTCGTCACCTGTATTTTAGCATGGGGGAACCGTTTCGTTTTGACTGGGGGCCATTTTGAATTTGGGCCCTCTTGACCTTTGGCCAAAATAGCGTCGTCTTTATTGGCTGTCACGTTGCTGTCATGCCCCCATTTTTCAGGCATAAAATGCCTAAATTCTTTTCCGAATTTGCTGTCACTTTAACAAGTATGGAAGAGGTATCACCCAGAACAAAGAGACAAAGAAAATGACAAACGAACAATAACAGTATATCGGCAGGTTTAGGAATGGAAGGTGAGTAGCACAAACTTGGCACCACGCCTTTACAAGGTTTATGCTACATTCATTACAGACGGTTGAGCTTAAAATGAGCCTGATCCCTCAGGATAGGGCCTGCTCCTGTCACTATAACACCACTCTTTTCTTGTAATATGTCACCTGCATGAGTGAAAAACAGACAGACCAAGAGGTGCATGCAATTTTTACAAGTTGAAATTCTATGATTATTTCAGATACTGTCCAGATAAGCTTGCCTCCCATTTTCAACTAAATTTCAAATGATTTTTTTTAAAAAACGTACACGCTAAAATCAGTGACAAATCATGAGTTATGTCATAATGATAACATTGTGGCCATTGCAGGAAATCTGGCAAAAATCCCATTGTTCATCTTCCTTTTGGCAACACAGAATATGGGTTAATAATGTTTATTATTAAAGCTTGCCAAAGATATATCTAGCCATTCAGACATGGCGATAGCTGTTGACTTGGATGTTGAGTGAAAAAACAAACAAAAAACAGACAGAAACATTTAAAGACTATATTAAAACTGACTCATTTGGTGAAAGTGTAACTCTGAATAGCTATTAACAGAGAGATACTAAATGCACTGGAAACATTGTCATTTCAAATTTGCATCTTTTTATTAACAAAAAAAAAATAAAAATAAAAAAAAAAGCCTACCTACCGTCCCTATTTTTTTTTTTCATGTAACCTGAAACACACCTATTATTTTTTTTTGGCCTAAATTATTAAGAAGGAAAACAATGTACATTAGGGAAAAAAAATTTGATTCTCAAAACAAGTTGTAAAAAACAATTAAAAGAGTAGAAATAGGTTGTATAGAACAACTTAAGTCAATTTCTTATCGGGACCTCTGTTACCATACAATCTACAGTTTCAAAACATCAGTAGGGAAAGGCTTTAGAAAACATTGCAGGAAAAGGAATAAATGCAAGAAAACAACATTTTCTCCTTACCCACAATATAATTTACCCCATCAGGAAATATTGTCATTAACCCATTACCAGACAACAATATTTTAGACTAGTCCAAATAGAAAGCATCTGCAGATAACAAAATAAAAGTGACTGAAAATTTGAAATTTGTTTTGTGGTAGAAAACATTGTGGGAAAAGGAGAAAATGCTGGTTACCAGCATTTTCTCCTTTTCCCACAATGTTTTCTAAAGGCTTCTTTCTCAGGGGCGTCGAAAGTAGGGATTGTGTGGTAATGGGTTAATTGAACGACACTACTTTTCTCATCTGGGAATGCTTCAGATTTGGACAAAGCTAAAACTTTGTTGTCTTGAGTTTTGAGTTTTTTACAATCAAAATGATACTAACTTTCTATCAGTTTTTGTCCAGGACTGACAACATAAATTCTGCAGATGACAAATGTAAAACAAATTATGGAATCTGTCTTTAAAAAAGATCAACAAACATTATTAGACAAGATGAACCACCGGTTCTCATCAATTTAGTTTTCCAACTCTAAAAAAAAAAACATTGTGGGGAAAAGGAAAAAATGCTAGTTACCTGCATTTTCTTCTTTTCCTAACATGTTTTCAACAGCTTTTTCCTCTCAGAATTGTGCTGTAAACTATATGTTTACCCTTAACTTAATCCCTAAGTTTAGCAAACTTAACGCAAAAGGCTTGTGAAACCATTGCAGACAAAAAAGTGCATGTTAAACAGCAGTTCCTTCTTTTCCCACCATCTTTTTCTGCCTATTCAAAAACAAATCCTATTACTACCCAGGGACTAAGCTAGCCTCCAAAATTAGGGAGAAGTGACTTCTCCTTCCAGCAGAATTAGGGAGAAGTTGGGAAACTTAGGGAGAAGTGACAGAAGTTGAAAATAGCGGTTAGTGTAATACTGTTGTATATGCCATTGCAGTTATAACAGTTATACACTGACTATTAATGCAATTATGCTTACATTAATTATTGAAAACAACAAAATTTAAGACTTTTCGATGATACAGATTAGAACATTGAGATAAGAACGGACAATTAGATGTTTTAAAGGAAAGTAGAAAATATTATTGAAAAAGAGAAACTATTGTCGTTTTTTATCTCTTTTTCACCTCACAAACACTGTTAGATATGGTTACCAGACAACAAAGTTTTAGACTTGTCTAGATTGACAGAGGTTGCAAACAACATTTCAAAGAGTGTGTAAGTTGAGATAACTACGAGTACCATATAAGGGAAAAAATATTGTGAGAAAAGGAGAAATTGTTTGTTATAAGCAATTTCTCTATTTCCCACAATGTTGTCATGAATGGTATTCTTCGGGTGTCAAAACGAGGGATTGTGTGGTAGTGGGTTAACGACATGGGGTTGACATCCATTTAGAACAGGTAGCCTAAAAGAAGACAATTTTCTTCTTTTTTTTAAGTATTAAAGAACAAAAAATCCCTTGGGCTATAAGTTGCTATTTGAGATTTAAAAATTGGCACAGCAACATGATCACATTGGTGTCACTGTATTAAAATTTTCTCGGGAATCAATTTAAGTTGAAAAATCGTAGCATTTTGTAAACCTGGGACTGCTCGGTCAGAATTCAAAATTGTACTTTCAACAATATTTACCAGCGTCTTAAACAAGTTAGAATCTATAGATCTATCACAATTTCGTTTTGTTCAAGATGGAAAAATTCTACGAAAAAATTGCAGTGTACTTGGACCACATTCAGCATATCTTTTGTGGTTCGTCGTTTTCCCGGGCCGTTCATGTCCGTGAGCATAATTTATGCGTTATCCACCTTATATTCGCGACACACAGAACAATCCCAAAGTCCATTTTCATCACAAATATACCAATCAAAACTGTCTTGATTGAGATTTTTCCTAAATTTCTCTTTCGGAGTCTGTGTATTTTCCGAGTCCGACTCAACTTTTAAGTTTTCTCTTCGCCGAATTCTACTCGGCGAAAAAAATCAACCCCGCTTAGAGTTTGTTGCAACATTTAAATATTATCAACTTAAATTATTTGATCGTTATCCATTCCTTATATAATTATTTTCCGATCAATTTTTCAAAGGTAGCGAAAGTGGACAGCGATCTCCCCTCTTTATGTAGGACCTCGGACCTTTCTTTGAATTTGGGCACTACCAAGTTTATTTGTCACGTGCCAGTTGAAAGCGTCTACCAGTATGACACGTGCCTGATCCAAGTTACTGACAGATAACACATTCGGTGTGTACAATTGCTACTTCACGGAATCAATAAACATACTGCGACTTATTAATTACTGGATTAACAACAGGTGACAGTCGGAAGATAACAAATTGTCTTTGCACGCTTCACACCCGTAAGTTACCGTAATTGTCATAATTGCCTCTCTGCACGTCGGCGACTTTTACGATTTGAAACCCATACCCGGGAAAAAACAGGGCGACTTGGACTTCGCTTTTCTAGACGGATAGGGAGAAGTGAGAGATTTTAGGGCGAAATTATCGCCCTAGTCGCCCTTAGCGTAGTCCCTGCTACCGTCACATTTGTCATCTACAAATGCTTTAGATTTGGCCTAGTAAATATTTTTTTCCTTTGGTAGTGTTAACCCTTTCCCAAACAATCCCTGGTTTTTACGACCCCGAGATAGAAGCCTTTTGAAAACATTGTGGGAAAAGGAGAAAATGCTGGTAACCAGCATTTTCTCCTTTTCCCACAATGTTTTCTACCCTGCTGGAAACAATTTTAGATTTTTTATTTACGTTTGTCATCTGTATGAACTTTCAATTTGGACCAGTCTAAAATTTTGTCCTTTGGTAAAGAGTTAAACAAATGAAACAACTTACAGCTGACGGAATCTCCTGTAAATCTTTTCTGGATCTGATCATGATTAAACTTTAGAAATGCTTCATATTGTTCTGAAAAGAAAGCCAATGTTAAAATCAATCACATTGCAAAGGTTGAAAAATAAATTGGGCTTTTTCATTCTGTATGTACACAACTGCAATGAGTAAAAAGGACCTAAGCCCTGTTTTATTAACTCTTTACCAGACGACAAATTGTCCAAATTGAAAGCATTTGCAGACAACAAAATAAATGTGATCCAAAAATTGAAAATTGATTTGGAAAAGGTAGAAAACATCGCGAGAAAAGGAGAAATGCTGGTTTACTGCATTTTCTCCCTTTCAACAATGTTTTCAAAGGTTTTCTTTCTCGAGGTCATCAAAAGTCAGGATTGTGTGGTACAGAGTTAAAGTAGTTACGAACAAAATTTGCATAAGTTTTATGTAACTTTCATATAGTGGATAGCTATCATGTATCTCTCAGCAGATAAATGCCACTATACTTTAGTGATGTAAAACTTGCACAAATTTTGTGTCACTTACACTGCCAAATATTAAAAATTTAAGCAAACCCATTACCACACAATCCCTACTTTTGACGACCCTCAGAAAGAAGCCTAAAGAAAACATTGTTGAAAGGGAGAAAATGCAGTAAACCAGCATTTCTCCTTTTCTCGCGATGTTTTCTACTCTTGATAAAACCAATTTCAAATTTTCGGTGACTTTTATTTTTCGTCTGCAAATGCTTTCGATTTGAACAAGCTGAAAATTTTGTCGTTTGGAAATGAGTTAACCCTTTACTCCACAAGGCATTTCTATGGTATTTCTAATTGACCCTAAATAAAAGCAAGTATGAAGCCATTTCTTATGTGTATATGACACTTTTTGATAGCATAGAACAGTGCTCTCAATAAGGGACCATTTCAGGAATTTTTGTAATTCCATGTTCAAATTTTAGGAATTTTTTTTTTAAAAATCAGGAATTGTTTTTTTCCACATCGGTCAATGTGGTCTTGAGCTTAGATTTATTTTGATTGTGTGGCGGAATGGCCAACCTTATGTTGTGGTTACTGTAAAGTTTCATCCAGGAAGGCATGTCCTTAGAATAACCATAATTATAATGGGGGTAAAAAAGGAAATAAGAATTACCTCCCTTTTCTGAAAAAAGAACAAAATATCAACAAATATCTTCAAGATGGACATCAAATAAATTTTTGGTCCATCAGAAATGTGCAAAAATATTATACCAGTATAAATCCTTATTTATCAATTAATAATAAATTTCATTCCATTTTGCGCTAGAATTGTTAGGATGGTAGTAACTGAAGAATTATAACTATATCCATGTTTCATAATTGTTAAAATGACGTGTTGCTCAACAGCCTATATTTCTTTCGTCATTTGTTTCAAACCAAGTGAACATGCCACCATCTTGTATTTTGATGTGCATGAATTTCTTTCAATTTCCTAGTGGATTATGGAAGACACGTAGGCCTATTTCATACAGACGTGAATTCCTTAGTACGTAACGACGATCACGTCGCACAATGATTCTTTCAAAAAAAAAAAAACCTCCTTAAGTATGCTGCATAATTCCCGAAAGAAATGCGTAACAAAACTATAAGCTGCTGATTTTTTAAAGAGTCGGACAAATAATTAGTAGATCTATTAGATCTACTTTATTATTTGAATTTCTTTCATGTGGCATTTTTGCAAACAAACAACATTCCCCGATCTTTGATTGGATGCCTCTATTTATTGCATTTATCCATTAATTTCTATCGCTGCAGTCAAATTAAATACGATTGATTACTAAGCGATCTTAAATTGATGTACCAATTAAACAGGTACCATAATCCAGTCATAAATTGGATAAACAATCGCATATGTGTAATTGTCATCTGTACACAGTAATCTGGATCACCAAAACGCTTTTACATGGTTATAGAGGCTCTTTGTAAAGCGCCTTCCTTACATTGAATGGACGTTATCGAAGTTTTCCACACGCGTCAAACCCTTTGTGCATTATAAAAAAAAAAAAAAAAAACGTCCGGGTTGAAATTCTCGGACGTTTTTGTCATAATATGGACGTTAAAAAAACGTCCGACATGGAAAATGCCGACGTTTTTTCTAAAAAGTTGACGTAATACACGTCGACGTCCACTTATTGAGAGCACTGATAGAACTCATCACGAGCAATTTCACCTTTTGCCACAATGTTTTCCAAAGGCTGCTACAAGCAGTGCGTAGAAATGAATATCTATGGAGTAAAGGGTTAAACAATGAACATTATAACTTATTCAGGAAAAGATCATATTTATACAATTACATTCAATAGCCAACAATTACCACGGCGGGGAATCACGTGACACAACAACAACAACAATGACCGTTATTTGAAAAAATTCCCCAACTTCAGGTAAGAAAATCTACAATAATTCCGTTAATACGTGACCGATTGGAATTTGGTTTGAAGCAGAGAAGGCGGAAGGACTCCGGGGATTTGCTTGATGTGTTAGATTTTTTAAACAACACCTGATAAAAAAGTTATTGACGAGCAAACAAATTATCCAGGGTAAAAAATTTGTTTGCTCGTCAATAACTTTTTTATCAGGTGTTGTTTAATAAATCTAACACATCAAGCAAATCCCTGGAGTCCTTTTACCTTCTCTGCTTCAAACCAAATTCCAATCTGTCATGTATTAACGGAATTATTGAAGATTTTCTTACCTGAAGTCGGGGAATTCTTTCAAATAACGGTCATTGTTGTTGTTGTTGTGTCACGTGATTCCCCGCCGTGATTACTGTCTCTTCTAGACAATGTTTTACAAGCAGTAAATTTCAAAATTCCAAACCTCTTGATGTTAAGCTCTCCTGAAGTTTGTAAGATCTTGCTATCACAATACCCCATGTAAATTTTGATGTTAAAAATAATACCACTAAACAGAGCTCCAGACAGAAACAGTAATTCTGGTTTTGAAATTAAATACATTAATTATTCTGCAACAAGTCTTATGTTATGGGTACTCATTGGAATCATCTCAACGAGACGATTCTAATGGGTACCAACAAGGTAGGGTATAAGAGGGAAGAAATGGTTTTACAATACCATCATTTCCCCCCCACACACACACACATCTGGAGCTCTGCCACTTAACTCTTTACCACACGAGAAAATTTTAGACTGGTCCAAATTGAAAGCATTTGCAAAATAAAGGTGACTGAAAATTTGAAATTAGTACTGGGAAGGGTAGAAAACACTGGGGGAAAAGGAGAAAATGCTGACCAGTAGGGCTCCGTATCGGTCAGTTTGATCGATACGATATTTGTATCGATACAAAATGATCGATATTCGATATATCATATGATATTTCAATTTTCAATAAAAGAAAGAAAAAAATGCGAAAATTGTGTTTGTTCTTTTTTCAGCATACCTGAAAAACAAAATACCGCAAATTTAACACTTCTAGATTGTATTGAAATTTCATAATTATGTAGGCCTAAATTAATATGAATTCTAACTAGATCTACATTTACTACTCATTAAAAAGCCGAAAAGACAGTCTAAGAGGACTCTGATCGGACAATGTCAAGGAGACATTTTGTTGTGTCATGGGTTTCCGTGTTTTTTTTCACCGAACAATTTTTCATGCGTGTTAATTTCTGGATAGGTATGTTCGCATGATTCGACATAGATTTCTCAATAAGGATTAGAACTACATGTAGCATCAAAACCTGTTATTTTACTCACGATAAACAGATAATGGCCTTTTTTGTACATGTTTTTTCTTACGTGAGGTCTCGCGTGTGATTAACATTTGTTATGCAAATTCCAAGTCTATAAAATGATTTACACAATAATTTACGCGAGTCGGAACACTGATTTCAGATAATCTAATGGAAAAAGAAATTTGATTTTCGAGCCACATTTTTCGGCAATATTAAAAGATCGACCAAATAAAATCTTAGGAAGGTTGAAAGGTCACGGCTTCAATTATTTCCATCGCTACCTCTCGATCACATCACGAGATGTTCATTACCTTTCTTTAATCAACTATATTGACCAATTATCAGCGTAAATTTGTCTGCAATCTGCTGATAGATGCATAATTTGCAGATTTCAAACAACATGACTGGGGAACGAGAATAGGGGTATTAGCTAATTGTCATCCAGTGTGTAACGGGTACAGGGCGAGTAATAAAGAATGACGCATTTCGATTGGTTGTAAGTTTCCAAGGTAGCCACACCTACCTCTGCGACTACTCGACTTTAGAGATTACCTAAAGTAAACTCGTAATGAATTTCGCCGTTAAAAACAACTAAATTGGGTATTTATATGCTTTACTTTTATTTTCTTTTGATGATCGATATTTTGTTCGATACAGAAACGTTCGATCCGATATATCTATCGAACGTAAAATACCGGTTTTCGATATATATCGAGTACCGGTACGGAGCCCTACTGACCAGCCAGCATTTTCTCCTTTTCCCATAGTGTTTTCAAAAGGCTTCTTTCTCAGGGGCGTCAAAAGTAGGGATAGTGTGGTAATGGGTTAAGACTTCCATTTTGGTGGGGATGACTTTCAAGTTTCATCACTACATAAAAGATAAAGTCAGTCTCTTTGATCCATGAAATAAGACTAAATTGGTTTGCTGTTTGTCCCACAAGTAGATCCTGTTATTCAATCAACCAGTCAACCAGCATTTTCTCTTTCTCCCACAACGTTTTCTTCCTTTTCCAAATCACTTTTAACTTTTTTACTCACATTTATATTCACATTTCTTTCGTAGTCTGCGAATGCTCTTAAATTCAACAAGTCTAAATACTTTTCATAGGTACAGAGTTCAGAGTTGACTCTTTACCAAAAGACAAAATTTAAGAATTAAGACTATTCCAAATTGAAAGCATTTGCAGATAGTTAAATAAATGTTACTCATAAGTTGAAATTTGATTTGGGAAGGTAGAACATATTTTGGGAAAAAGGGGGAAAATGCTGGTTACCAGCATTTTCTCCTTTTCCCACAATCTTTTCAAAGGCTTTCTTTCCAAAGGTCGTTTAAAGTCGGAATTGTGTTGTATAGAGTTAAGCAATACCCTCTACATGATGCTTACCTGCCATTTTGCAGGTTAAAACTGTGTCATATTCCTCCCTTATCTGTGATTCTCTTTCTTTCAGCATTCTCTCACAAATCAGACTGACTTGCTTAAATGTGAAGAAAGGTATGTCTTTTTTACTTGGTGACAGAGCATTAAAAAAAGTGCTGGAACTACTCTGTGATAAACTTTGAACACTTAGGTTATCCATTGATGAAGGTGATCCTACATTTTCAGTAGAGGTTGAAGACTGTGCAGGGGGTGGACTTGAACAACCTGGGTAGTGTAACTGTTTCCTTTTCTGTAGACGTCGAATTTCCAGTGTGAGATTCGCTGCAATTTGCTCTGGAACAAAAAAAAAAAGAATTCCAACATTACTTAACCGATTACCACACAATCCCTACTTTTGACCACCCTGAGAAAGAAGCCTTTAGAAAACATTGCAGGAAAAGGAAAAAATGCTGGTAACCAGTATTTTCTCTTTTTCCCTAAATATTTTTTACCCTTCACAAAACATATTTCAAATTTTTAGTCACTTTTATTTTGTTGTCTGCAAAGCTTTTGATTTGGACAAACCTAACATTTTGTTTGGTAATAAATTAATGTTAAGCTAATTTATACATTAAAAAAAAAAATTTAAAACCAGGAAAAAGACATATATCTTCTTGACATTATATTAACAAATTGCAATCCTGAGAATTGATAAAGAAAAATTGTGTGAATCACTTATACATATAAATGAAATTCTAACATGACGTGAATTCAGCTCTCTGTTATTCTATGTCGAGTGACATCATGCCATATAGAGCGGTAAGACGAATCACCAAAATACCACCGAAACACCCGCTTTTTTTCGCTATTGAGTTCAGATTACTGACAAAAGTCCCAATTAAATGTCTTTTTTGGTGATATTTGACACAAAATTTTAGCCTTGACAGAACTGAAAATATTTGCAGACGACAATTTCAGTGTGGTACAAATCAGGGCTCCGGAAAACCGACAAAATGCGGGTCCAGACCGATTTTTGAGAAGCCGGACCAATTAGAATTCCGAAAATATACCTATAAATCGGTCCAAGTTTTCAACGTAATTCATACATCTATATTTGCGTATAACACCAACTGCCAATAAAAATCCACAGAACACAGCTATGATCCAGGGTTTTCACACATTACATCCATGTGACTATACAAGCGTGGAGAATATCCAATAACGAGTTTACCCGCAAGGCACAGATAAGGTGATTCCCTGCACGTGGACTCTGCTGGTTCTTACGTCATATATTGTGTTCGCAGTTGGCCAGTATTTTTGTTTCAGTTTCATGCTTGATCGAGCAAATGATAGCGAGTTTGCATAATGTACAATTTTTGCTTGTGAATGGGGTTTAGAACCGAAAATAATTCTAAACATGTTTGAAGTATGAGGCCGTGTCTTTAAAATAAAGGTCATCAAACAAATTGCGTCAATTTTAATTGCCGATACTCGTGAAACAAATTTGTATTACTCAAAAAAAAAAAAAGAGAAGCGTATAAAACGAGACGAGTATGGCTGTCTATTGCTGTTCGAATGAAATCGAAATGGCTGTACAACAGAATATCCTTGCAATGTTAAAAAAGTCAAATGACAGGCTTGGCAACTCATCATCTTGACAAACAAATCCAGCCTGGGCAACTGGATGGCTAAAAAAGTCGGACTCGGGACCCGACAAGAGTCGCAGAGTTGTACTAGCTATCAGTAAAATACTGCCTTTCAGATCTGTAGAGTGCGAACGTGGGTTTTCAAAGCAGAACCTAATCTAATCAAGACAAGACTGCAATGTAGTCTGACCGTCGAAATGTTTGATAAATTGATGTGAATTTCTATCAACGGACCTGCACTTCCTGAATTTGACCCGTTGCCGATATTGTGCATGAAGAATGAGCGCAGGTCGTCACATTTTCAAAAACACAAAAGGCCAGAACAAACTTTTATAAGTTTAATCTGGACTTTGCTATATGGTACCATTTATGTATATTTCATTGTAAAAACTTAATCTTGATTTAATAAATAAATAAATCCTTAATAATGAAAAACGGATGTGTTGGGCCTTGACGTGGCACAGGGGCGAACACTGCAATTGAATTATGATTGTGATCAAGCAGTGGCTAACTGCAACACAACGCTATTGGATGTATAAATATTGACAAAAGAAAAACGTTGAATGAATGAATAATTTTAATAGTCAAATCGACGTCGATGGGCACCTTCTGTTACATTGCCGAAAGTGCAATTTTATACATAACCGGAACTGTAGGTTGCCATTTGTAAACATGGTACGATCTGTCAATTATGATTTACTATTCAGTATTCGTCTGCGTATGTCATTCTCAATCGTGTAAACTTGAACAAAAACCCATTACAAGAAAGAGAAACCTGTAACAGAAATTTGTATCATGACATTTAAACCAGGCATTGATCGGGGGTGGGGTAGGTCAGAGAGAGACATAAACATAGACTTTATTTAATATGCCTCTGGATACGGGGGGGTTACAAATAGTGCAATTATTCTATGATAGGGTAGAAAATATTGCGGTAAAAGGTAACCAGCATTTTCTCCTTTTCCCACAATATTTTCAAAAGGATTCTGTCATAATGTTTTAAACTTTCCGTCCATCAACAATAGTTCACTCAAATATCACGAAAAAAAAGACAAATGTTTCAGACTGTTATCAATTATCTAAACTCAATAGAAAAAAATTTCGGGTATTTCGCTGATTCGTCGGACCCCATATATAGTGACGTCTTTCTGTATAAAGCAAGAAAGTAGCTTATTCAATGAAATATATTCTGCATCCAGGTTTTCACTCTAGATATGAACTTGTTTTCTTTTGATTAACTCTTTACCACACAATCACGACTTTTGTCAACCTTGAAAAAGAATGCCTTTGAAAACATTGTGGGAAAAGGAGAAAATGCTGGTTACCAGCATTTTCTCCTTTTCCCACAATGTTTTCTACCCTTTCCAAATCAAATTTCAATTTTCGATTCACATTTATTTTGTCGTCTGCAAATGCTTTCAATTTGGACTTGTCCAAATTTCGTTGTTTGGTAAAGAGTTAAGCGTTGTTTGTTAGAATCCGAATAATCTTCTCTCTATCATGGTATATTGTTCAATAAACCACACGTTATGATGCCCAATGAATAAACCACTCAAGCTGTTGCTCGAGTGGATTATTTCTTGTGCCTCGTAACTCACAACTGTCATTAATTGAATGATAACCCACAATAGTAAGAAAATTATTTCTTAGATAAAACATGCACGAAATGATGATCATTTATGAAGTAGGAAGACAGAATACACGTATATTTCAAAAACACTTATGAACTTTGGAAAACAATTCAGACTTGCAATATCAGGTTCTCAGCTGTCAGAGTATTAGCATATTCAATATGCATGAATCCTGAAATGATGTCCTTCAAATTCAAAACCATTTGTAGCGATGCTCAATCAAAAAGAGTAGCGTCCCTTGAATTAATCTTATGAATATGTATGAGGGACTCTTTTTGACCCCGAGTTGGGAGGAATTTATTACGCTCTAGAAAGAGCATAAAACCTAATTAAAGACGCCCAGTGGAACTCATATGATAATGAGGAATGGTCCTTGTTCCCGGACAACTAGCACTTCCCCAAAAAATCGCCATATTAAGAATTTGCGGAGAAATTGAAATTTTCATTTTGTCTCTTTTGTAAGTTAAAGGTCGATTACGCTCGTCATTTTTATATAATTGTAAAGATAATTTGCTGTTTTTAATCATTCTAATGTTTTTATTCCATTTTTCGGCTGGCAAAGCATTCAATTTTCACCATTTGTGATTCCCGCGAAATGTCACCAAATAATCCAAAATGGCGGCGATGACGCAATCAATGTTGCAAACTATGAAGGATTTTCTTCATTTTCAAGCGAATGGCTTTGTTGTGCAGGGTTTTAACATGGTTTACTTGCATATTTAAGTTCAAAATTTAGATTTATAAATATTGTTACCATAACGCTTATTTTGATCGTCAGAAATACATAGAAAACTGCCTTGACTGCTAGTGCCTAGGTTCGCCCCAGTAAAGTTCGCTCCAGTTTCTTTCCATGAATTATGCACTTTATTTCTAGGTAATACACATACATATAGATTACTGGATAAGTTTAAAATCAACCATATGTTCTACTGATTAAAATATGGACATGTACTGACAATTCCACAAAACCACTGGTTGGATATATAGTAACCCTTTCTCTCAAAAGCCGTCTTTGTGTGTGTTTCTTCATTGTGAATGATCATTTATAATGTTCCAACTTGTTATGAACATATACTGCTGTTTTTGTACATGTATTTTGCTTCTAGAAAGTGGTGTGGTACAAACAGCCTATTACTATGTGAACACATATAAAAAACAGTTGCACAGTTGAAGATAACATGTTTTGCATGAATGTTTTGCGCATTGCTAATATTTATTATTTATTGTTTTATTATTGAATTTATTATTTTACATTTTTTTTTTTTTTTTTTTTTTAATTTTTTATTTTACCTGTTAATTGCTTTATTAATCATTTAAGTTTCTGAACAAAAAGAGAAAGCAAAATACTTTCATCTATATGTGGCATGGCAGTACTACCTGACATGGGAAGATGTCAAAATATGCTTTTCATGTTTTTTTTCTTTTCATTTTGCATGTTGGTTTCTTTTATCCATTTTTCCCTTTCTTTCTGTCTCTAGGTTTAATGCTTGCAAAGGTGATTATTAAGTATCTTTTAGGTTAAAAATCAAATATAGGGTACAGAAATTTAATATTCCTAGATTTAAAAATGTTCAATATATTCATGCATATATATCAACACATTGGTAAATTTAGATGAAACTTAGTTAACTCCTTACCGTACGACAAAATTTGTAAATTGTCTAAAATAAAACTATTTGCAGACAACAAATAAAATGTTGCTGTTATGATGGGATGTGCACTTGAAAATGGAGAAAACATTGTGGGGAAAGGGAAAATGCTGGTTACCAGCATGTTCTTGTTTTCCATCTATGTTCACGAAATGCCTCTTTCTCAGGGTCGTTTGAACTTGGGAGTGTATGGTAAAGGGTTAAAAGTTGTTTAATTCAGCCAGGATTGAGAATATAAGGACACAATGGTTAAATGTGTGTTAATTTTACCTGGTTACTAATGTAACATGATCCCACTTAAAAAGTCAATAGATAAACTTGTTAACATAGTAAAAGATATTTCCTTTTTCTTTCAGGATATTTGCAACAGTTTTAGGCCAATTTTGAAGGAGTAAAGGGATAACAGAACATGTAGGATGGTCCTCGATGGTACCGTGGTACTTAATTTTACCGAAAATTTTTTAACAGAGAGGAAACTCACATGTATTATTTTCGAATACTGTGATAAACTGTTGCATGTAAAGTTACAATAAATGTGCACGATCAAAGCTTCAGTCATGTTTTTCAGACAAAAATATCTAGGTCAAGCTAACATGTTGACTACAGGGCTCCAAAGGGAGTCCGCTATGATACTGCGGTAACACTTGAAATTTGGAAAATAGTAACAAATATGACATTTATATTAAAAAACTGATTTAATACCGTAGCTTTTTTTTCCGGCGAGGACTATTGCGCCACAGCAGTTGACCTTTACTCGTCAAAAGTGAATTGTCGGTTTTTTGAAGAGTTGAGGGTAATTAATTACAAAACATGGAGGAAAAGTGTGCATTAACTTTGCAATTTGTGAATATTGAAAGTAACTCATCATTAATGAAGATATATCTAATATTTTTTAACCGATGCGATACAAAAACACTTCTGCTTTTGATTTGATAGAGTAAACATTGGTTAGGTGGCGCTACGTATGCAAATTAGGTATTTTCGGGATTACCGCGGTATCATAGATGACGCGGTACCAGCGAGGACAACTATAAGTGTATTTTTTTGGGATACAGATTTATAATTTAGCATGTTTGTTACAAAATACAAAGGTAAATTACAATTCAAAACTGCTCAACATCCACATTAAAGTGTTGTAGCCCTTTCATTCAGTTTTGCGGTTTTTCTCATGAATTTCGGGGTTGGGTGTTAAGAGTAATTGACCTATAACTTCTCTTCAAGTAGAGATATTTCAATCAAACAAACTGTTTTGTACAGAGGAAAGGTGTAAGTTTTCAGATATGTCATTGTATTTTGGCTGTTTTCAAGTTGAGTATCATTTTCAAAGTTGGGACGCTTTTTCTTCACATTTTAGTCATAGGCCATTTTTAGGGGTATTTAGTGTCAAGGGTAAAACATGCTATAACTTTTTTTGTAATGAAGATATTTCAATAAAACAAACAAATTTATTTATTTGAAAGATGTATCTTTTCAGATATGTAGTTGTTTTTGACAAAATTTTACTTTGAAAAAATCATGTTGCATTGCTACCATTTGGTCAATACTAGGACATTTCTCATTTGAACAAGATTATATACTATGAGTCAGTTAAAACTTAAAAAGAAACTTATTCCACAACTTAACAACAATAAAATGACATACACAATTTGCTATAGCAAGCTATATAGGAAAATGCTAAAGTAACTGTAGTTTCCAATTCGAGGAACTGGCTTACCCGATGTCAATTTTGGGGCTATTTCTGTGAACGGAGAAGGGGCCACATGTCGTGGGGGTGTGGATGGAGAAAGGGTCATAGGCATGCATCTCCTTCGTTTGGGAGGTGTTTGTCCAGGGCTGTGTAATGGGTCAAAATCTAAACTTCTTTTCAGAGTAGCTCCACAAGCCATAATTGCGTAGGAGATGAATCACTACTGCCTTCTTTCAAGTAAGTGCGAGTTTATGATCCAAATAACGATATAAGAAGCTGCAATAAACTCTCCTCTGTTACTCTGTTGACTTCGACTGCCGATTAATTTTGCTTAACTTGCGGATGGGTACGGATTTCTCAGCCGGGTGAAGTCACCTAGCATAGGCTTTCATTCAAGATGGCTGCTTGCAAAATCAAAACAAACAGCCTCGTTTTGATATGAAAGGTCGGTTATGGATGTTTCTTGTGTATGAAATATTATTCACATCTACAGTCTGTATGTCTGCCTGTTACAACCAAACTTGAATCCAATTTAGTACAAATGTACTGGATCTGAAAATATATTGGAAGGATGTGCAAAGTCGACCTAATATTGTCCAAGAAATGTTCTCTGTCCGGGTACCTGGATTGGTTACCAACTGAGGCATAATATGGGAAAATACTCGATAAACGGGGACCAGTTTATACCAAATCGTCCCACAGTAAAAACGTACCTATTAAGTCAAAATCTCCTTGTATTCCCCCCCAGAATGTTTAAACCCACTTCTACCTGAACTTCCATACCCATCGTTCACAGTTTGCTAGTTTTTTTTTTAAATTGGCCTTTTCAGACCTTTTCTCTGCCGTCAATTATCGGGAACTTGCCGTTGACATCTCGCCGGGTCCTCTTTCTGAGCACTACTTTTCAGCACCCGGCCACGTCCCGGCCGATGGCATGCATGTAGGTGTGTTCAAATCGAGAAATCATTGATCTCTCGCACATTACACGCTGATTACATAACGAAGTATCGTTGAGGAGCCGGCAACTGATTCCAACATCGGCATCGGCAGTGTTTTCCGTGGACCATATATATATCGGTAGCCATAAGGTATTATCTGAAAAGTTGTCCGACGACAGCATTCTAGTTAAGAGTCACAAGTAATCAAAAGAAGGAAAAAGGCTGGCGGTCATGAGGGCCCAGCACGTCCTTCTTCAACATGACCAGATGCTGATAGGAGCGCTTGAGACGGAAAGGGAGGAAGGAATTATAGCTACAGTCATCTTGGGTGCAACCATCCATGTACTTCTAAACTCTGCGAAAATATCCCAGATTATGCTCCCTTCATATTAACTTTGGTTGGGCCTGCCTTGCATTCATTATAGCGAGCGCTTGCTCGCGAGCGCTTGCCTAATTCGCGAGAGGGTTTTGAAATGTATCGCCACTTTATCCAATATGGCGAACAGATGACAAATAACGATTGTAATTTATGAACCTGCAAATTTACAATCACACTTCGTTCATAATCCCTCATTTAATTCCCTATCGTCGAAATGGCCGTTACGGCCGTCGGCAAACTAGAAAGGAATAAAATCGCACAATGTTCCTTATCAAAATTGTTTGATCTCGTTCTATTAGTAGATTAAACTAGATGTAATGTACATATTTTAGTTTATTTACATCTTCAAATTTCTCTTGTCTAGCCATCTACTCGGAACTAGTCATAATTTTAGCAAAAATATGAGGAAGTACGCAAAATTATTGTAATATTTGCAAATCGAGTAAATAGTACATGATGTTGCTGATTTAGAGCAGACGATAGTCGCCATTTAAAAGTAGTTGGCGAGCGCTTGCTGCTTTGTAGCGGTCATTAGTGCCAAAACTCGCTCGCCGCGAGCAGTGAACGCTCGCCCTATTGAACGCACGGCCCTGGAAAAACGTGATCGGCAGTCGCTCCGGCCGTAGCTTCGGCCGTAGCTCATTATACAATCTCCGACTACTCTTTGATGCTACGCCCACGTTTCTTTGATCGACTCCGGCGTTTCAGTGGCATATCAACGTTTGATCACCGATTGTTTGGTCATACAAGTATTGTCTAATCGTCGATGAAAGGAAATAGCCGCCGGCGGAACGTCGCTTTAATTCATATCTATTTCAAACATATATAATCCTGTAAACTTTCATGAATAACTGATACATCTGATTTAGACCTATATGAGCAATAATCTGGCTAAAGGGGGCTTAATACATCTCCGTGTAGCATGATACCAAACAAACGTTCACATAACCCATCGGATCCATAACAGCTACATCTTTCAACAGTTGACTTTATCATAAGGTATGCTGCACTTTTGACATACGTAAAATTGATCAGTAGCGAAAAGTTTCGGTTCTGGTCAGCCTGCGCGGACTGCGCAGGCTGACCTGAATCGATACTTTTCGGAGATGCATTAAGCCCTCTTTTCACACTGCATGGCTAATAATATATTTATCACGGTTAACAGATATAGGGATTTTTTGGTGTCTGTTTAATTCACATTTCATACTGACTCAAATAAGCTTAGGTCAGTGTCTTCTGTGGCATCAGTGGTCATGAGGTAGAGCGCCAACCTCGTAATCATACCGGGTTCGATGCCCTTGAGCAGGTAGGCCTATATCTACTTTTGGATTTTTCACTTGCTCACGCAATCGGTGCCAGTACAGGCCTGTAGTTCCTAGGAAGGAGAATCCAGAGAGATGGGCATTGATATTCTGTAAAAGCTTGTTTCTCGATCGATGTAAGAGCAAGTTTATGTAGACCCGTAACACTTCTAGTGCAACATGGAGTAAAATTTCTTGATAGTTGATAAATACGGATAATATTTTTTGCATATTTTTAACCGAACAGAAATTTCTTTGACATCTTTCTTGGAACTATATATTTGTCGATACTTTTGTTAATTTTCAGAAAAGGGAGGGTAATTATTTCCTCCCTTTGTGATGAGAATGTAGATTTATAAATGATAATTCTAAGAAGGCAAAAAAAGTGGCTCAGATAAAGTAACACGTACTTACAATAATACTTATTTTTAATCGTAGCAAATTTTGTAGGATAATATTGTACATAGTGTCCTATTCCGTATCCACTAACTTAACCTAACTTTAGGCCAATCCGTTTTTAACTCATTACCGAACGACAATATTTTAGGCTTGTCCAAATCGAAAGCATTTGCAGACGACAAAATACACAGTGTAGGACCGGAAGTGTGCATTGTTTGATATTGTATGTCACTTGAGAGTCTGTACAGTGGCGAAATGTCACTTGATTCTAGAAAACTGTGTTTCCACGGTAAGTGAAGTTAATATTTTTTTCATTCATTTTTATATTTGATTGAACTCTTTCCATCCACATGTACTTTTGATATACATGTATATTAAACATGCCAGGCACCTGATCGTGCAATATGCAACCTCCTTATAGCAATAAGAATGTCTTGATCATCTTGATGTGAGAAAATTGACTGATTTTCGACTACAAAAAATAGCAGAATTTTCGCTTTAGCGCACACGAGAGAGTTCTTTCTACGATTAAGAGGTCTGCCAATGTGTCTGCTTTCTCTTTTCATCAACAAGTTCCAAGTTGTGACCTTAAAAGCGATTAAAATGACGAAATTCCAGCATGTCTACCAACAGAATTTTGTACTGTCACTTGTATAAAATATTTTAGATCTCAAGTGACTGTACAACAGCTTATCAAGTGACAGTACAAATCCCCTATGTTGACATGCCATTTTAAATGAACGATTAGGAAGATTGTAGTCAATTTTGTTACCAATTCTTTACATGTTTTCAAACAAAAGTGAATAAAGAAACTGTCTATACATTTTCCGTTCAGCAAAAAAGCTTTTAAGGATGATTAATCAAACAAAATACCCCGTTGTTTTTAGCCAAAATCATCTGTATTTTAGTATGGTTACATGATCAAGGCATCCCCATATCTCCAGGAAAGCTTTTCAGAGCACATGAGTGTTCTTGATACGGTCTATGATTAACAAACAAACAACTGGATATGAAGGTTTTATAATAGCTATCAAAATAAATGAAAAATCACCAGCTTGACTTACCGTGTGTTAGCAATTTTCAACGACCAAGTGACATTTCACCGCTGTACAGACTCCCAAGTGACATACAATCTCAAATACTGTACACTTCCGGTCCTACACCGTGAAATAAAAGTTAATGAAAATTTGAATTTTGTTTTGTGAAGGGTAGAAAACATTGTGGGAAAAGGAGAAAATGCTGGTTATCAGCACTTTCTCCTTTTCCCATAATGTTTTCAAAAAGATTCTAATTCAGGGTCGTCAAAAGTAGGGATTGTTTGATAATGGGTTATCATTGTTAATCAAAGAAC
Source organism: Tridacna crocea (assembly GCA_943736015.1). Lineage (NCBI taxonomy): Eukaryota > Metazoa > Mollusca > Bivalvia > Cardiida > Cardiidae > Tridacna > Tridacna crocea. The sequence goes on along the minus strand of OX031060.1, from coordinate 59,319,423 downwards.
CTGCAGCCCGGTCTATTTATCTATCAGCAATCACTGCACTAAGTTTGCGATCATATCGTGCACTCGTTAAGCACGTGCATACTGAATTTAAACCTTTTTGGTATTTTTTCACACAAATTGCTTAAAATAATACGGAAAATGCCTTGGCAAAAGGGTGTTTAATGCATAGCCATAGGGCCTAAGTCAGGGGCAGATCCAGGATTTCTTCGTGGGGGGGGGAGTTCAACTCGGTCAATCTCCAATATGCAGACTTGGACCCAAAGCCCAAATCAGTCGCCAATGAGTTTGAAGTCCATCAAAAAAAAAAATCTGAAAATTTAGGGGGAGGGGGTTCATCCGAAACCCTCGAACCCCACCTGGATCCGCCAGTGTAAGTCATTATAAAGTGTTATCAAGGCAAGTCACTATTAATATATACATTTTGTCGAACAATTGACGGAATTACGTAATAGGATGGGCGTTTTCTTTTGACATCAAGAGAACTGATCAATAGTAAAAAGTTTCGGCTCAGGTCAGCCTACGCAGTCGATAATTTTGGCATATACATTACATATCAGTACAAGAAAAAGTTGATGCAAAGCATCAAAGTCGCCACAAAATTTTTTATGTAATGCTTCAAGAAAGCCATGGCAAGTAAGTAAATGTAAGTTTCCTTAGCAGATTTTTTTTAAAACATTATGAAATTGACGTGAATGTGAACCTATATCAAAACTTGTCTTCTGTTACAGTATCTAATACCCTAGCACAGCGCTCTCTTAGCTCTTTTCCAAACGACAAATATCAGACTCTTCCAAATTCAAAGAGTTGGCAGGTGATAATTTAAAAAGCTGCAAAAATGGTGGAAAATTCGCTAGTAGTGGGGAAAAAGTATTTAATAAAGAAGAAATTGCTTATAACAAGCAATTTCTCCTTATCCAACATGTTTTTATAAAAGAATTTGACAACACATGTGATAACCAGTGTTTGTTTGGGAAAGTGTTGAAAGCAGGGCTACGTTACTAAAATGTTGCTGTCCTAGGAAAGTATGATTCAAAAGGACGTAAGTTTGCAAGGCATACTTTCAATTTAAACAAGTCTAAGACTATACTGTTTTTTGAACAGTGTTAATAAAGAATCATGGTTTTGCATCACGCTTTATTAACAACACAGCGAAAAAGTGACCTGTCTCCAGTTTTTTTTTTTTTTTTTTTTTCCACAAATTAAATTTATGCAGAGCTCGTTGAGAAATAAACAAAGGAGTTCTAAACTATCTTTGTTTTAAAAACTAAACTTAGAAAGAACTAACCAATAATGGTTAGATACAATCGTAACCATCATACCCGATTTCAGCAGTGTACAATTTTAGCAAAGGTCATTCAACAAAAAAACACACAAATAGTAGGGAAAACTATCTACTAAATAATCAAAATGATAATTAAACCTGTGTACGAAGTTTGTACGAAATGACCAAAATAGAAAGTATAAGTAGACCTGTACGAAATGACCAAATTAGTACGAAATGACCTAGGTATGAAATTAACAAGGTACGAAATGACTTGAAAACTGTACAGCCTTGACCAATGGAAACAAGGCATACATGTGGACGAGTCCATTTTTCACGAATAGCGAAAATAAAAGTAATAATTGGTCGGATTTTTTGATGTTGTAAGTATTAACAGAACAAAAATAGTATTGTATTGTAATTTCGTAGTTTAAGAATTAATTAAGAGGCCAGTTTAAGGCGAAGTAGAAAGATTCCTTGTTAACCTAACACCCCTATAAAAATGAAATTCCCACTATCTACGTCCCAACTGGAAAAACTATTAAAACAAGAAACAAGAAAAAGTTGATGCAAAGCATCAAAGTCGCCGCAAAAAAATTTGTTTAATGCTTCAAGAAAGCCAGGGCAAGTAAGTAAATGTCAGTTTTCATCAGCAGATTTTTTAACACATTATGAAATTATGTGAGTAGTAACCTATATCAAAACTTGTCTTCTGTTACAGTATCTAATACCCTAGCACAGCACTCTCTTAGCTCTTTTCCAAACGACAAATATCAGACTCTTCCAAATTCAAAGAGTTGGCAGATGACAATTTAAAAAGCTGCAAAAATGGTGGAAAATTCGCTAGTAGTGGGGAAAAAGTATTTAATAAGGAAGAAATTGCTTATAACGAGCAATTTCTCCTTATCCAACATGTTTTGACAAAAGAATTTGATAGCACACATGTGATAACCCGTGTTTGTTTGGGAAAGTGGTCGAAGCAGGGCTAAGTTACTAAAATGTTGCTGTCATAGGAAACTATGATTCAAGAGGACGTAAGTTTGCAAGGCATGCTTTCAATTTAAACAAGTCCAAGTCTATGTAGTGTTTGGTGAACAGTGTTCATAAAGAATCATGGTTTTGCATCGCGCTTTATCATTATGAACAACACAGCGAAAAAGTGGCCTCTCTCCAGATTTTTTCCACAAATTAAATTCATGCAGAGCTCGTTGAGAAATAAACAAAGGAGTTCTAAACTATCTTTGTTGTAAAAACTAAACTTAGAAATAAGTAACCAATTATGGTCAGATACAATCATAACCATCATACCCGTTCTTCGGCGGAATTTAGCACAATTTCAGCAATGCACAATTTTAGCAGTGGTCATTCAACAAAAAACCCACAAATAGTAGGAAAAACTATCTACAAAATAATCAAAATGATTATTAAACCTGTGTACGAAGGTTGTACGAAACGACCAACTGGGTACGAAATGACCAAAATTGAAAGTATAAGTAGGTACGAAATGACCAAAATCGTACGAAATGACCTAGGTACGAAATTAACAAGGTACGAAATGACTGGAAACCTGTACATCCTTGACCAATGGAAACAAGGCATTTATGTGGACGAGTCCATTTCTCACGAATAGCGACAATAAAAGAAATAATTAGGCGGTTTTTTGATGTTGTAAGTATTAATAGAACAAAAATAGTATCGTATTGCAATTTCGTAGTTTAAGAATGAATTTAAAAGCCAGTTTAAGGCGAAGTAACGTTAGAAAGATTCCTTATTAACCTAACACCCCTATAAAAACGAAATTCCCACTATCCATGTCCTAACTCGAAAAACTATTAAAAATATAGTCGCGCGCTTCTGCGCGGCGACTAAATATTGATGCTGAACATCAATGGTGCCGCAAACCACTCATTTCTGTAACAAGGCACAATGCATTGGGCCGCATTAAACCGTTTATGAAAATCACGTGATCGTTCAACTCGTTATCAAACGACAAAATTTTAGGACTGTCCAAAGCGAAAGCATTTGCAGACGACAAAATAAAAGTGACTGAAAAATTGAAAATTGTCTCGTGAAGGGTAGAAAACATTGTGGGAAAAGGAGAAAATGGTGATTACCAGCATTTTGTCCTTTATCCACAATGTTTTCTGAAGGCTTCTTTCTCAGAGGCGTCAAAAGTAGGGATTGTGTGGTAATGGGTTAACAGCTCAGTAGGAATCATATTGTTGATCACCTGACTCATTTTGTCACGTTTAACATCCAGTGTAGTATATGTGGAGAAAATCGTCGCCCTTGTAAGATTTTTTCTACATAAACTGACATTTGTCGGCAATGAATGAAGAGTCACGCAAGTTTTTAGGTTTGTTGAACAATAGGGTCCAAATATTTCGTCATGTATCACAAATGGCTATATTTTCTTTCCGATTATAACTATCAAACTGTTTGTGAAATAGAAAATATACTTTTTAATGTCCTACAAACACAGTATTGCCCAAACAAAACTTAGGTTCGGTAAGGTCAGGTAAGGTTCGGTAAGGTTCTGTGTTTAGGCAGACCGATCTGTCACCCGCTCAAACATTGACCTAGTTACAGTTAGCTGGTCTTAAAAACACGATCGCGATAGGAAAACAATATTTCTACAATCCATACAACACTAGAACAAAAATATAACGGGGGTCACAAGTACCACGTAGGGTGCTCTAGGGTCAAAGAGCTTGAAAATATCTCTTAACCTTTTTTCAGGGTAAGATATTTAAAATGGCGGCTTCGAAAATTTGTGACGGATAATTTTTTATCACGTGACTTATTTTTCGAAATGGATCTTTATTATTATTTTTCGAAAGGAAAATGTTGATATGTCTACAATCCCGGTTTTTTATCCTTCTAACGATGAAAGTACAGTAAAAATTATTATATATTAAAAAAAATCCCACAAATAAATAAAAAAGTTAATAATATGGACCCCGATCTGATAATCAAAGTATAGTAGATATAGATGGATGTTTAAACAAAGCATGGAACCAGTTCAATATGGCTGCCTCCATAGGCACTTTACAAAACCGAATAAAAATATAGTGCCGCCGCTTCAGGCGGCGCCACAAATATAGTCGCGCGCGTTGTCTGCGCATGTCATATTCTTCGAAGATTCGACTGTCTTATATGACGCATCACTACTAGCCCCGAAAGCGGGCTGACTGTAATATTACGCTCTATAAAGTAGCAATATTGAAAAAAGCTTTTACATATCAATACGTTTGAGGAGAATTGAGACTTGCTTTAGCAACGGATTTCTCTAAACTGGTGATTATAGTTGAGTGAATTGCACGAGGTGGCGTTTTATTGGGTAAACCTTTTTTTGGTTTTAAATTCAAAGTAACGGTTGTCGCGTAGGAAAGTGGTTCGGCTCTGTACCCAGCATGAACTGGCCACCGTTGTATACCGTGTATTACCGTTACACGTAGTTGTATCAGAAGCGGTAACCAGTCTATACCCAGCATGCCCATATCAGATAGATGAGTATTTATAGAATACCATCTAGCGGGAGATAATGTAGTCGCGCGCTTCTGCGCGGCGACTAAAAATTGTGTGCACGCTCGAGTTGCTTCCGAGACACTGCGAATACAAAGCCAGCAGATTTGACGTTTTGGGTTCATGAACACCACATTTTTTAGTCGCCTGTTTGCGTTGTGGGATTTTTTGCGTAGCAAACAGGCTCTCATTGTTATCGTCCTGATCTATGGGGTGACGTAAGCCTACCTCCGGCCTTGTACTGAACTGGCCACCGTTGTATACCATGTATTATAATATAATACACGGTATACAACGGTGGCCAGTTTTATATACCTAGTAGTATCAGGGGCGGTAACCAGTCTAGCCTTGTACTTCTTCCTGTCCCAAGTTCCGGTTTACGAGATAAAACAGTTTTCTAATAATTCGGTGAACAACCCAGTTTTTTTTCTGTTGTAAATAATTTACAATTGTCCCTTTGTGATAATGAATATGTCTATAAAGACTGAGCTGTTTAACTTTTCAAACCTTTGAAACAATCATTTCGTCCACGAGGGTATACACATTAGCCTGATGTCTCTGTAAGACATCATCTCTAAAAATAGCGCATTACGTATTATGTAATCAAAGGACTGATAGTCCTGAGAGTCGCCTGGAGGATAATGGGTTAGACATTTTCACCCTTTTTTGTTGAAATATATTAAAAGCATTCGAGATACAAAATAACTTAACCACAAGACAGTATTATATGCAAGCATATTTCTGAGTTGTCATCCTAAAATTCAAAATATTCGTATTAAAATTTACTGTTAAAATATATGGTGGAAATTAAAATTTAGGCACAAGGACCAGCTTTACTCAGTTCAACGTTTTTACCCACAGACAACAACCCTTTACAAATAAAGATCAGATCATCTTCTGGTATAGGATCTAGTGACATTTTGGATCTTGAATGCTTTTAATAGATTTCAACAAAAAAGGGTGAAAACTTCTAACCCATTACACTACAGGCGACTCTCAGGACTATCAGTCCTTTGATTTTACTTTGGTTTCTTCTACATTGTATATATATGTCGTAGTCCAAACTGGAATCTAGGCAGATCCGGAATCTGCCTAGACCAAATTGGAATTCTATTTTGGTCCAGACCAAATCAGAATTCTACTTTGGTCTAGACAGATTCCAGATCTGCCTAGACCAAATTAGGATTCCAGTTTGGCTAGGCAGATCCAGAATCTGCCTAGACCAAATTGGAATTTTTAATTTAAACCCCAAATTAAAAGAGGCAGTTAATCAGAAATTCAGAGTAAGAATAAATTTTGAATGTTTTGTACTTTAGCAGGAAAAAAAATGTAGGAAATGGAGCATATGTGGGAAAAAAAGATATTTCTTTAACTAGAAATACATGTAAATCTTAGTTGTAATTATATGTGGATCGGTTTGATTTAATAGAAAGAAATCATGAAATAACCCAATAATGAAGTAGTAAGCATTGTAGGAAAATATTTGTTTTCCTAAGAATTCTACCACAGAGTTATAGTTGTAAACCTGTTTTATTTTTTGTAGGACTGATATTATAGAAATGAGAAAAGTGAGAAATAAATCTAGTAGAAATTATGGTGGAAAAAGGAGAATTGTTCATACTGTATACTCTTTAAATTTTTTTCCCAATAAATGGTAATTAACCTTTTCCCAAACAATCCCTGCTTTTTATGGGTATAGAATAGTAGCCTTTTGAGAACATTGTGGGAAAAGGAGAAAATGTTGGTGACCAGCATTTTCTCCTTTTCCCATAATGTTTACTACCCTGTCATAGACAGAAATTATCTTTTCAGCAAGAGTTTTTTTTTCTTCTTTATCTAAAACAAAAATCATTTACACGACTTTTAACATCCCTGTATAAGAAGCTCTTTGAGGGCATTGTGGGAAATGGAGAAAATGCTGATAGCCAGCGTATTTCTCCTTTTCCAACAAATGTTTTCTTCTCTATCTACAACAAAATTCATTTGTACAGTTATATTTAATTTGTCGTCTGCAAAGTCCTTTCAATTTTGTCAGAAAATCACGTAAGATTACCATTCTTTTGATGTGCATTTGAGATTCTTTTTGAACGCTTATTGTGATTTTTATCCAGCCCAACACGATGTTGATATGCATCGCAGACAATTTGATTAATCAACATGTGCTGTGGTTAGTCGCAATCTCTGTGGTTGGTTTGATGTACAATTGAAGTACAATTGGGTTCCATTAGCTCCTTACGACACAATCACGACTTTTAACATCCCTGTATAAGAAGCTCTTTGAGGGCATTGTGGGAAATGGAGAAAATGCTGATAACCAGTGTTTTTCTCCTTTTCCCACAATGTTTTTCTTCTTTATCTAAAACAAAAATCACTTGTACAGTTACATTTAATCTGTCGTCTGCAAGTCCTTTCAAATTTGACCAGTCAAAAATTTTGTCGTTTGGTAAAGAATTAACTGTGTGTTATACCCATTTCTTCTCTTTCTAAAACAAAAATCATTTGTACAATTATATTTAATTTGTCGTCTGCAAGTCCTATCAATTTAGTCAGAAAATCACGTAAGATTACCATTCTTTTGATGTGCATTTGAGATTCTTTTTGAACGCTTATTGTGACTTTTATCCTGCCCAACACGATGTTGATATGCATCGCAGACAATGTGATTAATCGACATGTGCTGTGGTGCAACCAATCGCAATCTTTGTGGTTGGTTTGATGTACAATTGAAATACAATTAGGTTCCGTTAACTCCTTACGACACAATCACGTTTTAACACCTATGTATAAGAAGCCTATTGAGGGCATTGTGGGAAAGAGAGAGAATGCTTATAACCAGCATATTTCTCCTTTTCCCACAATGTTTTCTTCGCTATCTAAAACAAAAATCATTAACACGACTTTTAACACCCATGTATAAGAAGCCTTTTGAGGCCATTGTGGGAAGGGGAGAAAATGCTGATAGCCAGCGTTTTTCTCCTTTTCCAACAAATGTTTTCTTTTCTGTCTAAAACAGGAATCATTTGTACAGTTATATTTAATTTGTCGTCTGCAAGTCCTTTCAATTTTGTCAGAAAATCACGTAAGATTACCATCTTTTGATGTGCATTTGAGATTTTTTTTTTTAACTCTTAGTGTGACTTTTATCCAGCCCAACATGATGTTGATATGCATCGCAGACAATGTGATTGATCAACATGTGCTGTGGTCAATGGCAATCTCTGTGGTTGATTTGATGTACAATTGAAGTACAATTAGGTTCCATTAACTCCTTACGACACAATCACGACTTTTGGCCCTTTCCCAAACGACACACTTTAGTACTGCACCAAATTGAAAGCATTTGCAGTCGACAATTCAACTCTTGCTGAGGGGATGATCTCTGCCCTATGATAGGGTAGAGGGCATTGTGGGAAAGGGAGAGAATGCTGGTTGCCAGCATTTTCTCCTTGTCCCACAGTGTTTTTCGAAGGGCTACTATTCCGGGCCCGTAAAAACCAGGGATTGTTTCGGAAAGGGTTAACACCCCTGTATAAGAGGCCTATTGGGGGCATTGTGGGGGAGGGAGAAAATGCTGATAACCAGCGTATTTCTCCTTTTCCCACAATGTTTTTCTTCTTTATCTAAAACAAAAATCACTTGTACAGTTACATTTAATCTGTCGTCTGCTGGTCCTTTCACATTCGACCAGTCTAAAATTTTGTCGTTTGGTAAAGAATTAACTGTGTGTTATACTCATTACCATTCTACACATATCCTTTTTATATGCTTTTGCGGACAGTGTGAGCTATGGATCGGGCTGCATGTACGTGTGGGCCGACTTGTGTTCATGTTCTTGCTTTCATTTTCTTCAGTTTATGTTTTTATATGCAAGTAAGTCCCATTCACGGTCAATTACACCCATGTTTTTTTAGCGTACAGATTCATTTAAAAATATCTGGGAGACGGGATATGCCGTGTTCGGCTCAGTTTATCTATGGGGTCTGATCCTTTTTGACATTCTCCCGTTTTAGGCCTATTTGAAATTCACCCAATTTTTTTTTTGGAAATTATATTTTGACATAAAGATTGACTTAAATTTTAACACTTTTCATCTGACAGTGTGGCCCATGATCGGCCTGTATGTAAGTGCAGTCTGATCTTGGCTCAATTTGACCGATTATAATTTACGTGCATTTGAGTTCCATTTACCGTTACTGTACTATTCATTCTGCTATGAAGAATTTATTTATAGACAATGTGGATCATGGCCTGCATATTCATGTAGTTTGATTTTGAATCACTGTCTTTGATAATGTATATGAATTCAAATTACTGTCACCTTCACTCAGCCATTTAGAGATATATTTTTTTTTCCGGAAAATATAACCTATGATCGGCCTGCATGTCGGTGTAGTTTGACCTCTGTTGACTTTTTTCGTTTTCGTGTTATATACATTTGAATGTTATTAAGCTGTTTATTGTAATCCTTATTCTGCTATGTTGAACTACTTTGTTATGATTGTAAAAGATCGGCCTGCGTATACTTGCAGTCTAATTCTGTCGCACCATGTTCATTTTATGGATATTTAGGCTTCCTTCATTGCAAGTCTTACTCTACCATACAGAGCTATACTTACTTTTTCTTATTGAGCAATGTGTGATATGATTGGCTTGCATAGGGGTGCATTCCGATCTCTATTCTATATCTCCGTTTTTGTTTTAAGTACATAATAGTTTCATTCACTGTTCATTGTTTTTTTTCACTCTGCCATGTAACTATTTTGACATTTTCTTGTGGACAAGGTGTGGCGTGGTCGACCTATACATACGGACAGGCTGACCCCGGCTCATTTTCTCCGTACTTTGTCTTATGTACATACAATTTCCATTCATTGTTCATTGTTTCCATTATTTTTCTATGCAGAATTACTTTTTTTTTACGGACAACGTGTGCCGTGGTCGACCAGTAGTATCTACATGCAGGTTGACCTCGGCTTTTTTTTTACGTTTCTGTTTTATGTACATGTAAGTTCCATTCAATGTTTTTTGTTCCCCTTGATTCGCTATGCAGAACTATTTTGACATCTTTTGAGGACACTGTGTTTGGCATACATGTTTACTCCTACCGCTTCCCTGAATTAGTTACAGACCGAAGGTCAAACCCAATTTTTGGGTGGCGGCCCGGTTTTTAGGTTTCAAATTTACGATTGAGATCCGCTAATAATGTATTGTGTAAAAAAAAAACGTGTATACAGAAATATCCACTCTCGCACAATGTACACAAATTCTCTTTCAGTTTTTTTATCCTTTCTACTCAAACATTACTCAGAACACCCGAACATAGCATTCACCCATACAATGCATTTAACGGTAAACTATACTGGTTACAATGGAGAAATTAAAAATGATGATATATTAATAACTCTGATGCTTTTGATGACCGAATATAGGTAGTTTGAAAATTTGTTCCTACAATTGTCGTGGACTGAACAATACTAAAAAACGATTTGATATATTCACACTCTTTAAAGAAAAGAACGTTGACATTTTATGTTTACAAGAGACTCACTTTTTTGAAGAAATTGAAAATAAAATTTATCAAGAATGGGAAGGAAATTGTTTCTTTAGTCATGGTAGTTCAAATTCAAAAGGAGTAGCTGTTTTGATAAAAAAAGGTACAGATCTCAAAATTTTGGCATGCAGAAAAGATACTAATGGACAGTTTATTGCTCTCAATATATCCTACAGCGACAAACAAATTATACTCGCAAATATATATGCACCAAATACTGATAACCCTGGATTTTTTATAAATGCTTTTAGTCATATTGATTCTTTTGGAAAAATGGATAATATCATTGTATGTGGTGACTTTAATCTTGTTCTTGATAGCTCAATTGACTATGAAAACTACAAAGATTCGAATCATAACATCAATTCGAGAAAACTTTTAATTAAGACAATCAATGAAAGAGAACTTATGGACCCATTTAGACATTTGCATGGGGAGACTCGGAAGTATACCTGGAAACGCTTTTCATCTTTACAGAGAGGAAGATTGGATTTCTTTTTAACGACAAAAAGTTTAATTCCTTTACTCAGAAATTGTGATATAGACATAAGCTATAGATCGGATCACTCTATAATTGTACTTGAACTACAGTTTTCTAATCAAAAACATGGGAAAGGATACTGGAAATTTAATAATTCATTATTAAATGACATAGAATATGTTAATCTCATTAATGAAAAAATAAATAATGTTATCCTGCAATACTCTTTACCAGTTTATGATAAAGAAAATATTATCAATATTGATCGCTCAGAGTTACAATTCATAATAGATGATCAACTTTTTATGGAAACTTTGTTAATGGAAATACGGGGGGAAACAATCTCATTTTCTAGTTATAAAACAAAAGCAAAAAACCAGAGAGAAAAACATATTGAAAACGAAATTTCTTTTTTAGAAACAAATATAAATGAAATGAATAAAGATAGGTTATCTTCATTACAATCAGAGTTAGAAAACTTACGAAAAGAAAAATTACATGGCTCTTTTATTAGGTCTAGAGCAAACTGGGTTGACAGTGGAGAAAAAGTGACGAAATATTTCTGTAATTTGGAAAAACAAAATATTGCATCAAAAACTATTCCCTTTATAGAAACAGAAGATGGCAATCACTTATTTGACCAAAGGGAAATCCTTAAAGAAGCAAAACATTATTATGAAACTTTATATAATGAATCAAATAATTTGATTGACGTCAATTTAGAGGATGACTTAAAAAACTGTACTTCAAATAAGCTAGACGAAAAGCAGAAGAAGGAACTTGAAGGACTATTACAATACAATGAGGTAACACATACACTCAAAAACATGAAAAATGACAAAAGCCCAGGAGGGGATGGTTTTACTTCCAATTTTTATAAGGTGTTCTGGAATAAGATAGGTCATTTTGTTGTAAGAGCATTAAATCACGCATTTATTTCTAAATCCTTTTCACCAAACGTTAAATTAGGAACTATAACTTGCATACCAAAAGATAATAAACCAAAAAAGTTTTTAAAAAACTGGAGACCTATCACTCTTTTAAATGTTCTGTATAAGCTTGCATCTGGGAGTATTGCAAATAGGATGAAACACGTTTTGGATCATATCATATCAAGCGACCAAACTGGGTTCTTAAGAGACAGGTTTATAGGTGAAAACACAAGACTAGTCTATGACATTATGCAATATTGTGAAGAACATAGAATACCTGGACTTTTAATGTTAATAGATTTTGAAAAGGCCTTTGATTCTCTATCATTTAATTTTATTGAAAAGACGCTTGAATATTTTAATTTCGGTGTAATGTTCAAAGAATGGATTAAATTATTTCTACACAATACTGAGGTATGCGTACAAATAAATGGTTTTCTTTCAGATTATTTCAAAGTCAGAAGGGGATGTCGACAAGGTGATCCCATATCCGCTTATATTTTCATCCTTTGCACCGAAATTCTTAACATTAAATTAAAGCACGATAGAAATATAACAGGACTAAAAATAAAAAAAGAAGAATATATCATATCACAATTTGCTGATGACACAACACTCTTTTTAGACGGTTCTGAAAAATCAATTAAAAGTACTCTTGAATTACTAGAAAAATTTTCACATATTTCTGGCTTGAAAGTTAATTTCGACAAAACAAAACTTATATGGATTGGCAGTTTGAAGTATAGTACAAGATCTATCAAGACGAAATGGAAATTAACATGGGGGGAAATAAAATTTAAACTTCTTGGACTGGAGTTCCATGTCGATCTAGATAAAATGATAAAGTTAAATTTTGAAAGCAAATTCAAAAGCATTAATAACACTATAAATTATTGGAAGAAAAGAAAACTAACACCGATTGGAAGAATAACTGTAGTCAAAAGTCTTTTATTACCTTTACTCACACATCTATTTATTAGTTTACCATCACCAACGAATGAATTTATGAAACAACTGAACAATACACTTTACGAATTTGTATGGGACGGTACTGCTAAAATTAAACAAACTGTCTTCACAAAAAAGTATATGGAAGGAGGTCTAAACATGATTGATGTCAATAACTATAATAAAAGTATGAAAATTAAATGGATAAGAAAACTAGTTGCTTGCGGTAAAAGTTGTCATAAATTCATGAATAATGTAATTGACACACACAAACTATTTAATTTTGGAATGATGTACTGTGAAAAAATTATTACCAACATAAGAAATGATTTCTGGATCGATGTTTTAAAATCTTTTATGGTATTTATCTCTAAATGTAGTTTTACAAAATTGCTGGATGTAGTTAACATGCCTCTGTTTTTTAATAGCAATATTAAAAATGGTGGAAAAAGGAGAATTGTTCATACTGTATACTCTTTAAATTTTTTTCCCAATAAATGGTAATTAACCTTTTCCCAAACAATCCCTGCTTTTTATGGGTATAGAATAGTAGCCTTTTGAGAACATTGTGGGAAAAGGAGAAAATGTTGGTGACCAGCATTTTCTCCTTTTCCCATAATGTTTACTACCCTGTCATAGACAGAAATTATCTTTTCAGCAAGAGTTGAATTGTCGTCTGCAAATGCTTTCAATTTGGTCTAGTCCAAAAGTTTGTCGTTTGGGAAAGGGTTAATAATATGTGATGGGTCAACCTGGCACAAGTTTGATGTGTGAAGTGAAAGTTGACATTGTCAAAATGATGTTAACCCTTTACCACTCAATGCTGACTCTTAACGAACCTGGAAAAGGAAACTTTTGAAAACTTTATGCGGAAAGAAGAAAATTCTGGTAACTTGCATTTTCTCCTGTTCCCACAATATTTTCTACCTATCAAGGAAAAAATGCTCAATCTTTGACCAATCACACATACAGGAACCATCTGGCAACCCTTTACATGTAATAAGAGAGATCACAGACGGTGTACATATATCTGGGTCAATAGTTTTCAAACATGTGACAGTTTATAAGATAGGTAAACATATCAACTCGCAGAAAATCCCCTGAAGTGAGATTTTAGTCTTGGTCAGCTAACGCAGTCAGTGCAGCCTGACCAGTTTCGATAGTTATTGCAATTTCTGGATGGTCCCTTTTTAAATTAAGGGTCATATTTACTAAACCACTTTTGTTTTTGAAATACTACATTGTACTTAATTGCTTTGTTCATGAATAATAAATGCCAAAATAAAAAAAATAATAATGACAATAAAATGTAGACAAAAGACCATACTTTAATAATGTATATGCTGATCTTTGTCTACACTTCCTAAAAAAAATTGATTTAAGTTGGGAACTACATAAATAGAAGAAAGAGGATAAATTCATAACTTACTACTTTTTTTTTCTTTTTGTATAAATGTGTTTACTTAATATAGCATTTATAGAAAAGGGTATAAAAATCAAAGCTCAGGTGATAAAGATTTTTTTTTTGTTAAAATGGGTATTTACTGAAAAGATTCTAAAAAACAAAAGATTCCAATTTGGTCTAGGCAGATCCTGTATCTGCCTAGCCAAACTGGAATTCTAATTTGGCCTAGGCAGATCTGGAATCTGCCTAGACCAAACAAGAATTCTATTTTGGTCTCGACCAAATCAGAATTCTAGTTTGGCCTAGGCAGATTCCAGATCTGCCTAGGCCGATTCCGGATCTGCCTGGATTCCAATCTGGCCTACGACATATATATATGTCGTAGTCCAAACTGGAATCCAGGCAGATCCGGAATCTGCCTAGACCAAACTGGAATTTGTCTATAACAAATCAGGATTCCAGTTTAGCTTTGCAGTTCTACAATCTGCCTAAACCAAATTTTAATAATTTCTCGTTGAATATAGGGTGTCTACATACGAATCATCTTACTTTTAGACGTAAACCCCAAAATAAAAGAAGTTTTAGTCAGAAATTCAGAGTAAATATAAATTTTGAATGTTTTGTACTAATAAAAAAGGTGGGAAAAAAAGAGAAAAGAAAAAAGAGCGGTTGTGGAAAAATCATATAAAATGCTTTAAATGAAAATACCTCTCAATTGTAAACATAATTAAATCAATATACTTAAAAAGAAATATTAGAAAACAATGCATTTTGGTCTACACAAAATTTGAATTCTAATTTGGTCTAGGCAGATTCCGGATCTGCCTAGATTCCAATCTGGTCTACGACATATACATATAAATATGGTGGTATCCATTCTGTACAGTTATAACTTTGGTTGAGTAAAATGGGAACCGATAATGCACAGTTAAAACCTTATCAGAATCAAAATCAGTGAAAAAATTCACTTCGAACGCTTTGGTCGGCAGATACACAAGCTTGGACGCGGATCATCGAGAAATCAGTTGGGACGAACAAACCCGGACGAATGAGCCCTGGCGAACAAGCCCAGGCACGAAAAAGCCCGTTACCGACGTTTCGGACCAAAAAAGATTCGGCCTATTTCCGACCAGTGATTTTCGAGAAGATTAGGTCGAATGGTCTTCGACCCAAATCATTATCCAACCCCGCGAAAATGAGGAACTATAAGACACAGTTTATAGTGTATTAATGCGGAAACATAAGGAAGTCTAGCATTGGCTATCAAATTAAGAACTGCTGGCTTTCACATTTATAAGCTTATTGAAAATATCGAGAATTTGTGCCCTTTCTACAGTGTCGGAACTATTCTTAAGTTAAATTTTAACAAATATCGATACATGTGCTAGATCTACGCGTAACTGGGTCATTCGTCCACACCCGAGTTCAGTGGTTGCTATGAGTGAACTGTGTAGCGAAAATCAGGAAAGGTCTGTTGGTCATTATCTCCCGCTAAATCACATTCTACAAAGCGTATGACATGCGTAGACAATGATCTGTTGAAGCATGTACAGGCTAGTCGCTACTTTCGTTTTCTGAGTTGCCAAATACTTGGGGGTAGAAAAGTAAATCAGCTCGGTCTTATACGGAAGTTATCTTAGGTACGTTCACGCAACAGTGAGTAGATCTAACATTGTTCAACCTTAATTTTGCATGTCGGTGCATGTCGGCTGTGCCGTGCAACCGCTACACCAGATTTGATAAAATAGATCTATCACATGACCCTGCAGTTAGATACATGTAGCTCTATACGCCTAGTTTTTTTTTTTAATTATGTTTATTTTACCACAGTAATTAACCTCTTATCAAACAACAAAATTATAGACTGGTCCAAATTGAAGGCATTTGTAGACAACAAAAATGTGACTGAAAAATTGAAATTTGGTATTGGAAGGGTAGAAAACATTGTGGGAAAAGGAGATAATGCTGGTTACCAACATTTTCTCCTCCTCCAACAATGTTTTCAAGAGGACTTCTTTCTCAGAGTCGTTAAAAGTGGGGATTGTGTGGTAAAAAGTTAGGCAAAAAAAGAATTGACTAATGTACTCATTTTATTCAAACAACCTTCTGGAGTAGTCTCAATAATGAGACGCCCTGGTGATCTTTTCATATTTGGACATTTACTGTACACCAGGGCCGGTATTCACCAACCATTCTTGAGAATATTCTTAGTCTTATTCTTTAAGATTTTCTAAATTTGTAAGTAACACAACTTCTGATTGGCTAAACCAAATGGTTTAGCCAATCAGAAGTTGTGTTACTTACAAATGTAGAAAATTCTGGAGAATAAGACAAAGAACGTTCTTAAGAATGGTTGGTGAATACGGGCCCAGAGGCGACCAGTCGAAAAGTAACATCGCCTTTGGGGACAGTTATCTGTACTACCATCTGGAGCATTAGGTAGACTGGTCCTTTGACATGCAGAAAATTGGTAAATAGAAAAAAAAAAATCAGCATCCACAGACTAACCAGAGTTCACTATTGAACAACAAAAAAAATTTCCTTTTTGTCTAGGGAATTGCTCAAAATTTTTAGACTTGTTCATACATCTATTCAAATCCTTTGCAAGCAACAAAATTTAATGATGTGGCTCAAAGAATGGGGTTTACCTTAGTATCTTTTCCTTTTCCCACAAAGTTTTCAAAAGCCTAAATATTCTGACTTAGTGGTGCAATTTGTCTCTTGAAGGATAAGCAATTTAGGAAAAGGAGCATGTAAATGTCACAGAGAGAGGTTACCTTCAGTCTGAAGGTGTCTGCTCCGATGCAGTTTTTGTTACTGTTCTTCGTATGTGAAGAACAGTAACAAAAATAGCATCGGAGCAGACACCTTCAGACTGAAGGTAAGAGAGAGGTTAGATATATATTAAGCACTTGAAACCTGCCTTGCTGTTGAGCTAGCTTTTACAGTGATGCTGTTTGGTGTATTTCTGTCCGTGGAAGTTAAGCAACATGTATTAGGTTAGTGCCTGGATGGGTGACCAGGTTGTTGCACGTTACATCTGGTGGCAGTGGTGGGATAACTGGAGTTGCCTTCCCAATGCACATTTCCCTGGTTTATTTGTGTATACATGCTTGTATATCATTTTGGGGTTGAGACTTCTCAAAGGTGGGAGTAATGTCACAGAGAGAGGTTAGATGTTTAAGCAGTTGAAACCTGCCTTGGTGTTGAGCCAGCTTTTACAGCGATGCGGTTTTGTGTATTTCTCACCCTGGAAGTGAAGCAATGTGCATCTGGTTAGTGCCTGGATGGGTGACCAG
Source organism: Tridacna crocea (assembly GCA_943736015.1). Taxonomy (NCBI): domain Eukaryota; kingdom Metazoa; phylum Mollusca; class Bivalvia; order Cardiida; family Cardiidae; genus Tridacna; species Tridacna crocea. The sequence continues at coordinate 59,302,021 of OX031060.1, read as the reverse complement.
GTCATTGTATGTTACATTTACTATCAGATTTCTGAGATTTCACTTTTCAATTTCAGGTGTCAAGGATGAAGTGGTGGTAGTAGTAGATTCATCTTTTCAATAAGTTCTCATATAAACAAATCCTTTATAACTTAAGTCAACATGGCTGACTACTTTAATGCAGAGATGGCATTTTCTCGTTATCGTGATGATAAAACCATACCGCCACCATGGAATCAACTTGTGGATTACCTATGCAACATGATTCCGCGTGATGCATTGGAAAGCTTGATTTCATTGGCTCGACAGGTACTTGGTTCAGAGTACCACCGCATTGACAAGGAGAAAAACTGTTATGACTTTTTCAACACATTGCAGGACAAACTTAAAGAGGACAATGTGGAATTTGTTTACAATCTTTTTTTGAGTTGTAACGATCTCCATGATGATACAGGTAATTTTTTTTTTTTTTTTAGCTTACATGTACCTGAGCACAACGTGATCAAGGGATCTTTTAGGATCACCAGGTGTCCGTCGTGCATCGTCAACAATTCTTTAAACATCAACTCCTCCTAAACCGCTGGGCCAATTTGGACAAAACTTGGCTAGATTGTTCCCTGGGAGGTCCTCTTTTAAAAGAATGTTGACAGAATTTGATTCCGTCAAAAACTGTGGTTGCCATGGCAACCAAATGGAATTTTCAAAGAAATTCTTTAAAAATCTTCTTCTCTGAAACCGCTGGCCAGATTTTAAAGTAACTTTACAGGGATGTTCCTTGGGTGAACCTCTTCAAAAAATTGTTTGTGAAATTTTGATCCTTCAAGAAACATGGCTCTGGTGAATAGGGGCTACTTGCACTAAACAGAAATGAAGAAAATTCTTAAAAATTCTTCTTCTCTGAAATCGCTGGTCAGATTTTGAAATAATTTCTCAGGGATGTTCTTTGGGTGACCCTTTTCAAAACTTGTTCGTGAAATTTTGATATGTCAAGAAACATGGCTCTGGTGACTGGTGAGTGGTAGCTACTTGCACTATACAGAAATGAAGAAATTCTTGAAAATCCTTCTCTGAAATTGCTTGTCCGATTTTAAAATAATTTCACAGAGATGTTCCTTGGATGACCCCTTTCAAAATTTATTTGTGAAATTTTGATCCATTAAGAAACATAGCTCTGGTGAATGGGGGGGCTACTTGCACTATACAGAAATGAAGAAATTCTTGAAAATTCTTCTTCTCTGAAACTGCTGGTCAGATTTTAAAATACATGTAATTTCACAAAAATGTTCCTTGGGTGACCCTTTTCAAAAATTATTTGCGAAATTTTGATCTATCAAGAAACATGGCTCAGCTCCGGTGAATGGGGGCTACTCACACTATATAGACATGAAGAAATTATTGAAAATTCTTCTTCTCTGAAAAGTCTTTGTCAGATTTTTGAAATAATTTCACAGAAATGTTACTCGAATGACCCTTTACAAAGATTGTTTGCCAAATTTTGATCCAACAAGAAACATGGCTCCAGGGAATGGGGACTACTTGCACTATACAGATATGAAGAAATTCTTAAAAATTCTTCTCTGAAACTGACGGTCAGACTTTGAAATGACTTTTACAGGTGACCTTATAAAAAATTGCTTGGCAAAATAATAATTTTGTTTCCATGTTTCAATACATTAAAAAAAAAAATAGGCTATGGTCCTCTCAAAAATTCAGGTGAGCAATCCAGGGCCATCTTGGCCCTCTCGTTTGTCTAACTCTTTACCAAAAGGCAAAATTTTAGACTGGTCCAAATTGAAAGCATTTGCAGATGACAGAATTAATGTTACTCAAAAATTGAAAATACTCAAAAAACATTATGGGAAAAAGAGAAAATGCTGGTTACCAGCATTTTCTCCTATCCTATGATGTTATTAACCCATTACCACACAATCCCTACTTTTGACGACCCCGAGAAAGTAGCCTTTACAAACATCGTGGGAAAAGGAGAAAATGCTGGTAACCAGCATTTTCTCCTTTTCCCACAATGTTTTCTACCCTTCACAAAACAAATTTCAAATTTTCATTCACTTTTATTTTGTCGTCTGCAAATGCTTTCGATTTGGACAAGCCTAAAATATTGTCGTTTGGTAAAGAGTTAAAAGGCTTCTTTTGCAGGGTCATGAAAACCAGGTATTGTTTGGAAAGGGCTAATTTTTTTTTTTCAATATACTTAATATGCAACAAATATCTGTTTTCACAGAAACTAAAAAGTGATAAATACAGGTCTGTGAAAATTATGAGCTGCTTCTATGACTTTTCTATGTATCATTATGGGTACGAACCTTGACAAATCAAATGCAAGAGTAACAGAAATGGCCAAAAAGCTAAGTAAGGTGTTTTGTAGGGATCCTTGTTCTTGATCAAACTACAAAATTCTAGACTTCTTCATGTTGAAAGCTTTTGCTGAAATCATATTCAGTGTGGATCAAAGGATGGGATTTGTTTTTAAAAGCATTTTCTCCCTTTTCCACAATGTTTTTGAAAGACTCTTACTTGTTTGCCATTAGTAATCTTGACTGCTGGGTATAGTAGGGAAAACCTAGTTAATTACGGCATATGGAAACAAGTATTCAATTTTTTTTGTTGTTGTTCAACTCTCTACCACACAATCCCGACTTTTAACACCCTTGTGAGAGAAGCCTTTTGAAAACATTGTGGGAAAAGGAGAAAATGCTGGTAACCAGCATTTTCTTCTTTTCCCACAATGTTTTCTTCCCTTCCTTAAACAAATTTCAATTCTTTAGTCACATTCATTTTGTCGTCTGCAAATGCTTTCAATTGGGGCCAGTCTAAAATTTTGTCGTTTGGTAAAAATTTAACTCTTTACCACACAATCCTGACTTTTAACGACCTTGAGAAGGAAAGCTTTTGAAAACATTGTCGGAAAAAGAGAAATGCTTTTCCCACAATGTTTTCTACACTTCCAAAATCAAAATTCAGTTTTTTGAGTCGCATTTATTGCGTCATCTGCAAGTGCTTTTAATTTGGACTAGTCCAAAGTTTTGTTATTGGTAAAGATTTAACTTGTTACAGTGCCACCAAAAAGAATTTTAAAAACACTCATTCAAATTGAAATTGTTTGTAGATAACAAGTTCAATGTTGCTCAGTGTCAAAATTTGTCTATAAAAAAAAATGCTAGAAATCATTTTTGGGATTATTAGCATTTCCCTGTTTTCCATGAGCTTTTCAATCATTACCTTTTTCAGGGTTGTTTAACCCTTTACTCCATAGATACTCATTTCCTCGCATTGCTTGTAGGAGCCTTTGGAAAGCATTGTGGCAAAAGGTGAAATTGCTCGTGACGAGCAATTTCACCTTTTGTCACAATGTTTTCTTTGCTATCAAAAGGTGTCATATACACATAAGAAATGGCATCATTCTTGCTGTTATTTAGGGTCAATTACAGATACCATTGAAATGCCCTATGGGGTAAAGAATTAATACTATCCCAAAAGAGAAAAATTTTGACTTGTCCAATTGAAAGCATTTGCAGACAACAAAATGAATGTGAATCAAAAATTGAACATTGATTTGGAAAGGATAGAAAACACTGGAATAAAAAAAGAAAATGCAGGTTACGAGAATTTTCTCTTTTTCCCACAATGTTTTCAAAGTCTTTCTTTTTCAGGGTCGTCAAAAGTCAGCATTGCGTAGTAAAGGGTTAATGTAGGAATTTTGTTGTAAAGTGCTGTTAGGAAATGCATAGATATATCCTTACGCTATCCCCTATGCCTTTTTTCTTGTTATCCTATCAATGTATTGTTGTTGTTCAGGGAGTGTCAGCTTCAGTGAGTGTATCAGACAGTACCAGGAGGCAAAACACCAGTATGACAAACAGAAGAAACAGTACAAGAATGAAAACTTTGTTGGTAGGGAAGATCTGGTCGCCCGAATAATGGGTTATTTGGAACAGGGCAAACATGTAAAAGGTAAATTTGCAATAAATTATTTCGCCCTTTATCATCACTATTAGTTGTGAATATGGGCGATGTCCCCTAGAGGGCTGTTATTTATGTTAAAGGTGGCCCTTCAGGTTTTGGGACGAAAATTTTACAAAAATGCAAAAAAAATCATCCTTATACTCCCATAGCCTTTTAATTTGCGTTCATAAAACCCTAGCTGTCGAAAACCATCTGACAACACGAGAAATTAGAGATTTATTACGAACCAGGTTGACACCAAAGGGAGACACATTCTATTTTAAGATTATCAATTCTCTCATTTAAATACAGGAAAACACAGACAAAGCTTCAAACATCCGTCCGAAGATGACGTTATGGAAAATAATTATTACACGTTTGTTATGTAATGGAATTTAAGCGTTATTAAGTCACATGCCAGTCACTTGACATCCCCACAATGCTTTATTGGTTTTTGGCGCGAAATCTAAAAATAGCTTAAGAGGCTACGTAGCCTTTTAAGGGAATACCATCAAAAAAATTTTTTTTTTGTAATTTTATGATTCTTAATTATTGACGATTTGTATTGTTTTTTCGTATAAATTTCAATAATATATATATTTTTTAATTTGGTGTGATGTGAAAATTCTAAATACCCACCTTTAAGGAGGATGGTAGAAGATACCTGTGTTATAGGAGACTGCTTGTTCATGCATTGCTTCACCCCGGTTTAAATTCCTTCCTTCCTCCCTCCCTTTCTTTTCCTTTTCTTCCTTTCCTTCCTTCCTTCCGTCCTCCCTCCCTTCAGTCCGTCTGTCCGTCCGACCATCCATCCGCCTGACCATCCATCCATCCATCATTTTATTTTATTTTATTTTCAGGTGTAATACTTTGTGGCATGAGTGGAGTAGGAAAAACAGCAGTTGCTGTAGAAGTGTGTTCAAAGCTGAGGTCCCAAAGGCCTTGCTGGAAAATTCTACGTATCTCAGAAATGGAGAAGATGGACATCAAAGATTTGTACAGGAATCTGATATGTGCACTGGTAAACCTTTTACCTGAAGACTATGACATGAAGATGGAAGATAACCATGTAGGATTGAAAATACAGCTGAGGACTGTATTTGCTGAAGCATTCAAAGAAATGATATGGAGTAGAGGTAGGTAGAAAGCTCTTATAAGGTTGGATTATTCTTAACCCGTTACCACACACTGACGACTTTTGACGACCCTGAGGTAGAAACTTTTTGAGAACATGTTTTCTACCCTTCCCAAATCAAATTTCGATTTTTCAGTCACATTTATTTTGTCTTCTGCAAATGCTTTCAATTTGGACCAGTCTATAAATTTGTCGTTTGGTAAAGAATAAACCCAAAAATATTACTTCTTCACTCACAGCTTTGTTGTGAGTAATTTTCAGGACCCTTGCAATGGGACAGTATTGATGATTACACTCAGATTGGGTTGACAGTGACGAATATTGGAAAGATGTTGCCCTTTCATTTCCAGATAACATCAAAATTGAAAGAATTTGAAGACAACAAATAAAATGATGGAATTTATTGTTGAAATAGTCAAACAGAGCTCCAGATAAGAAGTGATGGTATTCTAAATCCATTATTTCCTTTCCAAACCCTATATTGTGGGTTCTCATTAGAATCATCTCAATGAAACGATTCTAATGAGTACCCATATTATAGGGTTTAGTGGACAAAAATTAGCATTTTCAATTTTTAAACTAAAATCACTCCATCTATCTGGAGCTCTGAGTCGACTCTCGTTATCTTGAATCCCTCGGAACAACAAAAGTAATTTGACATATCAGGAGTTTGATATAAAAATTCAAAGACAGACTTATCCAAAAAAAAAATGGAAGTAAACACAAAATAGAACGGAAATGAATTGTAGTTGTGGGTTTGTGAAACAACATCTAAAATGTTTGTTTTTTTTGACTTTACATCAAGCTAACCTATCATGCCTCTGTTTCAAATGACTGAAGCAATTATCTCCAGGAAATTCAAAAGGACAATCAAGTTGCATTTCTGGCATTCAAGAAATGTACTATCTGCACTCAATCAGACTGTCTTAATACATAGCAATATTGACATATAAAGATTATGTTATAAAGACAATTTGCTCACTCCATTAGCAAGAGAGATACTACAAACTTATTTGCACCTTTAATAATCTGATATCTAATGAATCAATTAAGATAATATCGTATCATGTAAATTTGCACCCTGTTATATACAAACAATAGCAGCTATATACATATGAAATGTATGATCCGAAGTACTGGAAACAGCATTTTCTCCTTTTCACGCTGTATCTTCTACCCTCTTAAAGTTGGAAATAATCATTTGAAATGCATTTATTTTGTCGTCTGCAAGTGCTTTCAATTTGGTTGAGTTTAAAATTTTGTTGTTTGATAAAGAGTAAACCCTTACCAAATGACAAAATTTTAGACTTGTCCAAATTGAAAGCACTTGCAGACGACAACATAAAAGTAACTAAAAAAATTAAATTTATTTCCACTAGGATAGAAAACATTGTGGGAAATGGAGAAAATGCTGGTTACCAGCATTTTCTCCTTTTCCCACACTGTTTTCAAAAAGCTTCTTTCTCAGGTGTGTAATGGGTGGTAATGGGTTAAATTCCAAAAAATACAATCTGATTGGCTAGGACAGAATATCTCAACCAATCAAACAGCTAGTCCTGGAATATAGAATTAGAAGAATATTTTAAATGTACAGTTTGCTGTTTTTGCAGCTGGCATTTTGATCCACATTGATGGTGTAGATTGTTACTGTGTTACCAAACAACAGCTGGAGACATTTCATTGTTTTATAGAAGATATCCTGCGCTGTTTAGCAGATTCTGAAGTGGAACAGAAGGTAAAGACCCTGAAATCAACTGTAGCCAGCATTCCATTGGTTTTATAACCCTGAACTGTACCATTGTCTTGTTGAACTTTTACACAACATTTTGATGGTTAAGGACCCTGGACACAAACATTGCCATGTTGATTCTGTAACCTACATTCCCTTGGTTTAACAGCTCTGATTTCAGTCAGAACTTGTAAGTTTAATGTAATCACTTCACATGATCTAAGTTCTTGTAACATTTACCAATCTCTTTGGATTCTGCCACCTGGAATCAATACTAGTACTCTTTCTGAATGTTTGGGCCAATGAACAGTCCCAAGTTGACACTCACTTCCAGGTTATCAAACTCAGGACCCTATGGTTAAGAGGCGGATACTCTTCCTCATAACATGCCACCATTGTCTTGTTGATTCTTTACTCAACATTCCCATTGTTAAAGGTGGGTATTTAGAATTTTCACATGACACCAAATTAAAAAATATATATATCAATGAAATTTATTTGAAAAAACAATACAAATCATCAGTAACCAAGAATTGTAAAATTACAAAAAAAATTTTTTTTGGTGGTATTCCCTTAAAAGGCTACATAGCCTCTTAAGCTATTTTTAGATTTTGCGCCAAAAATCAATAAAGCATTGTGGGAATGTCAAATGACTGGCATGTGACTAATAACTCTTAAATTCCATTACATAACAAACATGTAATAATTATTTTCCATAATGTCTTCTTCGGATGGATGTTTGAAACTTTGTCTGTGTTTTCCTGTATTTAAATTAGAGAATTGATAATCTAAAAATAGAATGTGTCTCCCGTTGGTGTCAAACTGGTCCGTAATAAATCTCTAATTTCTTGTGTTATTGGATGGTTTTTGACTGCTGGGGTTTTATGAAGGCAAATTAAAAGGCTATGGGAGTATAAGGATGATTTTTTTGCATTTTTGTAAAATTTTCGTCTCAAAATCTAAAGGGCCACCTTTATTTCTTTACCAAACTATACATTTTTGGACTGGACCAAATTCAAAGCATTTATGGACAACATCATGAATCATGGTAATATGATGATTTTTTACTGTAATAGGGTACAAAAAATTTTGGGTTAAGGAGAAAAAGCTGGTTTCCAGCATTTTCTCCCTTTCCTACAATGTTTTCTATAGGCTTCTTTTTCAGGGATTGTGTGGTAAAGAGTTAATAACCCACATATTGCCTCTTTAATTCTTTACCCAACATTCCCATGGTTTAGACCCTGATCTCAAATTTGCCTTGATGATTACTTCCCAAACACTCCTGTAGTAACAAGACCCTGAATGCAACCATTGTCTGGTTAATTCTTTACCAACATTCCCATGGTTTAATGAGCCTGATCTCAAATTTGCCTTGATGATTCCTTCCCAAACACTCCTGTAGTAACAAGACCCTGAATGCAACCATTGTCTGGTTAATTCTTTACCAACATTCCCATGGTTTAATGAGCCTGATCTCAAATTTGCCTTGATGATTCCTTCCCAAACACTCCTGTAGTAACAAGACCCTGAATGCAACCATTGTCTGGTTAATTCTTTACCAACATTCCCATGGTTTAATGAGCCTGATCTCAAATTTGCCTTGATGATTCCTTCCCAAACATTCCTGTAGTAACAAGACCCTGAATGCAACCATTGCCTGTTTATTCTTTACCAACATTCCCATGGTTAACTCTTTACCAAATGACAAAATATTACTCTGGTCCGAATTGAAAGCATTTGCAGACGACAAGTGAAATGTTGTTAAACTGGTGATTTCTTTTGTCAATGGGCAGAAAATGTTGTGGGAATAGGAGAAAATGCTGGTTACCAGCATTTTCTCCTTTTCCCACAATGTTTTCAAAAGGTCTCTTTCCCAGGGTTGTTAAAAGTCGGGTTTGTGTGGTAAACAACCCAGATCTTACCTATTTCCTTGTTAAGTCTTTACCACCTGATTCCGACTTTTAACGACCCTGAGAAAGAAGCCTTTTGAAAACATTGTGGGAAATGGAGAAAATGCTGGTAACCAATATATCCCCACAAAACAAATGTTTTCAGGGATGTACTGGAATCAGCCTTTCTGTCTGTTTGCCCATCTTTGTGTCTGTCCTTGTATCCGCCCATGTGTCCGTCTGTCTGTGTGTCTGGCTGTGTACAAATAATTGCCTGTTTCTGTCAGAGCGCTGGCGGGGCTATTAATTCACATTCAGTGACAGCTCTAGTTTTTTTTAACTGGTCATATAAAAATTTTTAAAACATTACTTCACAGTAAACCACCAGAAAGCATGAAAATACTATGTATTATTTTGTAAATACTTTAGGTCTGTTTTCTTGTGACTGTTGGGAGGCGTGTGGTGGAGCTGCATGGGGAAGAAACAGTATGTTTTGGTGGTGACGTTGTTCAAATTGAGGTGCCACCATTAAGTGATACAGATGCAGGAGAACTGCTTAGGAAAATTTCAAGAAAGGATGAAAAGGTACTTTCGACTACTTTGTTATCATACATGGTCTGGGGCGTATTAGGGATGTTGAAATTCCAAGTTCTCTCATTCTTCCAGGGAGTAGCTTAACCCATTCCCAAATGACAAATTTTGGACTCTTCTAAACCAAAAGAGTTTGCACACGACAATTTTAGATTTGGAGAAAATGGCAGAAAGTTCTCAAAAAGGGTAGAAAACACAGTTGGAAAAGGAGATATTGCTCGCTATGGGTAATTTTTAGCTCCACTGGCCGAAGGCCAGCAAGCTATTGTCATGGCATTGTGTCCGTTCGTTCGTCCGTGCGTGTGTCCGTAAACTTTTTCTTTAAAAAACTTCTCCTCAGAAACTATTGACTGGATTTTTACCAAATTTCACAAGAATGTTCCTTGGGTGGTCCTCTTTCAAATTCCTTCAAATAATTGTGTTCCATGTATAATTCTGTTGCCATGGCAACCAAAGTAAAAAAACTTAAAAAATCTTCTTCTCCCAAACCGCAAACTGGATAGCATTATTTTTTTGCAGGAATGTTCCTTAGATAGAGGTCTACAGAATTCTTTTAAAAAAAAAATAGATCCGACAAAAAACATGGCTTTTATGGGAGACTCATTTTCCTTTTATGGTATAAAGTAAAATCTTTGAAAATATTTCTTCTCTCAAACTATTCGTTTTGATTTCATTGTTGTATTGCAGGTTAGTTCCTATGGTGGTAAGTCTTTACCATACAGTCCTAACTTTAAACGACCCTAAAGAAGAAGTCTTTGGAAAACACTCTTGGAAAAGGAGAAAATGCTGGTAATCAGCATTTTCTCCTTCCTTTTCCCTCAGTGTTTTCTACTGTATCAAAGGGAGAAATCATCATTTCATCATATTGTGATAAGACATTTTGTTATCCAATTAAATTGAACCTGCAACTTCAATAAAACAATTGCCACAATACATATTTTCTATATTTTGATGTTTCCCCACTCAAAATGGTCTGTAACAAGACCCTTTTTAACCCATTACCACACAGCCCCTACTTTTGACGTCCCTGACAAAGAAGACTTTAGAAAACATTGTGAGAAAAGGAGAAAAATGCTGGTAACCAGCATTTTCTCTTTTTCCCACAATGTTATCTACCCTTCACAAAATTTCAAATTTTCAGTCACTTTTATTTTTTCATCTGCAAATGTTTTCCATTTGGACAACCCTAAAATGTTGTCATTTAGTAATGAGTTAACTATAACCAGAAGACAAAATTTTTATAACTGGTCATAATTGAAAGATGTTGCAGACAACATGATAAATCTTTAAATTAGTAAAACTTGTATCAAAAAGGGTAGAAATTATTTTGTAAAACTAAGAAAATACAGGTTACTATTATTTTCTTCTTTTCTCACAACGTTTTTCATACCTTTTTTTCTTTAGTGACCTAAAATGCAGGAATGAATGGTAATTGTTAAAAACTTCTCTTCACCGTAACTGAAAAATCAGGCCTGTGGAAAGATACAGGCCCTCAGTCGCCTCTAGTTTCTTTTCTTACAGTGTTTTCAAAATACTTTTACTGCAGACACGTAAAAACCAGGGCTTGTTTGGGAAAGGGTTAAAGTATATTTTTGGTCTAATTTAGGTATGTTAGATGGTTTTATTCAGGGTCCAAACGAGAAATTTTGGGGACCGTAATTTTTACATTTCCCTAGTGAGCTATTCAATCATAATTATGGTCATCTATCTGTTTGAAAGGGTAGGTAAATTTCAACCCAGTTCAGACACGGTTATAAAATATTCAAAATATTTATAGGTGTAGATCCAAAATCAGATTGCAGAGAATTGTCTGTCTGATCTTAACTCTTTACCAAATGACAAAATTCTGGACTAGTCCAAATTGAAAGCATTTGCAGACAACAAAATAAATGTGAGCATAGTCAAAAAAATCCACTTGTCCTTACTTGTAAAAATTTGGTGAGGGCAATTGGATTATCCTTCTTTGTCTATCTCTAGGACGAGTACAAAATAGCGGGAGGACAAGTAAGAATTCTGAAATTCTTTTGGACCCTGGTGAGTCAGAAGTAGGATTTGGATTTTGAAAGGTAGAAAACATTGTGGGAAAAAGGAGAAATGCTAGTTACCAGCATTTTCCCCTTTTCCCACAGTGTGTTCAAAAGCTTTCCTTCTCTCAGGGTCGTTTAAAGCCGGGATTGTGTGGTAAAGAGTTAATTTTCATTGAACACCAACCCCCCCCCCCTTCCAAAGAAAAGAGAAGAAAAATAAATGAGAGGAGAGAACAATACATGTACTGGTCTCTTTTTCGTTCACAACAGACTTTACCTGATGAAATGTGCCAGAAGATCAATGCAGATATTAATGGAAATACCTTGGCATTGAAACAGATAGCCATGAACTTGACTTTCACACCAGCCAGTCAACTACATCTAAACCTCGAGATGTCCACAAAGTTACATGTCTGTCTACAAAAATCATTGGAAATGCTGGAATGTGCCCTTGACCAGCAAGGATGTCCAGTTCGACAAATTTTGATAAATTTGTCTTTGTTTAAATCAACCTGGTTTACCTTTAAAGATGCCATGAAAGTTGGAATGAAGCTTGATGAGAAAGATTGGGGAAGCATGTTTGACAGAAATCATGAATGTGAAAGTAAAATGTGTATAGCTTTGGTGACCTTACGATATTACCATTTAATTGAAATTGATGCAGAATGCATTGAAGATTCTGCTAGTATGTCCAAGGTTGACAAAATGCAAAGGTATTATTACTCACTGCACCCATTAGTGTATGAGTATATACATAACAACTATATAAAAAAAGAAGCTGAAAAGAATGCAGATGTGAAGAGAGAGCTGCAGGATGCTTGTGTACGGTTCATGCAACACATCCTGACCCAAATAGATGAATGTGGAAAGGAGTTCAGTAAAAAACCCCACATTGCACAGGCAATGCTGGAAAAAAACAGAGTGCACATTCGACTTTTCTATGAGTATTTTGTACATAGAAATACACTCATGTCTACAATCTTAAAAGGAAAAGAGAATGCTGAATGTTCTGTCATGACTAATACTTACAAATACCTGTGGAACATTATGGAATTTGTCCAGTCTGCAGAGACAAGAATAAACTTTGCAAAAAGATTATCATTGGAGGGAATGCAAGATAAAAACCTGTACCAGTTTGTGTATTGGAAGTGCAAAGAAGTGGAGTTTCTGATGTCTGTTAGCAAACCAGAGCTTGCCTGTATTACATTCACAGATTTATCTAACAAAGTACAGACAGAGATGACTGAAGATATTGAACAGATAGTATCTGTACTTTCCTTGCCTGTTAAAGAAGATGAGAAAAAGCTCATGCAAGGGATTTTTTTTGAGACAAAAGCCCGAGCCTTGAAGGAGGAAAATAAAAGCAACAAGGATGTTGTAAAATACCTGCAGTTTGCGGAGAAAAATTACAAGTCCCGTCGCAGAGATGACCGAGCCAGAGTCATCAATCTGATTGGTCAGTATTATTTCGACACTGGAGACCTTGAAAAGAGTAGAACCAGCCACTGGCTTGCATTCAAATGTGTGGAAAAAATTCTACACCCTCTGGAAAATGAGTCGGACTTAAGGTGTACTCATTTAAAAAGTTCTGAATATTTGACAAACATAGCTGCATGTGACCATCAACTTGCCACACAAAGCAAAAAGAAAGCAATTAAGGAGCAGCTCTTACAGAGTGCTCTGAAAAAGTACAATATATGCGTCGAATGCGACCAAAACATCAAGAAGGACATCCTGCAACCTCATGCCATAATTCTCATGAACAGAGCCGATGTCTTGTACCAGTTGAATGATCTGGACCAAGCAATGAAAGATGCAGAGAAATCACTCAAAATTTTCCAAAATTTCTATTCCCTACCTAATGCATTGAAGACTATGGCCTATGGCCAGAATGCATACTTCTATTATAAACTTGGGAAGAGGTGCGACAACCCAGGTAAGCTAATATAGATTTCTTCTGCGTTTTCAAAAGCTAGAAAGGTTTTTGCTCTCATTTCCTGTAAAAGTTTGAAGTTTGATTTTGTTTCTTGTTAACTTTTTACCACACAATCCCAACTTTTAACGACCCTGAGAGAGAAGCCTATAGAAAATATTGCGGGAAAAGGAGAAAATGCTGGTAACCAGCATTTTCTCCTTTTCCCGCAATATTTTCTACCCTATCGAAGTCAGAAATCATCATATTAACAAGATTTCATTTGTTGTCTGCAGATGCCTTGAATTTGTTCTAGTCCAAAAATTTGTTGTCTGGTAAAGAGTTAATTGAAGTCAGTTTGCCAAATATTTCAGATGGAGCGTGATTATTTGTTCATGTGTATATGGGCGTATTCCTTTCGCTACTCCGAACACTACGAAAATGTTATGGGTCAATGGAGTATTTCTGAACACTGTGCCATGTTCTTCAGAACATCTTCTTACTGTTCTAAATCAATTGAGGTGCAGCGCACCTGCTGAATGGTTGCTAGGTGATACAAGATGGCTGAAAGGTGGACAATTCTTCATGGCCAAACTTGAAATTGTCTTTTTTACGATATAAATGCTATGAATAGGAGCAATTGTAGACTGGTCTCTACTCCCTCCCCGCAGCTTATCATATCCTCCACTATTTAACAGCTAAGACAATGGCTCTTGGAACAGCCATCATGGCAATGTACTTTCATTTTGATATGGTTTATAACAATGTTCCAAAAATGCTCCGTTCAGAACATACTTCCGGAACAGTGTATGTGTTCTGAAATATTCCTTTTGCACATTCCAGAACAGTATTTCAAAACGCAGAACATTGTGCCAGAACAGGTGAAAGGAATACGTCCTAAGTATTTGAAATTCCTGGAGAAAATGTCTCTTAGTTTTTTATAGAATATTTTTTTAACACATGAAAAAAAAATTTTTTTGAAACATGATGGGAAAAGTAGAAGATAGTGGTAAACCAAATCTTCTCCTTTTTATGCCCCCACAATTAAAAGGGGGTGGATATGTTGTTATACCCCCACAAAACGAATGTTTTCCAGGGTATACTGGAATCAGCCTGTCTATCCGACTCCGTCTGTGTGTCTGTCTGTGTGTTCATGTGTCTGTGCACAAAATACTAGTAATTTTTTGTCTCAAACTTCTACACTTTTCCTTCAATGGTATTGAAACTTTACACATTATATTGATCATATATTGAAGCTGTGGGAGACGCAGTTTTCAATCATCTACTCCCTATGATTCAATGGTAATCTCCCCTTGAACTTAGATTTTTTTTTTGGGGTTAGATTACCTGTTCTGTCAAAATGCTGGTGGGGATATTAAGTCACATTCAGTGACAGCTCTAGTTACCTGTGTGTTTATGAGGGTGTTCTGTCAACAAAAGCGTTTGTGTTTGGCCAATTACTGCCAGGAGCATGGTCTGATTCTTAAAAAGTATTGCACAAATGATCACCATGGATAGACAACGCCTGCAATAACCATGTCACCAGCCCAAAGGCAAGGTCATGGTGCTTGGCTGAAATTTGTCAATATTTATGATAATTATAATGATGACGGAATTTGGGCGCATCCGTTTCAATGTCACATTTCTAGTCTCACAAAGTTTTTTTACCTCGTTGCTGTCCTCGATTTTGTCAGATGTTCTGAACAATCTTGTCACTAAATTTTATTACTGAAAGGCAGTGAAGATTTTAACTTTTATGTGCAGCTGAAAGAAGAAAAATGCTTGAGAAGTCTGTAAAACTTTATGATGATGCCCTCTGTGAAATTACCCATGGTGGCTTGCCAGTGGAACACAGGGAATTCAAGGATATCAAAGGTAAATACGATTTACTGAAGAAAAACTTAATTTAATCCCGTACCAAACAAATTTAATCCTGTTCCAGACAATAACTGGTTTTAACAACCTTTGTTAAGGCTTTGGAAACATTGTGGGAAAAGGAGAAAATGCTGGTCACCAGCATTTTCTCCATTTCCCACAATGTTTTCTACCCTTTCCTGACGAACTTTCCCATTGGAGCCTCATTCAAATGGTTACCTGCTAATGCTTTCAATTTGGACAAGCCCAAGGCTTGCGTCATACAATTTTAGTTGACTCGTTTGATAAAAATGATAATACATCAACACTATGTAAGATCCTCTGTTTATTAAAGTCTCAGTAGCATCCAAATGTAAAAAGGCATGTTATTAAAATAAAAAAAAAATTCATTTTTACCATGTGAAAATATGGCGATTTTTATGACTTTAACAATATGTAAAGGTGCAGTTCGTAAAAGTTCCAGTCATTGACAGAAAAAAGAATTTTGAAACTTGAACAGATCCTACCATGCCGCATTATCTGTTTGTTTACATTGATGATCGCCGACAATTAGCTGACTTTTTGTCGTAAATCTCGACAGGGACGTAAACACAATGTGATACTTCAATGCGTCAAAACAAAACTTTTATTCACTTTTATTGTTTTGTCCCCATTCTAGGCTTGAAAAACCAAGTTTATCGACATTGTAAACAGAAAACATGACATAGGCTGATCGTTGCTTATTTGTATATCATCAATACAGGAAAAGTTTACTACATCGAAATAAGAAAACAGGTTCAGAATGAGCAATCTTACTCTCTGATGATATAATATTTGAAGTGTGAACAGTAGTCCCATGTACAACGTCATAGCACTAATGAGATGTGATGTTATCATATGTCATTCTCGAAGACCTTGTTTGAATATACACGATCGATAATGTCCATTGTCTCTATCAGTGTTGTCCCTGTAATCGATGGACTTCTCCATGCATTTTCGCACACATATATTATGGCAACCAGTGCAGTAACTGATACATTCAGGTTTTCTTCGATCTTATATATGTGTGTTGTGATTGGTAATCCACTACATTTTTGAGTTATAAAAGGTGAAAATTACCTATTTTTTGGCTTTACTGTGGCTTTCAATGTACTCTTTTTTAAATCTAAAAGATAAAAATCTGTCTGAGCTTTACATAATTCTTCAGACATCAAAAAGAGTCATACTATACATGTATCTGGTACAGAGGGAATGTCCAATGTGCTATTTATAATAACAGTGTCCGATAATGAAAATTTTATTATCCCTTAACCCTTTACTCCATAGATACTCATTTCTACGGATTGCTTGTAGGAGCCTTTGGAAAACATTGTGACAAAAGGTGAAATTGCTTGTGACGAGCAATTTCACCTTTTGTCACAATGTTTTCTTTGCTATCAAAAGGTGTCATATACACATAAGAAACAGCTTTATCCTTGCTGTTATTTAGGGTCAATTAGAGATACCATAGAAATGCCTTATGGGGTAAAGGGTTAATAGACCAATGGAGTTTCAGTGGCCTATGATTTTACTTATGACACAGTGTCTTGTTTTAGGGACCAGGAGTGAAAAAAACATACTCTTTGAATTCAGAAATGGAGCAATGTTTAGAATTATGGCATAACCTCCCTTTCGGTGTAATATACCCATTACAAATTTTCTTATTGTATGCACGTTTGATATCGCATTTGTTTGACGTCATTTTTGACTTCATTTTGTACATATTACATTGAAGTAAATGGGTCTTATGGATATTACTGCCCGTGCATTTATGAATGTTTTTGCATCATTTAACCCTTTACCACATGGCAAAATTTTAGACCCATCCAAATTGAAACCATTTCCAGACAACAATATTATAGCGACTCGAATGGCACCATTTTTCATTGAACAGGGTAGAAAACTTTGTGGGAAAAGGAGAAAATGCTGGTTACCAGCATTTACTTCTTTTGCCACAGTGTTTTCAAAAGGCTACTTCCTCAGGGTCGTCAAAAGTCGTCATTGTGTGGTAAAGGGTTAATCTATATTTTGTGAAAAGCCATTATGATATAAAAAGAATCTGATGTTCATCGATGTTTCAGATGAAATTTTATCAAACTTGTCAAGGAAAAATGTTATTAAGCTCGCCAAAGGTTGCTTAACCCATTACCACACCATCCCTACTTTTGACACCCCTGAGAAAGAAGGCTTTAGAAAGCATTGTGGGAAAAGAAGAAAATGCTGGTAACCAGCATTTTCTCCTTTTCTCACAATGTTTCCTACCCTTCACAAAAAAAAAATCAAATTTTCAGTGACTTTTATTTTGTCGTCTACAAATGCTTTCAATTTGGACAAACCTAAAATTTTGTTGTTTGGTAATGAGTTAATAACATTTCCCTTGACTCGTTTAATAAAATCTCATCTCAAAAGCCCACTCATGTCTGATCCTATATTTCTTAATCAGGTACCTAGTACTATAGTCTATGTTGTACGCTGTTATTTCAGATTTTCACATCAAAGCGATGAAAGTGTTTGGGATGTCAGAGAAGGATATTTCACAGCGCACTCGAAAATACTCTGTAAGTTTATCACATCAGTACATCTAAATACTCTGTAAGTTTATTACATCAGTACATCTATATCATCCATGCGTTGGCAAACAGGGTTTTAAACTCTTTACCAAACAACAAAATTTTGGACAATTCCAAATTGAAAGCATTTGCAGACAACAAAATAAATGTGAATGAAAAATTGAAATTTTATTTAGAAAGGGTAGAAAAAATTGTGGAAAAGGGAGAAAGTGCTGGTTACCAGCATTTTCTTCTTTTTCCACAATGTATTCAAAGGCTTTCTTTCTCAGGGTCATTAAAAGATGGGATTGAGTAGTAAAGAGTTAACTCTTTAACCCATTACCACACAATCCATACTTTTGACGCCCCGGAGAAAGACGCCTTTTGAAAACACTGTAGGAAAAGGAGAAAATGCTGGTAGCCAGCATTTTCTCCATTTCCCACAGTGTTTTCTATCCTTCCCAGAATAAATTTCAATTTTTTTGTCACCTTTATTTTGTCGTCTGCAAATGCCTTCATTTTGAACAAGTCTAACATTTTGTCGTGTGGTAAAGAGTTAACACATAATCCCAACTTTTAAAGACCCTTAGAAAGAAGCCTTTTGAAAACATTGTAGGAAAAGGAGAAAATGCTGGTAACCAGTATTTTCTTCCTTTCCCACAATGTTTTCTATACTCAAAATAATTTTCAATTTTTGAACCGTATTTATTTTGTCGCCTGCAAATGCTTTCAATTTGGACAAGTCCAAAATTTTGTTGTTTGGTAAAGAGTTAATGCATCTCAACTATACCATAATTAGGGAATCATAAAAATCCACCTAGTCTAATGCCTGGCGTCCACTAGGACGCGGAGGGGACAAGCATGCTTCGCGGTAAAAATAAATTGATTTCGGCATACCTTCCTGTGAGAAAACATCGATTCTGTACAGAAATGTATTTATCCTCGTACTGTCCGCGGACTTCTTGCTAGCATACCTAGGATTGTCCGCGTAAACAATCCGGAATAGTTCCGAAAGTTCAGGCGTGAAAGTGGACCGTTTCAGGACAATGCAGACATGCTTAGGATTACACCAGGAAACGTTTGGGACAACCAGTTTCAGTGCACAACACTAGGCGGAAACGGTACGGAAATGCAGAGGTTGCATTCATAGTTTATATTAGAGTGTTTGCATCTCTCGTTCCATATACTAACATCGACAAATTTGCAGTGTATCAGAGAAAATAACGTCGCTCTAGACAAACAAGGATTAAAATTACCACAAACTCCAGTCAACTGTTTTTTTCCTTGGTCGACTTTTTTTTCTTTTTTGTCTCGGTATATTGTGTGCAAGAGAGATTAAAAAACATGTCCACCCTGGTGAAAGTCAAACTGGAAGTGACAGAGCACTGATTTTGATATGTTTAGGGAGTAGGTTGCCTAGATACGAAAGTCATGTGACATTTTCCATCCATTGTTCAGAGAGCATACCGCGACCGCTCTGAACGTTCAGGAAAGGTTCCTCGAACCTTCTGTATCGATTCGTCCTAGTGTCCGCAAGCTGTCCGCGTTGCTGAAGCTTTCTGGAATATATGCGGAAGACTTAGGATGTCCTGACGATGTCCTGACGACGTCCTGACGACAAAGCGGACAAGATACCGAAGGTGTAAGGAAATTCATTTCCGCGTCCAAATTTTGCTCTCGATCAAAATTTCGACGCGGACAAAATTGCCGATCCGGAAGGCTCTGAATCGGGCTGAAGCATCTAGGACAACAATAAGAAGCCACCAGGAACATGCGGAAGCTTTGCCGAATATTAAATTTGTTGTCCGCATGCTATCCGCGTATTGTCCTGGCCCAAGTGGACGCCTGGTCTAATGAATCACTGAAATTAAATACAGAAAGTTGACTTATACAGAAAGTTTTGGGTATATCAGTTTCTAGAGATAATCCCTCCTTTCCTCTCTCTTCCTCTGCTTTGAACCATGGTGCCAAGAGGATTAGCCCTAAATAAGTACTCCTTTTTGCCACAGCTGTTCTAGTAGTGCCGGTGTAATGCAGAGAAATGACCCCCATTACAAAATGACCCAAGGGTCATTTCTCGACGTAGAGGAATGACCCATGGGTCATTTCTCTATGAAGGAAAATGACCCTGGTCATTATTCTACGTCGAGAAAAGACCCGTGGGTCATTTTTGACGTAGAGAAATGACCCTGGGCATGGTAAGCCTTACCTTGGCCGCTCGCCTCTTTAAAAATCGAAACACCCGCTGCGCCACCTGTCGAATATCACGAGTTGCGTAACCTTTGCTGATGTTATTTCTGACAAATCAAAATGCTCGTAATAAAATTGGTTGGTTATGCATCAAATATGGCTGCGCTTTCGGATTCATCACACCAAAACAAGACGAACAGACGCAATCATTTCGCTATGGAACCCGTCCTAATACTTCACATAATTGATCGTAAACAAAAAAAAAAACTCACTAAATATCCATCATCTACTCTTTTTTGGCAAATTTCGTCACAAACACAACTTTCGTTTTTGATGGGCGCCGCCATTATTGTTTTCTGTTTTGCGAAAGATTTCTTGTTACGGATGGTTTGATTGGACGAGATGGGTTTTGATAGCATCCAATGAAAAGGCGCAGCGGGAGCTTCGATTTTTAAAGAGGCGAGCGGCCAAGGGTACTACCCTAGTATCCTTGGCTTGCGAAGATGGGTAAGCCTTTAACTTCAAATTAATTACCCATACATATTAACCCTTTACCACACAATGACGACTTAATGACCCTGAGGCAGAAGCCTTTTGAAAAAATTGTGGGATAAGAAGTAAATACTGGTAACCAGCATTTCCTCCTTTTCCCACAATGTTTTCCACCCTGCTGGAAATCTTTTCAATTTTTGATTTATGTTTATTTTGTCATCTGCAAGTGCTTTCATTTTTGACAAGTCTAATATATTGTCGTTTGGTAAAGAGTTAACTCTTTACCACACGAGAAAATTTTAGACTGGTCCAAATTGAAAGAACTTGCAGACGACAAAATAAGGATGACTGAAAAATTAAAATTTGGTTTGGGAAGGGTAAAAAACACTGTGGGAAAAGGAGAAAATGCTGGTTACCAGCATTTTCTCCTTTTCCCACAGGGTTTTCAAAAGGCTGATTTCTCAAGGTCATTAAAAGTCGGGATTGTGTGGTAAAGAGTTAAAGGTAAAGAATATTTTCAGAGCTGTCTACTGCAAAAATATATTAGATAGTAAAGACAAGATTGGTCCTATATTGTAGGACTTTATACTTGGGAAGTATGACGCAAAGATACATAAAATTAGACTTTCCCAGCCAGGCAGAACTATTGATGATAAATTGCAGGAGTTTAAGAAGAAAGGTATACTTGGAGTTGTCGTGTCAAGTATGAGGGAGGCTGAAGGAGACCCTGAAGACCACATAGCCAAACCTGTTAGCTCTGGGTCAGGTATGGGTAGCTCCGAAAAAAAAGGTGCTGAGTCGTCAAGTGCAGGTCATACGAGTGATGAGGACAACGCAGAATTGGACTTGATGATTGAACAAGTGATTTATCGTAAACGAAGGGACAGTGGAGTAGAAATGGAGGACCAAGAGAGTGCAGAAATAATTCCAAGAAATCCGGATGGAAACACAGGTGATGCACTGAAGACAGAGAGTAATGTAACGTTAGATGAAGAAAGAGACATGAGGGATAAACCACAAACTTCAGGAGTTTCTAATCTCTCACAAGAAAAGGTGACAGAAACATTGAAGCGTGTTTTACCTAGACAAGAAAGTATAGACATGGAAGGTCCATCTCTCGGTACCAGCTCCTTTGTAAAAGAGCAGCATTTGCCACTAAGCTCCCTTGACACAGATACTGTGGGTGAAAGGGCTAGAAAGAGGAGAAAGAGTAATGTTGATACAGAGATCGAGGATGAAAGAAGAGCTAGTACATCAACCAATAGATCTTCCCTGAGCAGTATCGGGTCACAAGACAGTGTGACATCACAGCTTGACAGAAGGTTAAACCTTGAGTCCAGTCTTTCTGTACAAGAAGGTATGGGTACCTCTCCTGTTTGAATCATTGCTCCTTTCCTATACAACAAACTTAACCCTTTACCACATGATCATGACTTTTGACGACTCTCAGGGAGTAGTCGTTTGAAAACATCTTGGCTTCGACTCAACACATGTTCTTGAAACTTGGAATACTCGTGCATCAATAAGAGAGCAACCCAGACAACAAGGTCAGACTTTTTTGACTCAGAATTTTAACCAACTATGAAGCACTCAATAGCTAATTGTAGGCACCCGCATGATTCTGTTCAACTTGATATTTTAGCCTCTCTGAGGCATGTGCTCTTGTCCAAGTAATGGTCCTTGAGTTACCTATCCCAAAATTTATTAGCAGAATTCTGAATCATAAAAAACATGGCTACAGAGATGATTGTAGAGGTGGTGACAGATTTTGAAATTATTTTTTTTTACCCTTTCAAAATTGGTGGTAAAATAATGATTTTGTTTCCAATATTTCAATACTTCAAAAAAGAATTGGCTATGGCCCTCTCAAAAATTTAGGTGAGCAATCCAGGGCATCTTGGCCCTCTTGTTTGACTTTGAATTTTCACTGGAAATCAAGTAAGTGCAGTCAAGTGTTGGCATCTGCATGCAGTGCTCTTGTTTTCTAAAGCTCGAGCTACAGGGAGGTAAAAAGTTATGTTTATACAGTAAAGCTTTACAGCCAATACATATTTCCATTTGAAACACATTGGATTACTTTTCTTCAAATCCTTTCCTTTCAGATAAGTCGAAAAAATTTTCGTGGGATAAAGTAGTCAGTTCGGTTATGAAATTTATCTTCTTGTGAGCTTTACCTTTTACCAAAAATTCCCTGGCTTTTACAACCCTGAGATGGAAGCCTTTTTAAAACATTGTTGAAAAGGAGAAAATGCCGGTTACTGGTACTAGTGTTTCCCCCTTTTCCTACAATATTTTCTGTCCTGCTGGAAGTAGAGTTTAATTTTTGACTTGTGTTTATTTTGTCATTCTGCAAGTGCTTTCAATTTGGACCAGCCTAAAATATTGTTGTTTGGTGAAGAGTTAAGTAAGGATAAAGCTGTCTTTATTTACTTCTTCAGAGGAAAGTGACAGGTCCTGAGTGCCCTAGAACAGATAAAAGCTGTTACAGAGATTTACAGACCTGGTAACAAATGAAGTGAAGATTCTTGTTCAACAATTGTATCTTGGGTATAATTGTAATGTCAGAAGGCAGACACTGTTAATGATCTCATAAACCATTAGAGCACTAAAATGAAATGAGATAATTATAAAATGAGATGATTAGTTTATAACTAAATGAATAATTTGGTTAGATTCTGTGGTTCATTTTGGCAGAGTGTTCATTTATTTATCAGCATAAATCATGACTTCATATTTGGTGCATCACATATTGATCTCTGCTGTCTTTGTATTCAATCAGTCTTCTAGGGCCGGTATTCACCGATCATTCTTTAGAACATTCTTAGGCAAATTTCTCAGAATTATCTAAATTTGACCGAAACAGAACTTTTTATAGGCTGAACCAGATGGTATTACCTAAGAAATAATCTTCTTTCTATCATAGTATATCTCTCAATAAACCAGAATTGAGAGTTATGAGGCACAATAAATAATCCACGAGGGCAACAGCCTGTGTGGGTTATTTATTGCGCCTCATAACTCACAGCATAGTTTATTGAACGATAAACCATGTTAGAAAAAAGATTATTTTGTTTTCAACATGACCATTTCTTAAGGGAAAACAAATTCATACTTACAGTAAAAACCTTGATGCAGATTATATTCAACTGAGTAACTTATTTAACTTTATACAGAATGAAGTCACTATAAAATTATGTAGTCACTCTACAAGGAATATTTAAAAAATAATCTTCTTTCTAGCATGGTTTATCATTCAATAAACCACAGTTGTGAGTTATGAGGCACAGTAAATAATCCATGAGGGCAATAGCCTGAGTGGTTTATTGATTGAGCTTCATAACTCACAAGGTGGTTTATTGAATTATAAAACACGATAGAGAGAAGATTATTTAGATTATGAAATCGCAAATTCTTAATGAAAGGAACACAAGTTCAAACTTAGTGAAAAATTGCGGATGAAAATCATGTTCCATTGAATAACCCACTCATTGAATGACGTCACTCGATATAGAATGACGTCGCTCTACATGGATTTTACTATGCTTTCCTTGCACTGTGTTTATAGAGCCAAATTTGCTTGACATGTTAGAATGTAGATTTTACCATGCTTTCATTGCACTGAGTTTATAGAGCAGAATTCATGCGTCATGGGTTAAGGGCACAGATTGTAACATTTCATATTCACTCATTACCAAACGACAATATTTTAGGATTGTCCAAATCGAAAGTATTTGCAGACGACAAAATAAAAGTGACTGAAAAATTGAAATTTGCCTTGTGAAGAGTAGAAAAAATTGTGGGAAAAGGAGAAAATGCTGGTTACCAGCATTTTCTCCTTTTCCCACAATGTTTTCTATAGGCTTCTTTCTCAGGGGCGTCAAAAGTAGGGATTGTGTGGTAATAGGGTAAAGTTGTTGTAGAGGTCCAACTTTTCAGATGGAAGGATTTCTACTCCAAACAATTGTCTAAACCATTTCATAAATCATTGCCTTTATTAACCCTTTCCTAAATGGCAAATTTTGGACCAGACCAAATTGAAAGCATTTTGCAGATGACAAATTAACAGTTGCTAAAAAGATGATTTTTCTATATGATTGGATAGAAAATATTGTGGGAAAAGGAGAAAATGCTGGTAACCAGCATTTTCTCCTTTTCCCATGATGTTTTCTACCCTTTCTACATCAAATTTCAATGTTTTCAAAAGGCTTCTATTCCTGACCCGTAAAAACCAGGAATTGTTTGGGAAAGGGTTAAGTTCAGTATTGTCTTTTTCCTGCATGTTACTAAACTGCTTTACTATATGACAAAAATACAGAAAAGATTTAATATTCATCTTGTTTTAAAGGCCAAATTCCAGCCATATGTAAACAATTCTGTGTATGGAATATAGATCAATTTTGTTAATACTGATTGAAAGTATGCCTTTTATCGTAATACCTTGTACTCATAACTCACATTCTTACATCATATTCTTTCCTTTCATCACTTATTTTTTTGTGTGCTAAATGACCGTGCCATAAAACACTTTATTTATTTTATCGTGAGTCTGTAAGTTATTGTAAGTCTGAAAATCTGTAGAAGTGTATGTGAATAACGTTACAGTTGCTGGTAGAACTAGAACTGATATTACCAGCCATTTGTGTTTTTGCAGATAGTTTAATTACTAGTGTTTTTTGTAAGCTTTTGGTACGCAAGGTATACAGAGCTCCAGAGTAAAAGGGGCAGTGATTTTGATTTCAAAATTTAAAAAATGAATTGTTCTCCACAAAACCCTATGTTGTGGGTACTCATTAGAATCGTCTCATTGAGACGATTCTAATGAGTACCCACAACGTTGGGTTTTGAAGAAAAATGGTGACTTTAGAATACCGCTTACCTGGAACCCTGGGTATAGATGTCATATCTTCAGCTCATTGAATTTGTTTGTGCATTCATGCATCAATCTGAAATTGTACTGAGCCAAAACTTTTGAATTTATGATGATTTTCAACACAGTTTTGCACAAGTGTTCTCTTTTACCAGTAGAAGTGTTGTTTGTATTTTGTTAGGTAGGTCCAAGTTCAAGGTCACACATGAAGGTCAAATTATGCAAGTGTTGTTTTTCACATGTGGAGAAATAGTTTGTGCTATTTTGTTAAGTAGATCCAAAGTCAAGTTCACATTGAAAGGTCAGATGATAAAACTGACCTAGAGCATGTTTAAGCCATGTTTCTACAATTATGGATAGATTTAGGAATAATTTGGTGAATAGTTTTCCTTCTTGAGATGTGCCTTGAAAAAACATTTGATCATATTGGTCAAGGTCACTTGCAATTGAGGGTCAAACAATGATATCATTAACCCTTTACCAGACGACAAAATTTTAGAGTGGTCCAAATTGAAAGCTTTTGCAGACGACAAAATAAACGCAAGTCAAAAATAGAAATTTGTTTCCCGCAGGGTTGAAAACATTGTGGGAAAAAGAGAAAATGCTGGTTACCAGCATTTTCTCCTTTTCCCGCAATTTTTTCAAAAGGCTCCTATCTCAGGGTGGTAAAAACCAGGGATTGTAGGGTTAAGGAGTAACAGATCTTATCTGAGCGATAACTTCTATATTTATGGATGGATTTCAAAACAAGTTTTTAAAATTATTTTCCTTCGTGGGTATGGTAGATGTGCTATTTGGAGCATACTTTTATGTTGGACTGGGGTCAAAGTCACACTTCTTGATCAAATGATAACATTTTCATGAAATTTCCTACTTCACGAGAAGTAAATGTCTGAATTGTTAGTTTTAGTGGTTCCTATAAAATCAGATTCCAATGGTTCATAAACTGGAAACGTAGCTATCCTCGTGAATTTCAAAACAAAGGATTTAAGATTAGATAGATTTGCATTGAGTGAATGCTTACTTTTTTTCTCAAGTGCAACTTTTGAATTTCTTTACTTTTTCTTCCATGACAGGCAATCGCCTGTTTGTGTGTGTGTGTGTGTGTGTGTGTGTGTGTGTGCTTTTTTTTTCATATGCATGTATATGCAAAATTATCTATTGACCTTTTCATGTGCAAAGACATTTGTTGATTTGTTTTTAATTTTTGCCTCAATACATCAATGTCTTGGATGGGAAACTCACCTGTTCTTGTATTGTTTTTAGATTTTTTTTCATAGTTTGATGTGATGATTATTATTTTTTTAATCTATACATGTATATATTTTCTACTCGCAAAATAGTATTTCAACCAATTATTGTACAAGAACATTAATTTTGTGCCTCTTATGACTCGCTGTTAAAATGAATTTGTCAGTTCAGATGACTTAACCCATTACCACACAATCCCTACTTTTGATGCCCCCAAGAAAGAAGCCTTTTGAAAACACTGTAGGAAAAGGAGAAAATGCTGGTAACCAGCATTTTCTCCTTTTCCCACAGTGTTTTCTACCCTTCCCAGAACAAATTTCAATTTTTTAGTCATCTTTAATTTGTCGTCTGTAAATGCTTTCAATTTGAACCAGTCTAAAATTTTGTTGTGTGGTAAAGAGTTAAAAGACATCCTTGCAATCAGATGAATAATTAACATAAATACAATGTGTTGTTTTTAACCCTGTCCCACAAAATCCTGAGTTTTAACAATCATGAGAAAGAAAGCCTTTTGAAAACATTGTGGGAAAAGGAGAAAATGCTGGTAACCAGCATTTTCTCCTTTTCCCACAATGTTTTTGATCTCATTGAAGGCAAATTCCATCATTTGACGAATGATTTTATTTTCTAGTTTGCGAACGCTTTGGATTTAGAAGAATCCAAAATTTTTGTAAAGGCTTAAATTGTTGCCAGACTACAATATTTGAGCCATGCTCTTGCAAAAGGGGGCTTGATGCATCTCTGTGATGCATTATACAGAGCAAGAACTCACATAATTATGGATCTGTAAAGATCAGTTCTGTCTATCATTCGACTGAATCATGAGATTGACAGAAAAATTGCAGAAGTAATTAGCTCCCTTTTTACAGAGTATGATTCTGTCTGTATTGAAAGATATATTCCATTATGGACATTTTGCTTTGGGAAATGTCTGCAAAGTCAAGACATTCGATATGTGTTGTTATACTTATTGTTAACCCATTACCACACAATGACGACTTTTGACAGCCCTGATGTAGAAGCATTTTAAAAACATTGTGGGATAAGGAGAAAATGCTGGTAACCAGCATTTTCTTCTTTTCCCCACGTTTTCTATCCTCTCAGAGAAAAACTGCATCTTTTGAGGCATGTTGACATTGTTGTCTGTAAATGTTTCAGTTTGGATAAGGCCAAGATATTGCTTTGCCGTCTGGTTAAGGGTTAAATACACAAATAGAAAAGTTTGTGGATTTCTCTATGTCGCAAAAATTTCTGCATATACAGTATTCCATACTGTTGTAAACTGATAATTCTTTTTCTTGAGATATTTGTGTTTTGTATGGTTTGTATAATGATTGTTGTGCCATAGAGTGACTTGTGCAGTAATTGGTTAAGCCAAGTTTAATAATCAGCTAGATACTCATTGAGATTTTAAGAATATTTTATAGATTTATAGATTTAATTTTAATATTTTTTTAGCTTTTGCTCATTTTAACCCATTGCCACACAATTCCTACTTTTGACGACCCCGAGAAAGAAGCCTTCTGAAAACATTGTGGGAAAAGGAGAAAATGCTGGTAACCAGCATTTTCTCCTTTTTCACACAATGTTTTCTACTCTTCCCAAAACAAATTTCAAATTTTCAGTCACTTTTATTTTGTCGTCTGCAAATGCTTTCAGTTTGGACAAGCCTAAAATATTTGTTGTTTGGTAATGGGTTAAACATTACCTAAATTTTATTGACTGTTCTGGCTTCCAGCCAGCAGAGCTTATGCCATGGTGCCATAGATATATCCCAGCAGCAAGTGCATCTCTCCATACTTTTCTGCAGTTTCTGGTACCAGTACACCGCACAATATTCTTTCCAAGCCACTGACTGCTTGCCCACATAACCATAGACAAAACAGTGGTCAGCGGTTGGAGAGGAATGAGTCCTGTCCTAATGACTAGATCAGACCTCGGAAAGAAATTGGCTGAGCTGGTGATCGAACGAACCCGAGCTGGTGATCGAACGAACCCTCATCCTCCTACTCTTAACCCTTTCCCAAATGACAAATATTTGGACTAGACCAAATTGAAAGCATTTGCAGATGACAATTGTGTTGAAAAGATTATTTCTGTCTATGAAAGGGTAGAAAACATTGTGGGAAAAGGAGAAAATGCTGGTTACCAGCATTTTCTCCTTTTCCCACAATGTTTTCAAAAGGCTACTATTCCAGACCCATAAAAACCAGAGATTGTTTGGGAAAGGGTTAAGTCATGTATGCTACCGACTAAGCTCATACAGGGCTTGAGAACAGGGGGTCATGAGTTCGATTCCTGGCTCAGCCAATTTCTTTCTGAGAATTGATGATAGTCATTGCGACAGGATTCATTCCTCTCTCACCGCTGACCATTGTTTCGATGATGGTTATGTGGGAAAGCAGCCAGTGGCTTGGAAAGAAAACTGTACTGAGCATGGGTAAAAGAGACTCTAGGAAAGCATGGATAAGTGCACTGGCCGCTGAAATAATGTTGAAAATGGCATTAACCCATTACCACACAATCCCTACTTTTGACGCCCCTGAGAAAGAAGCCTTTAGAAAACATTGTGGGAAAAGGAGAAAATGCTGGTAACCAGCATTTTCTCCTTTTCCCACAATGTTTTCTACCCTTCCCAGAACAAATTTCAATTTTTCAGTCACCTTTATTTTGTCGTCTGTAAATGCTTTCAATTTGAACCAGTCTAAAATTTTGTCGTGTGGTAAAGAGTTAAAGACCATATCATCAATCATCTAACAGACTGAGCTATCAGGGCTTGGCGACCAAATTTTAGCTTTGTCCAAATTGAAAGCATTTGCAGACATTCATGTGGCTCAAATGATGGACTTTTTGTGTTGTAGGGAAGGAAACATTGCGGGAAAAGGAGAAAATGCTGATTATCAGCATTTTCTCCTTTTCCCACGATGTTTCCAATAGGCTTTTTCCTCAGGGTGGGGAATTACATTGTTTACGTTTTGATACATGACACAGAAAAATGGTGGGATTTTAACTACTTGCTGAGGTAAATACATGTAGCTTTCTCTGGATTATGTGTTAATTGTACAAATCAGTATTTACATCATGATCAACTGAATCATGGTCCCATTTAATGGCATTATCACACATAATTATAAAAATTCACAGTCTACGTAAACACCTAGTCACAAAATTTCTAAGTGATGACTATCAAAACAGAAAACTTTGTTTTTGTATGTTATGTTTATATGTATGTGGCGGAAAATATGAAAATAAGGCAGCATTTTAGTGTATAGTATCCAATTACAGATCATCTGGAGACAACTTCAAAAGATGTTGTTACAGAATCAGAAATTAAGTGTTGCAGATATTGTTTTTAGCTCACCTGAGTACAAAGTGCTGAAAGTGAGCTTTTGTGATCGTGCTGTGTTCAGTGCCCGTTGTTGTCGTCTGTTGTCCGTCATCAACTTTTACCTCGTGTACACTTTACAAGCCATATTTTCTCCTTTTTCCGCAATGTTTTCTATCTGTCAAAAGTCAAATTTCACTTTTTGAGTCACTTTTACCTTTGCTTTAAATTTGGACTAGTCCAAATTGTTTTTGTTTGGTAAAGGGTTAAAAATTGTGGGCGTGTAGATCTGACTGATGAGAGTTTTTGTTTTTTATCCTCTTGTTTATTATTTCTATCTGTGAAAAGGGCGGTCATTGTATCTCGTCTGCAAAAAGTATCAATCCACGCAGGCTCATCAGGGCCTAAACTTTCTGTCAATGGTCAACTTTCTACATGTAAAAGGACCATACTACCTTGTAAAATAGTCTGTGGTTGAATGAAATGGAATTTATGGATCTATAATTATGTGATGAATTGCTTCATATCATTCAGCACTGAGATACATTAACTCTTTACCAAATGACAAAATTTTGGACTAGTTCAAATCGAAAGCATTTGCATACGACAAAATAAATGTAAATTAAAATTTTATTTGGAAAGGGTAAAAACATTGTGGAAAAAGGAGAAAATGCTGGTTACCAGCATTTTCTCCTTTTCCCACATTGTTTTCAAAGGCTTTTTTTGTCAGGGTCGTTAAAAGTCAGAATTGTTTGGTAAAGAGTTTAGCCCCCTATGTCATAGCTTGTGTGTGTGTGTTGGGGGGGGGGGGTTATGTTTCATTATTATACATGTACATTTCTACTTGCAAAATGATATTTTTATCGTTTTTTTTGTACAAAGACTAATTTTTAACCTCTTTTTTGGGTGAGGAGCTGTGCCATTTTCTCTATTTAACTTTATTGTAATACAAACTTCGCATGATTTACATATTCAGAGCTAATTAACCCATTACCACACAATCCCTACTTTTGACACCCCTGGGAAAGAAGCTTTTTGAAAACACTGTGGGAAAAGGAGAAAATGCTGGTAACCAGCATTTTCTCCTTTTTCCACAGTGTTTTCTACCCTTCCAAGAACAAATTTCAATTTTTCAGTCACCTTTATTTTGTCATCTCCAGATGCTTTCAATTTGGACCAGTCTGAAATTTTCTCATGTGGTAAAGAGTTCAGCTCATGATTTATTTATTTAAAGACAGTGGAGAGATACAGGGTCTCTATAGCCCTCTTGTTTTTGGTTTCTGTCAACCTACTTTTTCTGACTATTCCAAAACACATATGGAAAGATTTGCAATTCAGACTTCTTATTAGATGACAGTACTTGTGTTTCAGATTAGCCCAGAGTAACCCTTTGCCAAACATCCCTGGTTTTTACGGCCCAGAGATAGAAGCCTTCCGAAAACATTGTGGGGAAGAGTAAATACTGGAAACCAGCATTTTCTCCATTCCCCACAATGTTTTTTACCCTGTTGGAAAAAAATTTAACCCTTAAAGTGCTGGAAGCAACTTGTTTTTGTGGACAGTGTAGATCAAGATCAGACTGCACAGAATGTGCAGTCTGATCTTGGATCTACACTGTCCACTATTTTGTTTCATATTCTGGCCCAAGAAACCTTGGTACATCAATATTTCTGATATTTTCCTTTTTGAAAATGTCTCTTGTATTAATTCAGCACTTTAAGGGTTAAATTTTTTGAGTTACGTTTATTCTATTGTCTGCAAGTGCTTTCAATTTGGACCAGTCTGGGTTAAAAGCATGTGCACACAAGAAATATGATTCAAATGATGGAAAATGCATAAAGGGAAATAGGGTAAAATACTGGTTGCCAGTAATTTTTTCTCTTTCTACAAGGTTTTCAAGAACACTACCTTCGTAAAGGCTTAACATTTTACCACACGACGAAATTGTAGAACAGTCCAAATTGAAAGCATTTGCAGACGACACCATAAGTATGGCTCAAAAATTGAAATTTGTCTAGGGTAGGGTAGAAAACTCTGTGGGAAAAGGTGAAAAGGCTGGTATCCAGCATATTTTCTCTCTTTCCCACAATGTTTTCAAATGCCCTCTTCTTTAGGGTTATTAACTCTTTATCACACAATCTTGACTTTTAACGACCCTGAAAAAGAAAGCCTTTGAAAATACTGTGGGAAAAGAAGAAAATGCTGGTAACCAGCATTTTCTCCTTTACCCACAATGTTTTGTACCCTTTCCAAATAAAATTTCAATTTTTGATTCACATTTATTTGGTTGTCTGCAAATGCTTTCAATTTGGACAAGTCCAAAATTTTGTCGTTTGGGAAAGAGTTAAGCCTCGGGATTTTGTGGTAAAGGGTTAATAGATGTGAAATCATTGGGGGAAATGGCTGAAAAAGAACCACCGTCTTTGTTTATTAAGATGTCTTCAAAAGTGAAGGAAAAGTATGTAGCAGGTAGTTTAAGAAATAATCTTCTTTCTATCATGGTTTATCATTCAATAAACCACAGTTGTGAGTTATGAGGCACAATAAATAATCCATGAGGGCAATAATCCTAGTGGTTTATTGCACCTCATAACTCACAATGTGGTTTATTGAATGATAAACTGTGATAGAAAGACAATTATTTCGATTTTAACATGACCAACTCTTAATGAAAGGAAAACAAGTTAAGACGGACAGTAAAAACACGGATGCAGATTATATTCCATTGAATAACTTACCTACATACATGTACTTTATGCAAAATGACATCACTCTACATAGAATAACGTAGATTTTACTACGCTTTCGTTGCACTGTGTATATAGAGCCGAATTCATGTGTCGTGTTAGAATGTTGATTAACGTGACAGCTTCTGAACTTTTTCAGCATCACATAACTCTAACTCCACCAACGACTTCAAAAAAATCTGCTGACACTCGGAAAAAGTGTTTGGCTAAAAGATAATATTTCAGGCTTGTCCAAATCGAAAGCATTTGCAGATGACAAAATAAAAATGAATGAAAATTTGAAATTTGTTTGTTGAAGAGTAGAAAACATTGTTGGAAAAGGAAAAAATGCTGGTCACCAGCACCTTCTCCTTTTTTCACAATGTTTTGTAAAGGCTTCTTTCTCAGGGTCATCAAAAGTAGAGACTGTGTGGTAATGGGTGAAAGGTTTGACTATGTAAGTAGACAGTATAGATTCAAGATTACACAGCATTTATTGTGCAGTCTGATCTTGATCTTTGCTGTCAGGAAAGGCTCCTGTTTTCACCAGTGGTGCTGAAAGGGTTAATTGGTTACCAAACAACAAAATTTCAGGTTTGTCCAAATCGAAAGCAATTCCTGACGACAAAATAAAAGTGACTGAAAATTAGAAATTTGTTTTGTGTAGGGTAGAAAACATTGTTGGAAAAGGAGAAAATGCTGGTCACCAGCATTTTCTCCTTTTCCACAATGTTTTCTAAAGGCTTCATTCTGAGGAGCATCAAAAGTAGGGATTGTGTGGTAATGGGTTAAAACATTATGGGACAAAGAGAAATCTGTTTGTAACACAGCCCTACATGGCTCAGTGGTGGAGTAAAATTTGTAACCTAGAGGACCAGGGTTTGCTTTTCAGTATTGGATTTTTTTAAGAGAATGTCCTTGGACAAGAAATTTCAGAGTCCCAGTCTAATACAGCTGAAACCATGGGCAAAAATGAATGAGTGTTAGCTGTGGTTTGACTGAAATAATATTAACCCTTAACTTGTTGGATAACTAGAACTAAATTTTCTGTTTGATATTAAAAAAATCACAAATATTGCTTTTTTTACAGTATTTTGTAGGGAATAATATCTCCTTATCGGACAGTGTAGATTCAAGATCAGACTGCATGTTCTGTGCAGTCTGATCTTGATCTACACTGTCCTCAAAGAGCCAGAGAGTTGGGCTCAACAGCCTATAGGTTAACTCATTACTATATGACAAAATTTTAGACTTGTCTAAATTGAAAGCACTTTCAGTCGACAAAGTAAACGTATCCCAAAAATTAAAATTCATTTCCAGCAGGCAAGAAAACATTGTGGGAAAAGGAGAAAATGCTGGTTACCAGCCTTTTCTCCTTTTCCCACAATGTTTTCAAAAGTCTTCTGTCTCGGGGTTGTAAAAACCAGGGATTGTTTGGTAAAGGGTTAAACCATAGAGCTCTTTATAAACCTATCAGATATTTTTATCCTAGAAATACGACTCAAATAATTTCATTTTCAGAGTTGCGTGTGTCCACAGTGTATCAATAAAGCTGCATATTTTGTGCTGCCTGATCTTGATCTACACTGGATTCTATGGCAACTATACATTTGAAAGGCGCTTTAACCCTTTTCCACACAGTCCCTACTTTTGATGACCCTGAGAAAGAAGTCTTTAGAAAACATTGTGGGAAAAGGAGAAAATGATGGTGACCAGCATTTTCTCCTTTTTCTACAATATTTTCTACCCTTCACAAAACAAATTTTGAATTTTCAGTTACTTTTATTTTGTTGTCTGCAAATGCTTTCAAAATATTGTCGTTTAGTAATGAGTTAAGGGTTGGAATCGAAATACAACTGAGCCCTATTGCTTGTACCAAGGAATTGTCTCTTTGTCCACAATGTGTTTAATACAGAAGCTGTTGAAAAAATTATTGTTTAGTTTCTTCAGATATATGTGACCAAACATGCAAAAAGTGACCTTCTAAGAACTGCAAAAGGTGTCAACCCTGGTCAGACTGCAAATTGCGTAGGCTGACCAGGATTGATGACACTTTTCGCTTTAATAACATTTTCTGTTTGAAAAAAGGTCATTGTATCTATTATACAATCATTTTTGAATTATCAACTTAAACTGACCTGCACTGTCGTTGATCTGTTTTCATTTAATTGATGTACAGAATTCCCAGATTGTCCCTTTTTGTGTGATGGGTCACATATTATTTTGTCCTTTTTACTGTTTGTAGTGGTGGTTGATGGGTTTAAAAGTAACTTGTATGGTAACATTTTTGTTTGATAATCAATGAGAAACTTAGATACTGATTAACTCTTTACGGAACGACAAAATTTCAGGTTTGTCCAAATTGAAAGCATTTGCAGATGACAAAAAAAAAAAGCGACTGAAAATTTGAAATTCATTTTGTGAAGGGTAGAAAACATTGTGGAAAAAGGAGAAAATGCTGGTTACCAGCATTTTCTCCTTTTTCCACAGTGTTTTCTAAGGCCTAGAGTCCAGAATATGGATACTGGATCAATAGAGTAGTCTACTGAAGTCTGGCTTTTTTTTTTTGAAAGCAACTTCAAACCCTCTTTTGATATGTTTTTATT
The DNA here is from genome assembly GCA_943736015.1 of Tridacna crocea. Taxonomy (NCBI): domain Eukaryota; kingdom Metazoa; phylum Mollusca; class Bivalvia; order Cardiida; family Cardiidae; genus Tridacna; species Tridacna crocea. The sequence goes on along the minus strand of OX031060.1, from coordinate 59,266,900 downwards.
TCTTTCTTTTAAATTCCAATTTAATTGGCCCTATACTTGTTTACCTAAAAGTCAATATGGAAGTGTGAAATAAAGAGATCATTTAACATGCTTGAGTAAATACTGAATATTCATTTGGATGAGTACACTGCAGAACCAGTCTATATCTATGGGGTATATTGCCTTGCTAATGTTGGTCTATAACGTTATAGACCAAACCTTGTCCGGATTATAGTAAGAGACAGAATTGACCTAGGCTTATCAAATTTGGCACACACATGTGTCTTGGATATACCGTATCCCCATTGGTTATGAGGTCAATTGGTCAAAGGTCAAGATCACAGTGACCTTCAACTTAATGATATATAGACCAAACCTTGTCCAAATGATAACAAGACACAGAATTGAGGTAGGTTTATCTAATTTGATACAGACATGTACGTGTCTCAGAGTGTAGATGATCCCTATTTTGGAGTCAATCAGTCAAAGGTCAAGGTCACAGTGCCCCTTTACATATTGATATTTAGACAAGACCTTCTCTGAATGATAACTAAATACAGATTTGATCTAGGTTTGTTAAATTTGGCACAGACATTTGTCTTGGAATGTAGATACTCCCTAAGATTTTGAAGTCAATCCATCAAAGGTCAAGGTCACACAGGCCTTCAACTTCATGATATATGGACCAAACCTTGTCCAGAAGATAACTAGACACAGAATCAACACAGGTTTTTCAAACTCTGTACAGATATTTATTTTGGAGGGTAAATGATCCCTACTGATTTTGAGATTAATCCATCAAAGGTCAAGGTGACAGTGGCCTTTAACTTAACTCATTACCACACGACAAAATTTTAGACTGGTTCAAATTGAAAGCATTTGCTGACGACAAAATAAAGCTGCCTGAAAAATTGAAATTTGTTCTGGGAAGGGTAGAAAACACTGGGGGAAAAGGAGAAAATGCTGGTTACCAGCATTTTCTCCTTTTCCTATAGTGTTTTCAAAAGGCTTCTTTCTCAGGGGGGTCAAAAGTAGGGATTGAGTGGTAATGGGTTAATGATATATAAACCAAACCTTGTCCAGATGATATCTAGAGACAGAATTGACCTAGGTCCTTGAAATTCAGTCTGTAAATGATCCCTACTGATTTTAAGGTTAATCTGTGAAAGGTCAAGGTCACAGTGACCACCAGATGATTCAGGGCCTGTGCTGCCGCTCGCCACTGGAGCCATTTGCTAAAAAAAAAACTGAAGTGTATCAAAAATCATCATATATGGCTCAATTTGTATCAATGTGGCAGTAGGAAGGCATGACTGTTTTACAAACAGACATCTTGTTTGGACTTGGCTTTTGCTTCAGCCAAAATATAGACTAGTTCTGCAGTGTTCTCATCTAATAGCATTCAGTATTGTACCCAAGCATGTTAAATAACCTTATAATACCACCATGGGATGTGAAAATGATGTAAGTTTGGGGGAGAGGTGGCTAGTCTTACTTTCTCAATGAAAATACATTGCAATATATATTTCTCACAGTTCAGTGACCGTAAATGTCAATCACATACACGTGTGGTATGTTTTATTTAATATGGAGCGGACCAATATAGAGCCATCATGGCCCTTGGTGTTTTTTTTTTTGGTTATTAAAGAGATTTATTTCAATGTCTTTTGTTCCTTCAGTGCATTTTCTTCCTATTTTAGATGACCCAAATATAAAGTACTCATGGATAGCTTTTAGGCTTGACATGGTTTTAATTTTTGTGTTATGTATGAAGTGACAAAATAACAATCTTGCCAAAAAAACCCTTGTCTTTTTTAGCTCACCTGAGCACAAAATGCTCATGTTGAGCTTTTGTGATTGTGCTGTGTCTGTCGTACCCTATCCTAAAACTTTGGGGAGGGGGTCCTGCGTGGTTCAGTGGTAAAGTGTGGACTCTAATCTTGAGGCTGTGGAATGGAGCCACTTATCCCACCAGATCTTTCATTGGAGTGTCCTTGTGCAAGACACCTCAGAGCCCTAGCCTAGTTCTGGTAAAACTCTGGATATGTAAGCTGCGCTATGATATGACTGCAATAATGTTGAAAGCAGCGTAAAACACAATTCAATCGATCAACCATAAATCTTAGAATCTTTGTCATGATTTTATATGAGTTTTAAAACGGATCACATGCGGTCAAAAACTAAGGCACAAGGTCAAATACTAGAACAACCTTGTGTACATTCATTACAATACTTGTGGAAGTTAGCAAGAATGTCATATTGATCATATCCTTATCGAGTTCGAAAATGGGTCAGATCTTGGAAAAATCCTGTGTACTCTCTAGAGGCCACATTTTCAGTCCAGTACTCTTGAAAGTTGGTCAGAATGTTTGTCTTGATGAAATCTTGGACGATTTTGAAAATGGCTCTCAGCAGGTCGAAAACTAGGTCATCGGGTCTAAATTTATGAAAACCTTGTGTACACTCTAGCGTCAACATTTTCAGCCTGTGTATTACTATTGCAAACATAAATGTATCACAAAGGGGATGTGGTTTCATTTTATTGAATTTAAGTAAGCATTAAGGCTTGAGTAATTTAATAACAAAGTGAAACATCCACAGGCATTACAGCTCGTCAAACAATGTGACATTTAAACGTTGAATACAAACCAGTGTCTTGTGTGTCCATCGTATGCTGCTATGCATTCTACACACTGACTTGCCATGAATTGCATTAAATTTGCTATTGTAGCCTGTGAAACAGCAGTTTGTATCTGAGAAAGGTCTTTGGTCTCAATGACTGAATCAACTTGATGGCCATTAGTCCATAAAGAAACTTGAAACTGAGAAACTCGTTGAATTTGTCATGTGGTCATACTTCTTCCTGTCCCTATAGATGTAACAGAGAAATTGAGTTCATATATGCAAACCAGTTATGGATATAAGCTTGATTCTTATCATTTGAAAAGATTGGAGATCAGTTCAATTCTTTACCAAACGACTAAAGTGTAGACTTGTCCAAATCAAAGCATATGCAATTGACAATATTCAAATGTGACACCAATGAATGGATTTGTCTTTGTCTTAGTGGGAAAATAAGAAAATACTGTGTACTAGCACCACTTTATAATTTAATACGACAGACAATAAGCACCCACAATATACATGTGTATATATTAACGTGAAAAGGGGGGGGGGAGTCTAAAATTTAATTATACAGTAAACCTTTGTTTAACAGTGCAATTAACATCTTTCAAAATTATTGTGGAAAAATGAGCAACTGCTCTATAAAACAATTGCTCAATAACAGTGGTTACACATTTTCCAACATGTCTTTTCTGAATCATTGAAAAAAGACACATACAACTTTCATCAGTATCTCACACTAAAGGTGGCCGGGTATTTAGATTTTTCACATCTCACCAAATTAAAAGAATATATTTATCACTGAAATTTATATTTAAAAAAAACAGTACAAATCATCATTAGTTAAGAATCATAAAATTATAATCTAAAACGCTTTGTGGGAATGTCAAGTGACTGGCACAAGATTAATAGCGCTTAAATTCAATAAAACAACAAACATGTACGGTAATTATTTTCCATAATGTCTTCTTCGGATGCACTGTTTAAAGCTTCATATGTGTATTTCCGGTATGCAAATGAGGGAGCTGCTCATGTAAAAATAGACCGTGTTTCCCGTCGGGTCGACCTGGGCTGTTGTTACAAATCTCTAATTTCTCTTGTTGTCGGATGGTTTTCGACTACTTAGGTTTTATGAATAAAAATTAAAGGGCTTTGGGGGTATAAGGAATTTTTTTTGTGTGATTTTTCGTATCAAAATCTGAATTCCACCTTTAACCCTTTCCCAAACAATCCCTGGTTTTTAAGGGACTGGAATAGTAGCCTTTTGAAAACATTGTAGGAAAAGGAGAAAATGCTGGTAACCAGCATTTTCTCCTTTTCCCACAATGTTTTCTACGATATCATAGACAGAAATCATCTTTTCAGCTGCAAATGCTTTCAATTTGGTTCAGTCCAAAAGTTTGTCGTTTGGGAAAGAGTTAATGTTAGTTGCATTGATCTGTACATGTATAGCCTGTCTATACCATGTATTAGTAGTACTGATGTACTACTTATAAAGTACAGCATGTGGGACAATATTTGTGATGACATTTTTAGGGTCTATTGTCACTTTATTTGCAAATACATGGAACCAAGTATGGTAGGTATAAGCCATTTTGGAAATACTCCGCTCACTCTTTCCACGCCGAATCCACTCGTCGCACATTTCCCTCCTCCACACTTCTGCTCCTTGGTACCTTTTACCTGTACAAACTAACAAAGGTCTCTTTTTACTCCCTTCCCCTATTTTATCTTGAAAGAGCTGGTAACTTTCTAATCTAGGTAACAAATCCATTGTTTCTTTCTTCTTTCTCATTTCATGAAATACATGTGAGATGAATACCGGCCCAGTGCATTCCCGTGAATATTGGCATGTGGTTGGTTGTTTTTCAAGCAATTTGATAATCTCATTGAAATACGGGTGACCAGCTTGACACATCAGTACGTTGTTTGTTATGAGATCAGCACGGACAATTGTGTCTTTGTCAATATAATGTTCAGGTGTAACCAGGACTACAGAGCAGGAAGTATTCTCCACGTAAGGTTTCAGGGGTTTGACCGCAACAGTGTCAAGGTCAAAGTATAGCCCTCCGTAATGGTGAATCACTAATAATCGCAGTATATTTGCTCTCATCAGATTTTCTGAAAAAAAGAAAAATAAAGTGGAAATCATTGTTAAGGGAGACCACTCCTTCATGCATGGCTTCATCCCTGTTTAAATACAACAGCTAACAACTGCGTCAGGGAGAAATCTCTTTAGCTCAGTGGATATGGTGTTGGCCTTTCTTCCAGATGTTTTAGGTTCAAATCCTGCTATGTCCCTGTATTTATGCTATGCATGTGTTCATTTCTTTCTTTGTAATGAACTTTGTTCGTTAGATGTAGGCTCGTCCGGGATTAGCCGTGGAACCATTAATCCAATTTGTAGTCCGAAAACGGACTCTGTGCCTAATAAGGCTTTGAGTCATCAATAAATGATGACTTTAACCCATTTCCACACAATCCCTACTTTTGACGCCCCTGAGAAAGAAGCCTTTAGAAAACATTGTGGGAAAAGGAGAAAATGCTGGTAACCAGCATTTTCTCCTTTTCCCACAATGTTTTCAACCCTTCACAAAACAAATTAACAATTTTCAGTCACTTTTATTTGTCGTCTACAAATGCTTTTAATTTGGACCAGTTTAAAATATTGTCGTTTGGTAATGGGTTAAGAGGGGGTATTACCTGAGACCACTCCTTCATGCATGGCTTCATTCCGTTCAGATATGACACCTAACAACTGCGTTAGGGAGAATTCTCTTTACCTTAGTGGTTGTGTTTTGGCTTTTCGTCCGGGCGTTCTTGGTTTAAATCCTGCCCGGTTCCTGAATTTCTCTTATGTACTGTATTTGTTTCTTTGTTATGGATGTTGTTCGTAAGAACAATCAGTCTTTTTTTTTAAGTTTTTTGGTAATTTATCTTGAAATACTATGGATTGGATCTATAAGGTTTGATAATCAATGTCACGGACAGAAAATTTAACCATAAATATTTATAAATTCCTAAACTCTTTACCAAACGACAAAATTTTAGACTGGTCCAAATTGAAAGCACTTGCAGACGACAATATAAACCTAACTCAAAAATTGAAATTTCGTTTCCAGCAGGGTAGAAAACATTGTGGCAAAAGGAGAAAATGCTGGTTACCAGCATTTTCTCCTTTTCCCACAATGTTTTCCAAAGACTTCTATCTCAAGGTCGTAAAAACCGGGGATTGTTTGGTAAAGGGTTATCTCTGCAATTCAATGTGGGTGGGAGGGGGGGGGGGATAAACAAAATATATATTCCCTAGATTTGTATCCATTCGAATACACAAAAAGTGTTACTGGCATTTGCACATAAAAGATCTGACATTGATATCTTACTTGTATTTACCCTAAAACTGCAAATTAAACTGTAAATTAAATGAACATTTTGAGGCAATAGTGCAAAAGAATAAAACACCGATTTCATACTGCCTGGTCACACCCTTTTTTTTGCAGTCTTTTCTTGATATATACTCTGCCGGTGTATTGCAGAGAAATTACCCCCATTACAAAATGACCCACTGCCATTTCTCGACGCAGAGGAATGACCCATGGGACATTTCTCGACGTAGAATAACGACCAGGGTCATTTTTCTACGCCGAGAGATGACCCACGGGTCATTCCTCTACGTCGAGAAATGACCCGTGGGCCATGTTGTAATGGGGGTCATTTCTCTGCATTACATCGGCACATGGTACACTGTGTTGCACCTTGAAGTTAACAGAAAAATGTCACTATCCACACAGTTCAGCCTGTTTTGTATTTCAACTAGCACTTTGTGGACCAAGACTAAATTTATGTCTGTTTTCAGCTAAACTAAAACGGACTCATTGGAGAAGTCATGGTGAATTTAAAAATAGAAATAGGAAATAGAAATGGCTGTTTTTATACGACGGATTTCAAGGACGATTTTTTAGATGAATATAATTATTGTAAAACACCTCTCGAATAAATGCAGTTTTTTCAGTAAGCAAATCGACTAATTCAAAAAAAAGGAAGAATTTCGTTAAAAAGAAAAGAGAAAGAACACTGTGTGAAAAGATCACGCGACTTGAAAACGCGGAAAGGTCACATGACAGCCATGTAACACATAATCTGAGGTTTCTATACGCAGCTCTTTTTCCTCTCATTCATTTAATGTCTTACTTGTTTGTTTACATGTACCAAAATACATTGCAATTAAATGCCAATAAATCATTTTAAAACACTGATGTTAACCTCTCATGGCTTTCTTTTTTCTTTTAATCGAAGCCAACTTGTTACTAAACTCATTTCAAAGTATGTCATAGTTGGGCGCTGTCTCTCTCTCTCTCTCTCTTCACCACATTTAACTCTACTAGATGACAAAATTTAAGCCCTGTCCAAATTGAAAGCATTTGCAAAGCACAATTTCAATGTGGCTCAAATGGTTCAATTGTTTATTGATAGGGTACATAGCATTGTTGGAAAAGGAGCATTTTCCCCCTTTCCCACAATGTTTTCAACAGGCTCCTCTCTTAGGGTCTTAAAAACCAGGGATTATTTGATAAATGATTAAATATATATATACGTACTGCTCACACTATAATATTTCATGAGGTTTGGATAGTTCCTCGCTATAAACTTCTCCCCTGCTTTCAATGTCCAAAAATAGTATTTCCACTCTGGGGATGGGTTGAGTTTCACAAGTCCTTGAATTTGATCGACGAACTCTTCGGGGACAATTTCATCATCCCAGATTTGATGAATTATCTTCGGAAGCCCTACAGTCATTGAAAAGTTTTTCTTGGGAATATCTTGTCCTCTTGCCCTTGATTTTGAATTTTCATTGACTGTAAAAATAAATCAACATAATCTTAACTCGCCATGTAAATCACTCGTCACAATTATAACTCGGCTGATCCCGTATCTACATCTAATCTCGTCTGTACTGACAGTGTTTCCATTCATTATCTCCCGCTAGATGGCATTCTACAAATTCACATCTATCTAGTTTGGGCAATCTGGGTACAGAACCGGACAACTTTTCTACGCGACAACAGTTGCTTTGAATTTCAAACTCAGATAAAGGTTTACTCTATAAAACGCTTACTGGTGCGATTCGATCAGCTATGATCAGCAGCTTAGAGAAATCTGGAGCTAAAACGGGCTTGACTTTTACTCAAACGTATTGATATAAGCCATTTTCTCTATTGCTACTATATAGCGCGTATTACTACAATCCCCAAAAAACTGGGTGATGCGTCAAAGCAGACAGGTCGAATCTCATTAGGCCTATCTCCCGCTAGATGGCATTCTATAAATACTCATCTATCTAATTTGGGCATCCTGAGTACAGAACTGAACCACTTTCCTACGCGACAACCGTTACTTTGAATTTCAAACTAAAATAAATATTTACTCAATAAAACGCTACCACTTGCAACTCACTCAGCTTTGATCAGTAGTTTAGAGAAATCTGGAGCTAAAACAGGTCTCATTTCCCCCAAACGTATTGATAAAAGCTATTTTCTACATTGCTACTTACACACTGATCAACGTGAGCCGCGGACACCATGTGTTCTCGGTACACCAGATCGAATTTTCCATGGAAGAACCGGAGGTGGTGTAAGTATTTTCATTTTTATGGACCTGATTAACCTAGATAGAAATGTTGATTTACAGCAATATCAAGACGAATGATTGATCTGTTTACACACATACTAGGGAATAATAATACCATCATATAAGCGAGCTATGGCTTTATGAGCAACTGGGGTCTTATTGTTTTTAAGTTAGTTGCCGATTTTCGGACAAAATCCCCTAACCATTGTTCATTTTACAAGTTTGTATGAAAAGATAAATGTATTCCCTAAAGGAACACAAAATTTCACTTAGAAATGTCCATCCAAAGCGAAGATACACGTTTTTGAATGGACCTGGGTAGAGGAAAATATGCTAACAAGACACCATTTTCATTTTCAGAGTATGTACATGGACACCAGATCAGAAAAAGCTTGTGGTAAATGGACACCATCCTTTAAATCATCAATATTTCTGCTTGAAACTCGATGCATGGGCTGTATACGAAGACTATTTTTGTAAACATTATGTCACTACGGTCCATTACCTGATAAAGAGCATGTTCAACGCAATTTCATTACTTGTAGCACTTGCTTTTTTGAAACATTTGCAATGTTACGGCAATTTACGAAGTAGACCTACGATGTTTGATCACAACTGACCGGTCATTACCTTCAATGTTGGTGCAAGACATGTTCTTTTTTTTTACAGCGTTTCAGTTTTATGAATGGCGTATTAACCCATTATAACGCAATCACGAGCTTTAATGTCCCTGGGAAAGATGGCTTCGAAAAACATTGTCTATAAAGAAAAACCCCTATTAACTAATACAGAGTGTACACTATTTACCACATTTGGCCTGATTCTTAGTTTAATGATTTTCAAATCCGCTTGGCCAACTGCCAGCGGGCTCTTAGAATGGCGTTCTACCCTTCGTACATTTGCATGCATGCGTTTGTTCGTCTACGCGTTTATTTCTAAAATTTTTATTCAATTGACTTCTCCTCAGAAACTACCAAGTGGAAATCAACAAAATTCAACGTGGATGATTCCATAAATTTCTTTCGGGAGCCAAGGTTACGATCACTACGTGGATCTTACCTTGGTGGATCGAGACCGATTTCGAGATTTCCACGATACGCCCCCATTGGATGCTAGTTATTATCCCCTTTTACATCATATTTCTGGTAGCCAATGAAAAATCGTTTTACAAACGAATACAATATTTCAACATGAAGCAATAACAACAAACGCACTTCGAAAATCCGTCGCCAGGTGCTGGAATATATATATATATAGCCTAAAACCTCCGATAATTGATTACTTACACTGACACTTTTTGTAAATATTGTTCGTCTATGTTTTTTTCGGTAATAAATCATTACAGATCGTGCACACCTCAACGGATGTATCGAAGTTTACCTTCTATTTTTATTCGAAAAGTTGCGACATTGTTCTATTTTTATCAAAGATGAAATGCTACTAGCGATTTGATTCGTGCAGTTAGAGCTAGCTGCAATCAATGAAAATGCGTATAGCGGGACTTTCGAAATCAAGTTCGATCTGCCAAGGGTAGAGTAGCGTACTGGATCGTCACCCTTGGCTCTTGCGAAGAGGGGTGATAACCAACCTATCGCTGAAAAAGCCAACGTAGTTGATAGACCAAGTAAGAAAACAAGCGGTCATGGAAAGTGTATTTTGAAACATTATTTTATTTCTGTAAAAGATCAATTCTTTTTTTTATTTTTTGAACATCATCGGTATTATAGTATTTTCAACCGTCGATGTGTTACTCATGAAAATAATACCGATGACGGTTACTCGATGAAATGAGTTTCAATCTCTCCCCGAAAAGACAAACATCCTCTCTTTATTTCAAAACGCGTGACAACTCTTGATTTCGCGAAATTATCTTCAGTAGAGAGTACTATAGTTTTCCGCCTAATATTTTTGCTAGATGAAAAGTATAGCCAAGTATTCATGTGTAATTTTAACATTTTTTCTACGATTTTGTGTGAACTATTTCCCGTTGTCTTGGCATGTCATATTCTTCGAAGATTCGACCCGTCTGCCATGACGCATCACTTCCCCCAATATTGGGGGGGATTGTTGTAACTCCCTAGCAATGGAGCAATGGAGAAAATTACTTTTATCCATACGTTCGAGGAGAAATCAGGCCTCTTTTAGCTCCAGATTTCTCTAACTGCTGATCACAGCTGAATGAATCGCACATGGTAGTGTTTTAATGAGTAAACGTTTATTTTAGTTTGAAATTCAAAGTAATGGTTGTCGGGAAAAAAAAATAGTCCGGTTCTGTACCCAGGATGCCCAAACTAGATAGATGTGTAAAGTTTGTAGACTGCCACCTAAAGGGAGATAATGAACTATTTCCAACCAAAGTTTATTCTATAGACCTGTAAGGTCACTTACTAATCTCTACGCTTGAACAGAATACGTGATTTTGTCATGAAGAAACCTGTTATAAAATATTATGAAATGTATAATAATAGATCTACTTGAAAAAGAGACATATCTCTCGAACGATATATAGATGCAGTTGGGCAGAAAAATGTAGATCTACTTAATCCTTTCTAAACTAATCCAAATTGAAAGTACTTGCATAAATAAACGTAACTAAAACTTGAAATTTGTTCCAGTATGGTAGAAAAAAAAATGTGAGAAAAGGAGAAAATGTTTTTCCCACAATGTTTTCAGAAGGCTTCTATCTCAGGGTTGTAAAAACAAGGAACTGCTTGGTAAATGGTGAAAGGTGTTTTTTAAAACTGTTCACCACAAAATTCCGAGTTTTTGCGACCATGTGAAAGAAAGCTTTTAAAACATTGTAGGAAAAAGAGAAAAAGTTGGACGACCTCAGCATTTTTCTCCATTTCCCACAGTATTTTCTAAAAGGGTGGAAGGTTTGCTGGTTTTTTTTTTGTCTAAACTGCGTTGTTTGGTAAAGTATTTAACTGAAATCCCACCTGCACCGTGAAGCATCGTGACTCGATGAATCCACCCAAATCCGATCAACAACATCAGAACGGTCATAGTAATGAACAGCGGTACATGTCTGAAAAAATAGCAAAAGAATCACCTATAAAGTTTTCAAAAACAAGATTATTTGGAAATATGTCTAACCAGTAATATGCCAATGTGTAGACAGCGTAGATTAAGATCAGACTGCAAAAGACAGGACAGTCTTCTCTTAGGTCAAAACTGCTCATTGCATGACCTGTCCTTAGAGTACACTTAATTTCACTGCAAAGAAATTTCTCGTGATCTGATTGGATAATATAGGCCTTCGCCAAAACTTATACCATGTACAATGGCAAAACCAACGTAAAAGCAGTTTCCCTCTCGGGAGCCCCGTATAAATGACTACACTATCAATACAACATCCAAAATGGCGGCGTCGATCAAGATTAACATCAAGATAATGCGCCAAGCTTCACGTTTTAGCATGCATTACCTAGGTTTCACTGACGTCAGCTCCCAGTGACGTCTGTTTTTATTGAATTAGGGCACTCAGAAGAGAAATTCTACTTCGTCAGCGTACTCATTTTTTAAAGAAGAAGAACAACAACAAAAAAGGTAAAATTCGCTCAACAAACGTGAAAATGGTAAGCTTTGCAGCATAATAAATTCGTTGTACAGCCAGGTGACAGGGACTTGGAAAACTGTTCACGGCTGTGGTGAATCATGTCGCCACGGCGACATGACTCCCCACAGACGTGAACAAGTTTCCAAGTCCCCTACCACCTGACCGTACAACTAGTAATGTACACCAATCAGTATCACCTGTACAATTTTAGAGGATATATATTTAGAAACTATTTTCATAGATGTGAAGTAAAACAATTATTCTCTAAGTGCTGCAGTAAAACAACAGTATTTGTAACAAAAAATACGCTTAGTTTTGCCGTTTGAAGTAATTAAGAAAATTGGAGCGAAATTAGTATTTATCCCGTATATATGATACGTCATAGTATAGACAGGTCGAATCTTCGAAGAATATGACATGCGCAGACAACGCTCTAAAGCCTCGAAGTGAATGTACAATTTATTTAGTTAGTTAAGGAAAAGTGATAACATTCGAAGCATCTACTAGCAAGGGCATGGATCTGTTAAAAAAAAAAAAAAAAAAAAGAGAAGGAGCAATTATGAATGCTTGTGCATACTTGTGCAATGCTTTATCCATTTTTTTATTTCTGTTGTATTTAACATCATTCTTAACCCTTACTTCATGCTTTCCGGTCGGTTATCGAGAAATACCGGTAAAATATTGTTCTTTATTTCATGGTTACGACCAGCGAAAATGCCGATTTTTAAATTCTAACTCTTCTATTAGAGGCGGAGAAAGTTGTTCCCGCGCTGTAGTTGACCAAGGTACAATGCATTATCTCCCGCTAGATGGTATTCTACAAATACTCATCTATCTAATTTGGGCATCCTGGGTACAGAACCGAACTACTTTTCTACGCGACAACCGTTACCTTGAATTTCAAACTAAATAAACGTTTACTCAATAAAACGCTACATGGTGCGATTCATTCAGCTATGATCAGCAGTTTAGAAAAACCTGGAGCTAAAACTCGCCTGATTTTTCCTCAAACGTATTGATAAAAGCCATTTTCTGCATTGCTACTTTATAGCGCGTATTATTACAATCTCTCCGATATCGGGGAGAGTTATGCGTCATATAAGAAAGGTCGAATCTTCGAAGAATATGACATGCGCAGACAACGAGGTACAATGCATTATCTCCCCCTAGGTGGCATTCTACAAATGCACATCTATCTCAATTGGGCAGTCTGGATACAGAAGCGGTCTACTTGATCTTCGCTGTCCGCAAAATATCGTTTAGTGGCGATTAGCAGCTTAATGGTTAATAAAACTTTATTCACATGAAGATCATAGACAGTCATGACAAACTCCTATAACCCTGTCGGATAGCTCAGTAGCTGGCGCGTCTGACTCGTAAGCGCGTGATTGCGGGTTCGAAACCCGGTTAAAAACAACTATTTTTAAGCGATTATTCGCCTCTAGCTGCTGATGCATGTGAGAAAATTAGTCATTGGCTAGGAAAGAAAGTTTACCCGGGACAGCTGTGAAAAAGCCAGGAAACAAGCGTTGGTGCACTGACCGCCGTGGCATGACTTAAGCCGTTGAAATAGCATTAAAGGTGGATATTTAGATTTTTCACATCTCACCAAATTGAAAATTGTATATATCACTTAAATTTATATGAAAAAAACTATTCAAATCATCAATAATTAAGAACCATAATATTACGCACAAAAAAAAACCTTTTTTGTGGTGTTCCCTTTAAAGGCTACGTGGCCTCTTAACGTATTTTTGTATTTCGCGCCAGAAATGTTAAAAGCATTGTGGGAATGTCAAGTGACTGGTACGTGACCAATGATGCTTAAATTCCATAACATAACAAACATGTAATTATTTTTCATAATGACTTCTTCGGACACTATTTGAAGCCTTGTCCATGTATTTCCGATATGTAAATGAACGAGTTGATTATATCTATATTTAATTTGTAAAATTTTCGTCCCAAAATCTGAGGGGCCACCTTTAAACTCCAGTACCTACAATCAATCAAACAAACTTCTAATTATGTAGATCTATATGCAAAATATTGCACCAAAAATAGAAATTGTTACAATGCTTTTATAAAATGTCTGGTCCAAGACAGGAAAAATATTAATACAGGAGACAGTTTAGAGTCATACCACCAAAAGAGTAAAATGAAACCTTCATGCAGACAGTAAAACCCCTAAATTTGTTATTTAAATCTTTACCAAAAACGACAGATATCTAGACTGGTCCAAATTGAAAGTATTTGCAAACGACAAAATAAATGTAACTGAAAAAGTTAAAATTTGGTAGGGGAAGGTGGAAAACATTGTAGGAAAAGGAGAAAATGCAGGTTACCAGCATTTTCTCCTTTTCCTACAACATTTTCAAAAGGCTTCTCTCTCAGGGTCGTTAAAAGACGGGATTGTTTGGTAAGGGATTAAAAGGTACTTATAAGGGGGAGAGATAATGCCTTATCGGTCAGTGTAGTTCCAAGATCAGACTGCACAGAAAGTCTAGTCTGATCTTGATCTACACTGTCCGTAAAAGGTTTTAAATCGCCCTCAGCTGCCTTATGGTTAAAATGAACTTTAACCCCAAAACTTTATGGGATAGATATCCCCTTATCGGTCAGTGTATATCAAAGATCAGACTGCACGTTCTGTGCAGTCTGATCTTGATCTACACTTTCCGCAAAAGGTCCTTGAAGCGTACTCTGCAGCCCTATCCTTAGAATGAAATCAAATAAACTTTACCTCCAAAATGCCCGAGACACCATCCTTTGCGTTGACTGTTTAAATGTTTGCCCTTGGCAGATTCAATACGTCGATTTGGGTTTCACTCGATTGTGACTGAATTTTCCTAAAAATATTTTCCTCTATCCACATTGCTTTATTCACAATAACCAATGGTAAAGAAATTACGAGGAACGCTGAACCATTCTTTCGACGATAGTAAAAATATTATTTTCGCCATTGGCTGTTTATTTTTTTCTATATGCTGTTTATTTTCGTTACATGTTTGTTTTTATCTTTTCTTTATCGAGCGTAAGGGAGAAATTATTGAGAAACTGTACTTTTCCGCTTGCAAACTATATTTTCGTCTCGCTATCAATCATGTTTGAGAAAAAAAAAAAGAGAAAAACAGATTGTACGAAAGAAAAACTGCTTGCTAAAAAAATCAAATTGGCCTATTGCTACAGCGCTGTCAGGTATATCCATAATATTTGAATTTTTAAGTCAACTAGATCAAGTAAAGTCAAGTCAACTCCTTTATTTGGTAAAAAACATTGTGTTTTATTGCCTTACGCAAAACCAGAACATGAATATGCATGTATATTATCAAATACGAGAAAAGTATAAATTGCATTTGGAAAAAAGAAGAGAAGAGGTAATTTAAAGGCCCCGAGAAAAATGTTTTATAACCCTTTCCCAAACGACAACATTTTAGACAGGTCCAGATTGAAAGCACTTGCAGACGACAAGCTAAACTTAAATCAAAAATTGAAATTTGTTTCCAATAGGGTAGAAAACGTTGTTGGAAAAGGAGAAAATACTGGTTACCAGCATTTTCTACTTTTCCCACAATGTTTTCAAAAGGCTTTTATTCCTGACCCGGGTTAAAACATCGTGCGAATAGGAGGAAGTACTGGTA
Source organism: Tridacna crocea (assembly GCA_943736015.1). Lineage (NCBI taxonomy): Eukaryota > Metazoa > Mollusca > Bivalvia > Cardiida > Cardiidae > Tridacna > Tridacna crocea. Next base: position 59,251,468 of record OX031060.1, on the reverse strand, counting down.
ACCCTTATCCTCTCCTTTTCCGGGGCAGTTTTCTCCTCTTTCCTTTTCCCAAAATGTTTTCTATTAAGTTAACTCTTTACCACACAATCCCGACTTTTAACGACCCTTAAGTTTGAAAACATTATGGGGAAAAGGAGAAAATGCTGGTAACCAGCATTTTCTCCTTTTCCCATGATGTTTTCTAACCTTGCAAATCAAATTTCACTTTTTGATTCAAATTTATTTTGTCGTCTACTAAGGCTGGACCTGTTTAAAATTTTGTCGTTTGGTTAATTTCAATCATTCAAGCGGTTAACCAAACTTAAATAATCCTTAGCGTTACTGACCCTCAGAAAGAGGCTATTTTGCAAAATTTGTGGAAAAAGGAGAAAATGCTAGTTCCGAGCATTTTCTTCTGTTATAAAATATTTTCTCATAAGTTAAAAATACTTTCCATTACTTAAGCCACCCTAGAATTGTCGTCTGTTAATTCTTTCAATTTGGACAAATTTTACATTGTGAAATGTGGCAAAGACCTAGCCCTTTCCCAGATAAAACCCTGGATTTTTACTGCTCTGAGGTTGAAGGTATTTGGAAACACTGTGAAAAAAGGAGACAAATGCCCATAATGAGCATTTTATTTCCTGTTTCCTAAGTGTTTTCTTCCCTTTCAGATAAAGAAATACCATCTTTTTAGCCACTCTAAATTTGTCGTCTGCACTATCTTTCATTTTTCAGCAGACCAAAATTACCTCTTCTGGTGAAAATTTAAAGAAGATTTTTGGTTTACTTCAAAAACCTCGTAACTACATCTTGTTACAAGCTGTATTTACCAGGTTTTCGAAGTAAAACGACGATATCATGTGCACGGTCACCCGTAGCAAATTCGTTCAAGGGAGTAATGTGATGTGATGTGCAACCGCCTGGAAATTTCTTTTTTTTTTAAAATAAATATATGTGACCCGTCAGGCAAAAAAGGGACTTCTAGTAACTGCGTAAAGTATCAACCCTGGTCAGACTGCGCGAATTGCCACTTTTCGGTATAACCCATAACCAAACGACAATATTTTAGACTGGTCCAAATTGAAAGCATTTGCAGACGACAAAATAAAAGTGACTGAAAATTTGAAATTTGTTTTGTGAAGGGTTGAAAACATCGTGGGAAAAGGAGAAAATGCTGGTTACCAGCATTTTCACCTTTTCCCACAATGTTTTCTAAAGGCTTAATTCTTTTTCAGGGGGGTCAAAAGTAGGGAATGTGTGGTAATGGGTTAATGACATTTTCTGTATGAAAAATGGTCATTGTACTTTGTTATCCAATAATTTTTGAATTGTCAACTTAAACTGACCTGCACTATCGTTGTTCTGTTTTCATCAGGCCCGTAAGAACAGGGGGAGGGGGGTGGGGCGCTAGGAGTGGGGTGTGGGTGGGGGCTCAGCACCCGCCCCCCTCAATAATTTTGAAAATTATAGTAAGTAAAATATGAGTTTGTAGTGCAATGCAACAACCACGCAAAAAGTCTCGGTATTTGGAAATTAGTCCCCCCCCTCACCTTGAAATGCTTCCTACCTACCTGCATCTGATTGATTTACAGAATTCCCAGATGGTCCGTATTTGCGTGACGGGTCAATGCATGGGTAGTCGTAAAATTTCATATCCCACAGGGCCGTAGGAAGCAATTTTGGATTGGGGGGGGGGGGGGGGGGGGAATTTTCGTGCAGTTGTTTGGCAGCGTAGTCGAGCCCTACCACGCGCCGTCGGTAGTGCATAGGACCTGAGACCAGGAAGTTACAGGTTCGAATCCCAAGCGGCTCGGCAACAGTTCTTTCCCAGGATTGATGAAACTCTCATTGGACAGGATGAATTCTTCTCTACTGCTGGTCACTATAACGACCCTGGATGCTGTTACATATTGTACATGTATATAGATGTTGTTTAACTCATTACCACACGGGAAAATTTTAGACTGGTCCAAATTGAAAGCATTTGCAGACGACAAAATAAAAGTGACTGAAAAATTGAAATTTATTCTGGAAGGGTAGAAAACACTGTGGGAAAAGGAGAAAATGCTGGTTACCAGCATTTTCTCCAATTCCCACAGTGTTTTCAAAAGGCTTCTTTCTCAGGGGCGTCAAAAGTAGGGATTGTGTGGTAATAGGTTAATTAATGCGCATGCCCATATATTCCCGCTTCTGAAAACCCGGACTAGGTCCAGGCAGACTCGCTTATTAAAGTTAGAACGTCACACACGCATTGTGTTTATTCTATCTACAAAATACCACACTTGTGGACTAGTCAAAACCTGACAAACGAAACATGGTGTCAGAAGTGGGATATATAGAGGATATTTGGTTTTTTTTGGTGAAAGATCGAAATTTATTTCATCGAGTGGACACCATCGGTAATATTTTCACGAGTGGCGCAGCCAATATCGTCAATCATGAAAAAAACCCTTTGTGTTGCCCCACCAAGACTTCAAAGAATGTTGTTGCAGCTACAGCCCTTTGACATTGAAGTTCTACATAGAAAAGGTACCAGCAGCCTACAATTCCTATAGGTGATGCATTGAATAGAAACTATGAGTTTAAGACTTACTCAGATATGTTTGATGGTCTTGACACGCATGTTCATACTGTTATGAAACAATTGCCAATAAGTGACGAAAGACTGGAAAAAGTCCGTATGGCACGGAAAAGTGATCAGCAATCTCAGAACTTGATAAAAGTTATCACAAAAGGTTGGCCTGAACTGCGCCAAACTGCCCAAGTCTATCTTCAACTTTTGGAATCATAGAGACGAGTTATGTTTCGAAAACGGACTGATATTTAAGGACCAAAGATTGTCATTCCGAGATCAATGCGTTCACACGGTGGGTACACGTACACCGGATATAGCCGTCAAATTGAGTAAAAATAACTGTGTATTGTATGACTGCAGATAAGAGATTTTCAAATATTTCTTAACAACTGCTTTTAATATACTATTGCCTTGTCAACCCAGATTCTACGATGTTTAGAGGTTGTTAGGTCTTCAACGAAAGCTGCTTTTAGTCATAGAAAGTCTGAAAAAATTGTCAGAAAAGTCGGCTGCTCATGACGGATTTCGGAGATTTCTAGAAACAATTCATCTGCAAAGCCGGTTCTTTTCACAATACAAAAATCTGAGTCGACAAATTTCTTGATATCTTAGTCTAATTTCTTTGTATGATTGCAATTTTGCTGTATCGGGTAAAAATTGCCAGAAAACACAAGTTTTTTTGTAGACAATAGTGTACCGAGGATAGCTGTTGTTCTGAAAGAACTGTACGGAGGATAGTATTTTACTGATAATGTACCGGGGATAGTAATGTTCCATTCTATAGTGTCGTGAACTATACATTGATAAACCTTGAATGTATTTATGTATGCTACACTTAGATTGGTGTCTAAATTTCCTTTCCTCATGTTGCAGGTTTTTAGGAGGACATTACAAAAAATTTGTCTTTTCGAAGACACACATCTGTTTGTTCTTCTAATCCAGATGCATTTAAAGAGATTAGCCAAGAGCTAACCTGCTTGCGTAAATTGCAGCCTAACATTATCAAGTAGATGCGCTAGATTTATAATTCCATAGCTCCTTCACAAATTGGATCAACTGTTCAATATGGAGAAAATTGCATTTCCAGTGTCAAAGTATGGATGGGTCAAAATAAATTGAAACTTAATGACAAAACTGAGGTACTGTTGATTCAAACCAAGAACTCATTCAAGTCCTGTGAGAGTCCTTCCAGTCTTCGTGTGGGTAATGAAGATATTCCTTTCTCTGCATCAGCCAGAAACCTTGGTTATATTATCTCTGACAATATGTAGCTTGATACACATGTCATGAGTGTATGTAGATCTGCTTACTGTGCTATTCGTCAGATCAGTTCAATCCGTAGGTTTCTTACGACAGATGCCACAAAAATCTTAGTGTGTGCATTTGCTCTTAGTCGACTTGACTACTGCAATTCCCTTTTGTCAAATGCCCCTAAATATATCATAGACAAGTTGCAGAGAGTTCAAAACTGTGCAGTTCGACTTATAGTTAAGGCACGGAAGTGTGACCATATCACGCCCATCTTTAAATCATTACATTGGCTTCCAATTGAAGCGCGAATTGAGTACAAACTCTGTGTTCTTTGTCACAACTATTTTTCGGGGCTATCCCCAGCATACCTCAGTAGTCTTCTTACTCAATGTATGCCTTCTAGAAACCTGAGGTCATCGTCAGATTCCCGTATTTTAAATGTCCAAGGGTGCGCACAAACATGTACGGTGAGCGAAGTTTTGCATTCTGTGCACCAGAGCGGTGGAGTTCACTTCCATATAACATAAGGCATGTACAATCATCTGAAGCCTTTGAAAAAAGCACTAAAGTCACACTTATTTCTCATTTATTACAGTTAAATTGTCTCTCCAAAACATGATAAGTGAACCTAATTGATGTAGTTAGTGTGAATTTTATGTAAGTTTTTGTGTGAGTCTTCGTATGAGATTGTACAGCACTGTGAGCCTGGTTTGTCCGGGATACAGCGCTATATAAATGTACATTATTATTATTATTATTATATTGCACCACAGGAATCTGACATTCTGTAACCAAAATAAATGATAAAATATGGAAAAAAAATCCCCCCCCCCCCTATATAATATAAACACAAGGAGTGCAACGTCTCGATTGCTGGCGCGAGCACCCGACAGCCTTTCCCAACCAAAATCACCTTCGAAACAAACATTGATCATAATCTCCTTCAGCCTAGCGATAGACAAGACATTAATGTACCTGCGACATCCGGCGATACCTCAGTAGACACCTTTCAACCGGAGATATCCGTCATGTTTTACAGCTCTATCAGGAAATTTTGATTTATCCGGGTGGCCATTCGCTGACGTCACAGAAAGTAGCAGGTAGCGTATTTTCGTATTACTTATTACTATTATTTTTTTCGTTTTAAAGATACTTATGGACATCACATGATACTAAAGATTTTTCTAGAATCTTTAGTATCATTTGATGTCCATAAATGTCTTAAAATTGAAAAAAATAATAGTAATAAGTAATACGAAAATACGCTTCCTTGCACTTCTTGTGACGTCAGCGAATGGCTACCCGGATAAATCAAAATGTCCTGATAGAGTTGTAAAACATGACGGATATCTCTGGTTGAAAGGTGTCTACTGAGGTTTCGCCGGATGTCGCAGGTACATTAATGTCTTGTCTATCGCTAGGCTGAAGGAGATTATGATCAATGTTTGTTTCGTGGGTGATTTTGGTTGGGAAAGGCTGTCGGGTGCTCACGCCAGCAATCGAGACGTTGCACTCCTTGTGTTTATATTATATAGGGGGGGATTTTTTTTTCCATATTTTATCATTTATTTTGGTTATAGAATGTCAGATTCCTGTGATTGTACAAAGGGAATACATGGGGCCGCTCCTTGCGACAGTTGCAGGAAAGCATATTCATGGCGGTAACTTAATAGAGGCCATAAATCCTATTGTAAAGAGATAAGCTAAGTGATACTAGCTGTACTTATACAATCCAATTCAAAGGTTTTCTGTAGTCAATTTATGGCTACTTTTGAAGACAGTCTTCTTGTTGCTTAGACCAAGTTACCGGTATTCACTCGATTCGACCTGTTTGCTATGACGCCGCACTAGATCGTTTACAGGATAAATATTAATAACCCGATTTTAAAAAAAAAGTAGCAAGGGAGAAAATGGCTATCAAAAATACATCTATGGGAAATATGTAGTCTGTTTCAGACACGACAAAAGCTGTCCATCAATCAATCAACCAATAACAATAAATCAATCAATTTAATCAATCAATTAATCAACAACACGTGAAAAGAGCCATTGACGTCTAGGATCAGCCTGTGCAGTCCGCGCAGACTAACTCGAATCGGCACCGTACGTCTACATTACATTTTGTGCTACATCAGACTTGGACAAAGCAGAAAATAACATAAAAACGGCAAGTGTGATTTCGGATTAACCTGCACGGATTGCATAGGCTGATCCAAGACGTTAGTTCGTGCAAATGTCCGAATGCCGTTGTCTGCGCATGTCATATTCTTCGAAGATTCGACGAGTATTTATAGAATGCCATCTAGCGGGAGATAGTAACTAAAATATGAGTTTTTAGCGCAATGCAATTACCATGCAAAAAAATCTCAGTATTTCGAAGTTAGCCCCCCCCCCTCCCCCCCCTCGCCCATCTTGAAATGCTTCCTACGTGGCTGACAGGCCATATATAACTGAGAAATCGGCCTATAATTTTCTAACTCTGTGAAATACATGTAGCATGTGACTTTTTAGTTCTAAATCAAGACTTGATCCGAACTTAGATGAGTTGACTCTCGATTTCAGATTATTCTACGGGAACGATACATTGATAAGACTTAGACTAAGCAAACGAAAACGGACTTTATGAACACATTTTATAGCTAACCATTTAGCATGGAAGACAAGTTTTTGTTAATAATGCATCAAAATAGCACCTGTACACTCATTCTTTGTTAAATAGCTAAATTAAGAAAGCAAAACTCTCCAAAATCGACCCATACAGAATAGATATTTTATTGGGTATACAGTCATTTCGTACCATAACCATTTCGTACCATTTATTATATTACCATTTCGTACCAAAGAATTACCATTTCGTACCATGCATTGGCCATTTCGTACCATAACATTATAATTTTGTACCATAACTTAGAATTTGTACCAAGTTTCTAGTTTATTTACCCAAAGATTATTACAAAGTATTTTTCGGTGAATTTTTATACAAAAAAAAAAAAAAAAAAAAATGTTGCTATTATAATTGCAAAAAGTTTTAAAAGTTTGTTGCATACGTATATGAATTAAAAATTCTCCAATCAGTCAAAGGAAACAATCGATGTTTGACACAGATGATAGAAAATCACATTGTTTGGTTAATGTTTGTTACAAGATTCGTAATAAGAATTTGAAAATAATGTGTTTGGTGTTTGCCAAAGATAGCCAATTAAACCAACCATTATTACAAACACCAAATCATGGCAACAAACAGTCTAATCACAATACATCGACCCCCTTAATTGGTCATAATTACGCATTTTAATAACTACGTTGAAATTTACTTCCATCATTTCAAATAAATGTCTATAAAAATTATTAAAAAAAAAAAAAAAAAAAACTTATTCAATATCCTAATAATAAAAGTGTCGGGGAACTGTCTTCAGAAGTGTCAGGGAACTGTCTTCAATTTTGTTGGGGAACTGTCTCGAAAAGTCGTGTCGGGGAATTGTCTTGTCGGGGAATTGTCTTGTTCCCTTTGCTATTAATTATATTTGTTACAAAATTGAAATAGAAACGTCGAATGTAAAAGGGAAAAAATCATCATTGCAAAATTCATCCATACATTCTTCCATTATGATTTCGCTTATATCTATTATAAACTTATCTTATATTGCAAGTATTATTATCTAATCAATTAAACTTTTTTAAATCTAAGTTCGACTGCCATTTTCTATTATTTAAATAGCTTTTTTCGGTGAAATCAAGATTCAAGATGAAATGGTAATATAATGGTACGAAATGACCAATCCTATGGTACGAAATGGTAATTTCATGGTACGAAATGACCAATTCTTTGGTACGAAATGACCAATCCTATGGTACGAAATGACTGGTACGAAATGGTTTTGGTACGAAATGTCCATAATTCTTTTATTGTCCCAACTGATATAACAAAATCTGAATTTACAGAAACGAACCTCTGCGTACCCAAACAAGCCTTTTCTGTAGATTTATAAAGAATTAAACATGTGAACTAATTACACTGCGTAAGATACGATATGGTGTGTTACCTTCAAATACATAGAACTCACACCTGACTAAAGAAAGCCGAAACATAACTAAGTCAACATTTTTCTGCGTTGAACAACAACAACAACAAACTACTACAACTACAACACAATGGAGTCGAGAGACGATGGATAACGAAAGTATGTGTCAATAAATTCGAGAACAACACCTTTAAATTGACTTTTAACAATCAATTTCACTTTGTTTTGTAAGAAAAGTCAAAATAGTATGAAGATAGACCCTCAACGACACACTATAAATCTATAACCGTCCATAATTCCTTGCTGTCCCCGTCAGTGTTTGTGTCCGATTTACGAGATCCAGTATCCTAAAACTACAGAACTAACCCGTAAAGCACAGAATCAAACCACAAAACATTATCAGTGAAGAAATAGGTCGTGCATTTCAAGGTTGCTTTAGTCCAGAATGTCACAGCGAAGCAGATAGATTAGATGCAACGTTAGATTACGTTTTTTGCAATGGTTGCTAGAGAACTCGTACCTGGGTACGAATTCTCCAGAGAACTCATACCCTAGATATATTTTTGGGGATGAATTTGTATATATCATTCAAATTTTGGTGAATTGATTACGATTTTCATTTTATCTTTTGTGAAATGAGTAAGTTATACAATAATCAAGCATTGGTAATGGGTATTTGTAGTAAAATATCAGTTTTGTTACCGGATTTTTCATGAATTAAAATGAAAAGCAAGTAAGGTAAATGGGAAGGTAAATTCAAGAAAGATGAAATTATCAGTTAGATCTACATAATCTGGATTCATCTAATGATTCGAAGATAGGTTTTTTTAAAAGCTTGTTTAGATATTTTTAGGTTCGTTAATGGAGTATGCCAATCTTTTTTAAAGTCGTCAAAGGTGTCAGGTACAATGAAGTCACATATCAGGTGTGATAAACATGATATTGTGCACACTTGCCATTTACCAGCATTTAAACCTGTATACTAGTAGTTCTTCACAAGGACTCTTAACCCTTTACCAATTAATTGTATAGTTTTACAAGGAATAAGATTTATATAAACATTGTTGGAAAAGGATTAAATGATTATAACAGGTTCTTTATTATGTAACATAAAAAGAAGAAATCTAACTCTTTGAATCTTGGTGGATCCAAATAATGCTGAGTTGCTAAATATACCACCTTGTGGGAGATAGCTTTTGAAAATGTTGTTGGAAAAAAGGGGGAGGGTGCTTATTTTCCCACAATTTTTTCCACCCTTTGAGTCCGATAAATAAATACGTCTGTACCAAAATTTAATTTGTTGTATGCAGATATATACAATTTTGAAGAGACTATGAGTTCGCATATAGCAATATTTGCATTTTCTCTCGCTCTCTCTCATTTTCATTGCACAGTCTTCTTCTATGTTTTCTGAGACGTTTACTTCACGAGCTCGAGTTTCAACCACACCGAAGAAGTAACCATTGTGGGAAAAGGTGCAAAATCAAAAAAACAAACATGGTCTCCTTTTTCCACGTGTTTTCTCACTTTTTCAAACAATTTTTGAAGGCTTTTTCAGACGGCTTATAAGAAATTTTCGACTTACAAGCGATTCTACGGAGGCAATTTTGTATTGCTGAAACATTGCGGAAAAATGATATCACTGACTTTTCCAAGCATTACCCTACGTGCTTAACTCTTTTGGTGCCAAAAGTATACAGGGGACTTCATCGACGATTCACTAAAATCCAGAAAATATTTTTTTCTGAAAGGTTTGGCTGAGAATCTTGATGGTGTAACTTCAAGCTCAGACTAAATTTTTTGCATATCGATCTGGTTCTTTACGATCCGTTTCAATTCCAGCGTTAAATGAAATAAGGGTTCAATATTGAATATTGCAATTAGGTTACAGTAATTTGGTCATTGTGAAAATCACACCTTTCTTGCTCTCTTTGTTCAGGAAATTTGCCTTTTCACCAGGTGTGAAAATTTGATTAATTCTGTGTTCATTTTATCAACTCCTTCCATTTAACAAATATCTAGTCCAATCAAATACTAATTCCTAGACCGTTCTTACACAAAACAGCATTTATTCAAAACTTGAATGCAAGTGAAGGCTACCCGAAGAATTTAATAGAGCAAAAATTAATTCTACCAATGATTTTTCAGTTAAATACAATTTATTTATCGTTCATAAATGTTTTCTTTACGATTTTTACATCAAATACAACATGCACTGCATGAGAAAACACATATGTTTCTTTATTTATCTTTCCAACACATGTACAAGAAAAAAAAATACCATCAATCTACATCACAATAACGGCGTAAAAATATAAGTTGACAGTATGCTGGTAAACTGACATTTGTTAGTGGGGTACGAGTTCTCCAGAGAACTCGTACCCAGGGTACGACTTCTCTGGAGAACTCGTACCCTTGAGATTGGGGTACGAGTTCTCCAGGGTACGAGTTCTCCTGATACCTTTGCAATCTATATTGGTTGAAAATGCAGAGTTAGTTGTGAAAGGTGCATTTTGGTTCAAGGGGATTCTACATGTATATGATCAAGTCATCAGATTAACAGTAGTGGGCAATTGATTTAAAATCTTAATTGATTATCGCTTTGTAATCAGAAGAGCAAACCAACTAGCTATCGGTTGTACAATCACTTTCTTTATTTTACTGAGAATGCCTTTTTGCTTCAAATACTGTGACAATGTTGTCTACATGATATCAGTTTATTAAGATGCATGTTTTTCACTTTAAAAAAATCAATGGAAATACATTACCATAAAATGTTCTCCATTCAATACCATTCATGTTCTTTGTTATGTTTTAATTTCCAAACAAGTTAAAAAGAATCGGACATATTTCAAGCATTTGCAGTCAAAAAGGGGCTAAAATTTTCTCATTTGGTAGATGAAATTTAAAGTATTTGCAGACTACAAAGTCTAGAAAACAATGTTGGAAAAGGAGAAAATGCTGGTAACCAGCATTTTCTCCTTTTCCCACAATGCTTTCTAGCCTTCACAAAACAAATATCAAATTGTCAGTCACTTTTACTTTGTCATTTGCAAATGCTTTCGATTTGAACAAGCCAAAAATATTGGCCAAAAATATTGTTGTTTGGTTATGAGTTAATTCTTCACCCATCTACGAAGTTTTAGACTAGATGAAATTTAAAGTATTTGCAGACTACAAATTCAAAGGGTTAAATAATAATTTCTGTCAGTTGAAATGGTAGAAATGAAAAGGAATGATAGTTTCCAGTATTTTCTCATATTTTCAGGTTTTCCAAAGCCTTCCTCAAGGTCACTAAAAGGTTTAGAATGTGTGGTAAAAAATAAAAAATGAGCTTCAAAATATATAAACAATAGTCAAATAACAGCTGCAAAAAATATTGTGGGAGAAGGAGCAATGCTGTAAAAGTAAATGTCCCTTCACCATCAATATTTTCTACTGCCTTTATAATGTTTGACTTTCCTGTTATTTGTAATTTTGTATTTAATCCTTTTTTAACACAATCCTAAGTTTAACAACCCTGAGATGGAAGGCTTTTGAAAAATTGTGCGAAAAAGAAGAAAAACGAAAAATACTAGTAACTAGCATTTTATGCTTTCAGCAATGTTTTTACCCTTTCAGTGACAGATTCTGTCATTTGAGCCATGTTAAATTTGTTGTCTGCATATGGCTTTAACCCTTTACCAGATGACAAAATTTCAGCCTTGTCCAAATTCAAAGCATTTGCAGATAACAATTTCAGTGTTGGTCAAATAGTGTAATTTTTCTTTGATGGGGTAGAAAAACATTATGGGAAAAGGAGAACATGATGGTTACCACCATTTTCTCCTTTTCCCGCAATGTTTTCTAAAAGCTGCTTTTGCAGGGTTGTTAAAAGTCGGCAATGTGTGGTAAAGGGTTAATTTTTGCAGGTCTGAAATTTTCTAAATTTGTTGTTTTCACTGATAGATTACTTGCCAGGGAGTCTTTTGATGTACTTATTATGCAATTTTTATTACTTCAGAAACTGCTGTCAGGATATAGGTTTAAGTGGATGAGTTAAAGATGTCTCGGTATACAGACAGATCAGGATATTGGTATGGTGAAAGAAGGTATGCAGTGTTTTAGCTTAATAGTTCTTTACCAAACAATCCAGTTTTTTCATGACCCAGTGGAAGAAGCTTTTGAGAATGTTGTGGAAAAAGGAGAAAATCCTTTTTATAATCATTTTCTTCTTTTTATACGCCCAAAGGGTCATATGATGTTATGGCCCAGGTTGTATGTCTGTCCGTTTGTTCCCAATTTTCTCCCTCTCCTAAAACGTGTTCTACCCTTTATAAATTGAAGTTCACTTTTTGAGTCACATCTTCACATTTTTGTCATCTACTGTGCTTTAGGTTTGGAAAAGTAAGAAATTTTGCTGAACAAACTCTATATCACGCAATTCTGACCTATAACAACCTTGAGAATGAGGCCGATAAATAGTATTGTTGGAAAAAGAGAAAATGCTAGTACCCACCATTTTCTCCTTTTCCAACAATATTTTCAACCCTATCAAAGTCAGAAATCATCATATTGCCAAGATTTAATTTGTTGTTCCCAGATGCGAATTTGGTCTAGTCCAAAAATTTTTCAATTGGTAAAGAGTTAAACTAATGTTTAAATCAAAGGGTATTTTTATCTAAATGATTCCTGTTATTCTCAACAGCAGTAGAGGTCATCCACATGAAGAAAGGGGACGCAATTACAGAGTCGATAGTTATCAAGCTGATACAAGATATACAGAGAGACGTCATACTGACCCACAGTACAGAGATCTGTATGATTCTAATAGAGGGGCTGCTTCATATCGAGGTTAATCTTTTATAATCTTCCTGAAAGTGTACCTGGACTTTCACTAACCTTAGTAAAAATGTTTTTTTGAACACAAAGTGGCAAGAAAACGAAAGTGCGCTTTTACCAACATTTTTTCTGTCTCTTTTGTTTATACTTTCCCAACAAGGAAGCGGAGGGGGGTATACTGGAACGCCCAAGGCTGTCTGTCCATCTGTCTGTTCGTAGACACAAATTTGTCCACCGAAATGCTCTGATACTTTTTAAGGACATGAACTCAAATTTACACACAGTGTTCCGATATGATTTTTTATATGAAGTTGTGCATGTGCAATTTTCATAACCCTGCTGCGATTTGTAGCATAATTATCTCCTGTTGATTTTTAGCTCACCTGAGCACAACGTGCTCAAGGGGAGCTTTTAGGGTCACTGTGTGTCCGTCGTCCGTCGTGCGTCGTCCGTCGTGCGTCGTGCGTCGTGCGTCGTCAACAATTCTTTAAACATCAACTCCTCCTAAACCGCTGGGCCAATTTGGACCAAACTTGGCAGGAATGTTCCTTGGGAGGCCCTCTTTAAAAATTGTTCACAGAATTTGATTCTGTCAAAAACTCTGGTTGCCATGGCAACGAAATGGAATTTTTTAGCAAATTCTTTAAAAATCTTCTCCTCTGAAACCGCTGGTTGGATTTTGAAATAATTTCACAGATATGTTCCTTGGGTGACCCTTTTCAAAAATTGTTCGTGAAATTTTGATCCGTCAAAAATTGTGGCTCTGGTGAATGGGGGCTACTTGCACTATACAGAAATGAAGGAATTCTTAAAAAATCTTCTCCTCTGAAACTGCTGGTTGGATTTTGAAATAATTTCACAGATATGTTCCTTGGGTGACCCTTTTCAAAAAATGTTCGTGAAATTTTGATCCGTCAAAAAATGTGGCTCTGGTGAACGGGGGCTACTTGCACTATATAGAAATGAAGGAATTCTTAAAAAATCTTCTTCTCCGAAACCGCTGGTCAGATTTTGAAATAATTTCACAGAGATGTTCCTTGGGTGACCCTTTTCAAAAATTGATCCGTCAAGAAACATGGCTCTGGTGAATGGGGGCTTCTTGCACTATTGGGAAATGAGGAAATTCTTAAAATATTTTCTTCTCTGAAACCACTTGTCAGATTTTGAAATAATTTCTCTGGGATATTCCTTGGGTGATCCTTTTCAAAAAGTGTTCACAAAATTACAATCCGTCAAGAAACATGGCTCTGGTGAATGGGGGCTACTTGCACTATAGGGAAATAAAGAAATTTTTAAAAATTCTTCTTCTCTGAAACGGCTGGACAGATTTTAAAATGATTTCACAGTGATGATCCTTGGGTGACCCTTTTCAAAAACTGTTCACAAAATTTTGATCCATGAAGAAACATGGCTCTGGTGAATGGGGGCTACTTGCATTATACGGAAATGAAGAAATTCTTGAAAATTCTTTTTCTCTGAAACCCCTAGTCAGATTTTAAAATAATTTGACAGAGATGTTCCTTGGGTGATCCTTGCTCTTGTGAATGGGAGCTACTTGCACTATATGGACATGATGATATTCTTGAAAATTCTCTTTCTCTGAAACCCCTGGTCAGATTTTAAAAGAAATTTTCCGAAATGTTCCTTGGGTGACCCTTTTCAAAACTTGTTCGTAAATTTTGATCCATCAAGAAACATGGCTCTCGTGGATGGGGGATACTTGCTCTTATACAGAAATGAAGAAATCTTAAAAATTCTTCTTTTTGAAACTGATGGTCAGATTTGGAAAAGATTTGGAAAAGAATTTTACAGGTGACCTTTTGAAAATTGCTTAGCAAAATTATAAATTTGGTTCCAATGTTTCAATACCTCAAAAGAAAGATATAGGCTATGGTCATCTCAAAACTCAGGTGAGCGATCCAGGGCCATCTTGGCCCTCTTGTTTAGCTCACCTGAGCACAACGTGCTCAAGGGGAGCTTTTAGGATCACCCGTCGTCCGTCGTGCGTCAGTGCGTCGTGCGTCGTCAACAATTCTTTAAACATCAACTACTCCTAAACCGCTGGGGCAGATTTGGACCAAACCTGGCTGGAATGTTCCTTGGGAGGTCCTCTTTAAAAATTGTTCACAGAATTTGATTCCGTCAAAAACTCTGGTTGCCATGGCAACGAAATGGAATTTTTTAGCAAATTCTTTAAAAATCTTCTTCTCTGAAACCGCTGGCCAGATTTTAAAATAATTTCACACAGATGTTCCTTGGGTGACCCTTTTCAAAAATTGTTCGCGAAATTTTGATCCGTCAAGAAACATGGCTCTGGTGAATGGGGGCTTCTTGCACTATACAGAAATGAAGAAATTCTTAAAAATTCTTCTTCTCTGAAACCGCTGGCCAGATTTTAAAATAATTTCACACAGATGTTCCTTAGGTGACCCTTTTCAAAAATTGTTCGTGAAATTTTGATCCGTCAAGAAACATGGCTCTGGTGAATGGGGGCTTATCTTGCACTGTACAGAAATGAAGAAATTCTTAAAAATTCTTCTTCTCTGTAACCGCTGGTCAGATTTTAAAATAATTTCACAGACTTGTTCCTTGGGTTACCCTTTTCTAAAATTGTTAGCGAAATTTTGATTGGTCAAGAAACATGGCTCTGGTGAATGGGGGCTTCTTGCACTATACAGAAATGAAGAAATTCTTAAAAATTCTTCTTCTCAGAAACCGCAGGTTAGATTTTGAAATAATTTCACAGACTTGTTCCTTGGGTTACCCTTTTCTAAAATTGTTAGCGAAATTTTGATTGGTCAAGAAACATGGCTCTGGTGAATGGGGGCTACTTGCACTATATAGAAATTCTTGAAAATTCTTCTTCTCTGAAATGGCTGGACAGATTTTGAAATAATTTCACAGAGATGTTCCTTGGGTGACCCTTTTCTAAAATTGTTCGCAAAATTTTGATTGGCCAAGAAACATGGCTCTAGTGAATGGGGGCTACTTGCACTATATGGAAATGAAGAAATTCTTGAAAATTCTTCTTCTCTGAAACCTGTGGTCAGATTTTAAAATAATTTGACAGAGATGTTCCTTGTGGGACCCTTTCCAAAAGCTGTACATATAATTTTGATCCATCAAGAAACATGGTCTTGTGAATGGGGGCTACTTGCACTATATGGACATGATGAAATTCTTTAAAATTCTCTTTCTCTGAAACCCCTGGTCAGATTTTGAAATTATTTCAGAGAGATGTTCCTTGGGTGACCCTTTTCAAAACTTGTTTGTAAATTTTGATCCATCAAGAAACATGGCTCTCATGGATGGGGGCTACTTGCTCTTATACAGAAATGAAGAATTCTTAAAAACTCTTCTTTTTGAAACTGATGGTCAGATTTCGAAATGATTTTTACAGGTGACCTTTTGAAAATTGCTTGGCAAAATTATAAATTTGGTTCCAATGTTTGAATACCTAAAAAAAAAAATAGACTATGGTCATCTCAAAAATTCAGGTGAGCGATCCAGGGCCATCTTGGCCCTCTTGTTTTAACTCAGGCTTTCGTACAAAACCATTCTGCATTCTGTGACAAGGACCTTTTTTTGTGACAAGGAGTTGGCATCTTCGCGAGTCAAGTTTACGATCACTACGTGGATCTTACCTTGGCTGATTGAACCCAATTTCGAGATTCCTGCGATGCGCCCTCTATTGGATGCTGGTTATTACCCCCCTTTACATCATATTTCTAAAAGCCAATGAAATATCATTTTACAAACCGCTTACGAATATATATGAAGCAATAAGCAGACACATGTGGGTGTCCATGTTTACCTTCTATTCAAAAGGTAGCAACCTTATTCTGTTTTTATCAAAGATGAAATGCTACGAGTGATTTCATTCGTTGCAGTTAGAGCTGGCTGCATCCAATGAAAAAGCGTATCTGGGGAATGTAAAAATCAAGCTCGATCAGCCAAGGGTAGAGTAGCATAGTGAATCGTCAGCCTTGGCTTGTGAAGATGAGGAGTTGGTGGGGGGTATAATCATGTTTAGGGATATCTCTGGTTTTTTCAATGTTTTTAACTTTTTTGAAGATGGATATCATTTTGTGAGCAACAGCTGAATATTTGCCTGCCACTGCTTTCATTTGGATGAGTTTTAAAGGTTATTTCCTGGTAAGGAATTAACTCCTCACCCAAACAGCAAAAATTTAGACCTGTCCAAATTGAAAGCATTTGGAGATAATAAAATTAATGTGACTGAAAGATTGAAATTTGGTTTAGGAAGGGTAGAAAACATTGTGGGAAAAGGAGAAAATGCGGTTTACCAGCATTTTCTCCTTTTCCCACGGTGTTTTCAAAAGGGTTCTTTCAAAGGTTCTTTAAAAGTCAGGATTGTGCGGTAAAGGGTTAAACTCTGAATTTCTATCATTATCATTGCTCTTCTCGTATAAAGTTACTATACTACCAGACAAAACTTTAGTCTGGTCCATATTAAAAACATTTGCAGGCAACCAATGAAACATGGCTAAGATAATTACCTTTGTTCCTGGAACAGTAGATAAGTGTTATCTACATTAAAACATTTAAAAAAAAAAAAGAGAAAATAACGATTTGTGAATATTTGAAGGACCTTTTAAAATATTGCGGGAAAAGGAGAAAATGGCTTACGCTGATAACTAGTATTTTCTCCATTTTTGACAATGTTTTCTAACCTTCCCAGAACAAATTTCATTTTATAAGCTGCATTTACATGTATTTTGTCATCTGCAAATGCTGTCAATTTGGACAAGTCTAATTTTCTCTTCTTTGGTAAAGATTTAACTGATCCTTCATTTTATAAACTGTCTTGTCATTTTCCATTTTTTTTTCACAATGTCTTTAACTTGTTACCAAACAACAAAATTTTGGTCCGAATTCAAAGCATTTGCAGATGACAAAATAGAAGTGACTAAAAATTAGGGAGGGTAGAAAACATTGTGGGAAAAGGAGAAAATGCTAGATACCAGCATTTTCTCCTTTTCCAACAATGTTTTCAAAAGGCTTCTTTATTAGGGTCGTTAAAAGTCGGGATTGTGTGGTAAAGGGTTAAAAAGATTCCCTCTCAGTTTTGTGAGAACTTGGTTTTGTTTGTTAACCCTTTACCCAATAAGGCATTTCTATGGTATCTCTAATCGACCCTAAATAACAGCAAGGATGAAGCTGTTTCTTATGTGTATATGACACCTTTTGATAGTTTAGAAAACATTGTGGCAAAAGGTGAAATTGCTCGTCACGAGCAATTTAACCTTTTGCCACAATGTTTTCTAAAGGCTCCTTGAAGCCATGCGTAAAAATGAGTATCTATGGAGTAAAGGGTTAACCCATTACCTCAAAATCCCTACCTCTGCTTACCCTGAGAAAAAAAGCCTTTAGAAAACATTGTGGGAAAAGGAGAAAATGCTGGTAACCAGCATTTTCTCCTTTTCCCACAATGTTTTCTACTCTTCACCAAAAAAAACCCCAAAATTCGAATTTTCAGTCACTTTTATTTTGTCGTTTGGAAATGCTTTCAATTGGGACAAGCCTAGAATTATTGTTGTTTGGTAACAAGTTAAAGGGTTCATATGTTTTTTCAGGAAGGAAGTTTAAATGTGATAACTGGTGTCCACAATCTCTTAACCCTTTACCAGACAACAAAATTTTAGAGTAATCCTAGTTGAAAGTATTTGCAGACCACAAAATTATTGTTATAGAAGGATGGAAACTTGTTCTGGAAAGGGTTGCCAGCATTTTCTCCTTTTTCCCACAATGTTTTCCAAAGGTTTCTTCTTCAGAGTCGTTAAAAGTTGGCATTTTGTGGTAAAGGGTTCACCACATGACAAACATTTTGAGTTGTTCAAATTGAAAGCTTTTGCAGACGACAAAATAAATGTGACCCAAAAATTTGAAATTTATATTTGAAAGGTTAGAAAACATTCAGGGAAAAAGAGAAAATGCTGGGAACCATCATTTTCTCCTCTTCCCTCAATGTTTTACAGAAAAGGCTTCTTTCCCAGAGTTCTTAAAAGTCTGGAATGTTTGGTAAAGGGTTAATAATGTAAATCTACATTTCATGTACCAACTTGTTTCTCGTGTTTTCATCTACACATATTTTGAGGCTGTATTAAACCTTCCTTTTTACTGAATGGTCCAAAATGAAAGCATTTGCAGATGACAAAATGAATGTGACTAAAGAATAAAAATTTGTTTTAAGAAAGTAAGAAAACATTGTGGGAAAAGTAGAAAATGCTTGTTATCAGCATTTTCTTCTTTTCCCACAATGTTTTCAGAAAGCTTCATTCACAGGGGGATTAAAAGTTGGGATTGTGTGGTAAAGGGTTAAGCCATGTTGTGGCAAAAAGGTTTTATCTCTTTACCACACAATCCCGACTTTTAACGACCCTGGGAAAGAAGCCTTTTGAAAACATTGTTGGTAATCAGCATATTCTCCTTTTCCCACAATGTTTTTCTACCCTTCCCAAACCAAATTTCAATTTTTCAGTCACTTTTATTTTGTTGTCTACAAATGCTTTCAATTTGGTCTAGTCAAAATTTTCTTGTGGTAAAGAGTTATCCCATTACCACAGAATACCTACTTTTGACGCTCTTGAGAAAGACGCCTTTTGAAAATATAGTGGGAAAAGGAGAAAATGCTGGTAACCAGCATTTTCTCCTTTTCCCACAGCATTTTCAACCCTTCCCGGAACGAATTTCAATTTTTCAGTCACCATTATTTTGTCATCTGCAAATGCTTTCAATTTGGACCAGTCTAAAATTTTCTTGTGTGGTAAAGAGTTAAGGCATCTCTGTAATACATGAAATCAAGCAATTGCAATTCATGACATCATTATGAATCCATGAAATCTATTTAGCTAACTACAAACTGAATACTGAAGATAGCTTTGACCTTTGACATGCAGAAAATTTACATATACATGTACTAAGCAAAAAGAATTAATCTGTGTCAGCCTGCACTGATTGTGCAGGCTGAGATGGGTTGATTTTTTTTTTTTTTTGCGGATGCATTAAACCTCCTTTTCTCAAAGCATTGCTCAAAATCTTTTTTTTGCATGCTAAATGGCTAAAATTGTTGTGCAAAATATTAACTCTTTACCACAGAATCCGGAGTTTTAACGACACTGCAAAAGAAGCCTTTTGAAGACATGGTGGGAAAAGAAGAAAATGCTTGTAACCAGCATTTTCTCCTTTTCCCACAATGATTTTTTTACCTATTAGGGACATATTCCATCATTTTAGCAACATTCAAGTTGTCGTCTGCAAACTTTTTTGATTTGGATAAGTCTACAATTTTGTTGTGTGGTAAAGAGTTAAGGTATGGTATATGAAGTAATAGAGGATAATTTTCAACTAATTGACAGGGTCAGACAGGTCGAGCAGATCCAACAGGACTGACAGGCATGAAGAAAACACTGGAAGATTCTGGAGGGACAGAAGAACCTCGGGACCTACAAATATGGGCAAAAGAGAGTTTACATCTGACAGTCAGTATTCGAGAGATTCCAGGGCTGGACGGGGGAGGCTGTCCTATGACCATGACCGAGAGACGCAAAGAGCAGGTTATTACAAGCCTGAAAGAGATTCCCAAAGAAGACATTTTAGGAATCCTGGGACAGAGAGAAGCAGGAGTTACGATAGTTATGAGAGGGATTCTGATCAGTACTCCCATCATTATCCTGTCAGTGTTGATCATGGTGCACATTACCCTTCAGATAGAGGTTATAGACAGAAAGAAAAGATATCCATTGACTACCAGCACAAATCTTGTGTACAGGACGACCAAGCACCTACTTATGATGAAAGCATCTATAGACCAGATGAAACATCCAACGGTGATCTTGGTCAGTCAGCTGCTGATCAGAATTATAAAACGCCAGAATTTACCCATACACACTTTAAGAATACTGAGATGTTGCATGAGATAGATAAAGAACATGATACCAATAGAAATCTCACTGAAAGCACTTTCACCAGACCAAATTTGTCATCAGAGGACACAAAGGTTGGAAATATGGGAGAATCACATATAGATTTGACTTCTGAGAATCCAAACCATTCAGGAAGGCTTTCTTCAGTGTTCCAGAATACTTATGCTAGTCAAACAGAAGTTAATAATGATAATAAAGCAATAGATGTGAATATTGGCCATGTGGAGGGAGATAATTTTCAACATGATAACTCAATAATTGACAGGAATTTACCAAATGTAGAAAATCAAGCTTCAGCACAACTACAAGAGACTATGATGAATATAAACAATATTCTATCTAAGCTTCAAACAAAGCTAAAGCCTTCTGTATCAGAAGGTGAAAAGCAGGTCAACACAGAAAACAAGCATAATGTTGACATTAGTAGCCAATCTCATATATCAAGTATTTCTGTTGAGGAAAAAGTTGGTGAACAGGTGGTTGAAAGTGCTCAAACGTTTACTTCTGGTAATCAAGTTACAGGAACAAATGTAACAGATTTGAGCTGTAATTTTGATGATACTCCAGATTTTTATGATGGGATCAAAATCCCAGGGATTATGTCACCAGGACAGGACTATGAAGATGAAGACAAAAGTACAGAGCACAAAGCTGGAAAACCAGAGGTTTTCCACAAAATTACAGAGGACAAAGCTGGAAAACCTGAGATTTTTCACGAAAGGAAAACATTTTATGATGAAGCGGAAAATTTGAATCAGTGGTCTAAAAAGCAATGGGATACCAAAGAGGGGAGGAGAAGTGGAGACAGGACACAAGTAAGAGATGAAAGACCAGGGTATGATGGAAGATTCTATCAAAGACAGGATTACAGAGAGAGACAAAACTATGGTTCTAATCATTATGGTTCTGCTGTCAAATTTAACAGCAGAGGTCCCAGTGTAAGGCAAATTGATGAAAGGCAACCACAAAATCATCAACTCAAAGACAGGAAATTACCAAAACAAACTGTAATGGAACGATCTAAACAAAATGGTCGGCAGGTTCACCAACATGATGTATTTAAACATGTTGAAAGAGATAAAAGGGACTTTCAGAGAGGTCGTTTTAAGGAGGAAAATAAGAACAAAGATACACTCTGTCAGAAAACATTGCTGGCAGCAGACAAAGATGTAGAGTTGAGAAGAAAAGATCAAACATCAACAGATAAAAAATGTTCTAGCACAGAAACTTCAGTAAGTTTAAATATCTCTGTACCAAGTCAAGATGGAAAGGGAACAGTGCATAAAAGATCCTTGAAAGGGTTCAAGATTCCTAAGTTAAGGACAAGTTGTGATGGATTTCAAACCGAAAGTAAAAGTAATGAAGTGACACCTAAGTCAGGTTTAGGCAAAGCACCTCCTGTGAAAGACTCCACAACATCAAGTGAGACTAGAGAAATAAGATCAAAGAAACACACTGATTCCAACAACACCCAACCTAATATTTTTGAAAAACTGAACCTGGAAATTAGTCCTGCTAAGATAAATGAAAGCAAGAAAAAAATGACTATTCCATCAGAAACAGTTCCACATAAAAATGTTCAAGAATCAAACTGTGAAGACTCAAATTCATCAGTTGACAGTAATTGTTCAGGAATATTTGGAAAGTTGGAACAGTTTCTCTCAAAAGACAAATATGCCAGTAAGGCTGAAAATAAAAGTGTTTCAGCAGATCAAAAACTGTCAAATACACAGGATGATAAGAAAAGCAAAAATCAGAAGGAAATTTACTCTCAAAGTAAACATCACAGCACTTCAAGTCACAAGGATGGTAATACTACTTCAAGCAATAAATATGATTTGGAAAGCTCTGATGGGGGAAAGGTAAAAGCAAACATTAAAGACTTAAACTCTGAGAAAGGGCAATTTGTCTGGAAAGATATTACACTTCTTTATCCAAAAATTCAGCTTAAGAAATTAACCACAGCAGATATTGAGGATCTTAGATCTAGGATTACAAAAGAAGATCCTTGTGACAGAGAACTCGCTGAGAATGAAATTGGAGATATTGAAGATGGAGTTTACATGGAAATTGGATCAGATGATGATACACAAGTGTTGAGTCCAGATCTTGAGATAATTGAAGATGACATAGCAGTAGCAATTGCAGAAAGCATCGAAGATGACTGGACTGAGATTGGGGGAGATTTGGATATTGATAAAACAACAGAGATAGAGATTAAAAAAGAAGTCATATCTGAGGATGAGTTAAAGAATCCTTATGTCTTAGCTCAAGAAAAAACTGTGGAATATTATGGTGATAAACATCATAATGCACATCTTGCTGATACTACTAATCAACTGCATGCTCAGAATCCTGGAAATAATAACAACTTTCAAAGTATGGCTTTAAACTGTAATTCAAAAACCGAGGCAGGTGGAGTTGAGAAGGATTCAAACAAACCAACATGTTCTGTGAATTTGGCCATCAGGGATAATGATGACAATGATAATGATAGTGGTGAAGAGAGTCAAAGTATCCTTGAAACTGTATGTCAAAGACAAATTCCTGATGCTACAAATTTTAATGATGATAAAAGAAATTGTGAAGAAAGCCCAACTATCAGCAAGTTGTTGGCATGTGGAGATAGCAGCTTTTCTGACCATGATACAATTAATAACAATAAACCTTTAACACCAAATACTGAAAAAATCAGGAGACAAGAAATATCAGATGAAGACGATTTACCTATTATCAAAAGACCAAAAACTGTACCAAGAACAAGAGTCATACCTAGAAAGTCCAGTGGTGAAATGATAGGAAGTACTTTTGCAGCAACAACAGAAAAATCTACAATAGTTCCTGTGAGAAAAAAGATATTCAAGTCAAACAAAACCACATCATTGAAAGTGAAAAATGAACCTGGGATTGAAGCAGATGTCGAAGACAATATTTTTGATGAGCCAACACAAAAGTATGATTACAGTGGAGAACAAACACTTAATGAGAGTGATATACATAATGCTAATGATAATGACATCCAACAGAACAAAGAAAATCAGTCTGATGGTATTGATTTAGCAAAAAAGTTTGCAACTACAAATATTCCTAAAACAGAATTATCCCTTACTGAACCTGACTCCGAGAAAAATACTCACAAAGTGAAAGAAGAACCAAGCTGGTTGAAAAATGGCTACACCCAGGAGCCTGATACAATTTTTATCAGTGATGATGATGATGATCTTGCATTAAATGCTTCACAGCCAATTATCAGTCTTGATAGTTCTGATTCAGAGCATGGTAATGGACGAGAACATGTGAAGAGCATTAAAAGGGAGAAAGGTGAATTGGAGACGATAGATATTGATGATCCAGACTATTGGTTATGCTCTAGTCCTGATGATAACTCTGGGAAAGAAAGTGACTTTGATCAGGAAGACTTCTATGAAATGGTGTCAAGGCTGTCGGAGCCAAATGATATAGACAAAGATGAAAAGAATGAAGGCAATGTTTCTGACAATGATATCTACCATTTTAGTGACAGTAATGATTCATTTTTTGATGCAAAAGATGACATTAAGGAGAAAACACATAAAAATTTAGATGATCAAAGTACACAGCCCTTTCAAAATAATAAAGCACAGAATAAAGAAGCCTCTGATCTAGAGAATGAACATGACTGTAAGGCTGGTACAACAAAAAGTGGTGAGACTTTAAATAGCAAAACACAGATTATGGAAAATATGTCTGTGTACATGCAAGATACTCAAGTTGATGCAGACACCAGAGATAATGATTCAGATCAAATATCTGCCTTAGAATATCAATCAGAATTTTTTTCTGATGATTCAAGCTCATTGTTATCAAAGGACTGTGAACAAAAATCTGGAATATCAAGTAAAACAGAGCAACAAGATATAAGTATTGGAAAGCCTAATTCACCTCGTATTATTATAGAGGATCTGGACGATGATGAAACCTTTGACAGTATGTCAGAATATAGTGATGAAAGTGATCTGGGGGATTTATCTGATCTGGCAACCCAAAAGTATGATATAAATGAGCATTGTATTTATGAAACAAAAACCAAAGAGAATCATTGTAAGGATCTTGGTGGGAGTTTTCAATTAGATGAACCTGATTCTGAAATAAAGAAAGTTAACAAGCCTGTGACTGCAGATAATGATGAAGAAGCCCACGAAAGCAAAACACGTGATAATCCAGAGGACTATTTGTTACTGACACAGGTAAATGATGATCTTGAGCAGTTATCTATTAGTAAAAAGACAGAACGTGACCTTAAAGTTGGTCATAAAAGTGAATCAAAAACTGTAACATCAAGTGATAAACAACTGACTGACTATTCAACAGCTACACAAGTTGATGAGAATATCAAAAGAGATACAGAAGGAAGACATAAAGCTGGTAGTTCAAAGGAAGGCACAGACATACAAACACTTGATGGAAGGAGTGCTGTTGAGAGATGCTATCAAGCTCAAACACAGTTGGACAGAGATTTATTGGACCTTACTGGTGAAGAGGAGTATGAAACAGATCAGTTTGGTTTTGGGGTTACAGAAAATAGTGAAACCCAAAATTATGAAATATCTGTGTCTGAACAAAACGATTATATCATTGAAACTCAGGTTGACAATCATGACAAAATTTCCAGTGGATACGAAGTTGGAACACAAGCTATTAACAAGTCATCAGAGAGCCATGTTGAGAGAAGCACTAAATGTTTGCAGCAAAATCTGCAGGAAGATGATAAACCATATGAAGATCCTCAGTATGAACTCTACTTACAAAGATACATCAGTCCATCAAAATTAAAGGATAAGTTAGGAATTAAATTTGACCATTCATTTTATGCAGACCAACCCAAGATTAAATTTCTGGATGATGATTTGTACATCAACAAAACAAAGAGTCATCAAGATGAGCTAAGTCCATACTTAGTTGAAACACAACAGGCAGAAAAAACCTCAAATGTAACAAGGAAGGATCACCAACTTGATGCATATATGAATGAAACACAAGTTGATGATGGAACAGGTGGTATAACAGCCAATCTTCCTGATGCAGATGAGGCTGAAGATGAACTCTTAGATCCATATTTGTCTCTCACTCAAGTAGATGAGTCTAGCAGAGATGATTTCTTGCAGAAAAGTCAAGCAGGAGAGATCAAAGGTCAAGTTTATCATATTATGACTCAAATAGATGATACTGAGATAGAAATTCAAGATTCCAGTCCAAATTTTAATCTGCATGGTAAACATTCATCTGGTGCTAGACTTAAACTTAAATCTTTATCCAAGACAATGAACACAGGCTCCAAAACTACAACATCCAGCTCACTTGGCAAGAGACCACATCCAAGTTCAACAGAAGGCAATACTGGTGATGAAAGTGATACACATACCAAACCAGGCATGACCTCTTCAGAGACTGTTGAAAGAACTCCAGCTAAGAAAACAAAATTAGATGTTCAAGATGAACAAGAGAATTCTGGCCCACCTAAGATGCCATGTAGGTCAGACAGGCAGTCCATTATTATAGAGCCTCTTCCAATGAATTCAAGAATAAACAAGATAAGTGACCATGCTGTTCCACCAGCAAGAAGCCAGAGTTTTCTGAATGCAAGAAAAAGTGATTCTTTCAAAAAACAAGTGAAAGACGATACATGGCTCTCTAAAAAGACAACAGCTGATAAAAGCAAAACAAAGCCTACTGAAAGAAAGAGAAACAAATCGAGTGACACTCCATCTAGTATAAAAGCAGGAATTAGTGAGGCAAAATCAAGGTTAGAAGAGAGGAATATGAAGTACATCACAAACCCAGGCTGTGTTGCAGATCCCAGTAAAAGATCCAAGCATTCATCATGTAAGTCATCCTATACTATAACTGTAGTGACTTAATCCTGACCAAACAGACCCAACTTTAAGAACCCAGAAAGAGAACACTTTTGAAAACATTGCTCGAAAAGGTGAAAAGGCTAGTAACCTATGTTTTGTTGTCTACAAAATACGCTCATCGTGGTCGAGGCCAAAATGTTTTAATTTAGATTTGTGGAGAATTGATTTAATTCATTACCAAAAGACAAAATTTTTGGCTTGTCTAAATCGAAAGCATTTGCAGACAACAAAACAACATTGAATAAGAATTTGAAATTTGTTTTGTTAAGGGTAAAAAACATTGTGGGAAAAGGAGAAAATGCTGGTTACCAGCATTTTCTCTTTTTCCCCACAATGTTTTCACAAGGTATCTTTCTTATGGTCGTTAAATGTAGGGACTGTGTGGTAAACGGTAAATTCCATTTTAAACTGTACAAGTCAGAAGAAATAATGCTTCATGTATTTATACAATTAAATTGCAAATACATAGGATTCTTTTTATCGCATTACTATATAACAATAATTATAGTCCAAAATGTGTTAAACCAGAAGCATACAAGTATCATGTGTATACCTCCTCCGACAGGTATATTTCAAACGAAAAATAGTTCTGAAGAAACTTGCATATATTAGTTTTGTTTTGAGTCTACAAGTGATTAAATTAACAACTTTATCACGACTAAGAATTTTGACCACTAATTTCCATTAGGAACCTTGGTCAGTAATTCTTAAAATGAAGTGTATAGTTACAGAGTGTTGACCAGATACAGCATTATTTTCTTATCTCACACATGTGTGAGATAAGAAAATTCGCAATGGCTGTATCAGGATTTTCCTTCAACTTTCTGTTGAAGGGGTCATAATGACCCCCTTCATATGAATTAAAGAAGGTAGAATAATAAATTTTGGGGGTCATTTAGAAAAGTTTGGGGATCAAAACCCTCAAAATTCAAAGAAACGAGGGGGTCATGGAAAACCGTGCTGTATTTACATTGAAAACAGGGAGAGTTATGTGATAAAACAGTGTAACAGTATTGCAGATGGCAATTTTAATATGTGGCTCAAATGATGTAACTTACCTGAAATTCAGTGGAAAAGGCCTCTTCGTAAGGGTCATAAAAAGTCAGTATAGAATTATAACAGAACAGAACAGAATTTTATTGCTATAAGTAATAAGAATACTTCTAGCAAACATAAATGAAAGATAAAGTCGTGAGAGATTAACAGCGAGAGACTAATTTGTACGTAATTGATATGGTGAAAATATTTTTTTTCTTTTAACTCTTTACCACACAATCCCGACTTTTAACGACCCTGAGATAGAAGCCTTTTGAAAACATTATGGGAAAAGGAGAAAATACTGGTAACCAGCATTTTCTCCTATTTCCACAATATTTTCTACCCTTCCAAAACCAAATTTCAATTTTTCTGCCACATTTATCTTGTTGTCTGCAAATGCTTTCAATTTGGACCAGTCTAAAATTTTCTTGTGTGGTAAAGAGTTAAATCAACCATCTTGAAAAAACTTAGAGAAATGTTTTCATTGTGGGTAGTGTAGGTTTAGGATTCGACTGCACATTTAGTACAGTCCAACCCTGATTCTACCAGCCACAAACTATGTAATTCAATGATAACTTCTAGACGTTTTGCTGGTGTAACTAAAATCAACAAAAGAAAAACAGTTATAGTCATATTGAGATTTAGTTCTAGTTTAACTCTTTACCACACAAGAAAATTTTAGACTGGTCCAAACTGAAAGCATTTGCAAACAAGAAATTTATGTTACTGAAAAATTGAAATTTGGTTTTGAAGGGGTAGAAAACATTGTGGGAAAAGGAGAAAATGCTGGTTACCAGCATTTTCTCCTTTTCCCACAATGTTTTCAAAAGGCTTCTCTCTCAGGGTCGTTAAAAGTTGGGATTGTGTGGTAAAGAGTTAACACTATTCTATTATTTTCAGTTTTTTCTCCAAAAAAAGAAGATGTTTACATGTACCTGTATTGTTTGTTTACAGCTGTAACCTCAACAGACCAGAACAAGGATGTGGATTATCCTACATTAAGTCAGGTCATCAGCAAGGGATATCCAATTTTAGATGAAGGTATACTGCATAGGAAAAAACAGAACACGACATCAGGTGAAGCAACCATTTTGTATGCTACGGACAGAATAACCCCTAAATCTTTACCACTCAATTCTGAGTTTAACCCATTACCACACAAAGGCGACATGAAATGACCCTTGGAAAGGAACCTTTTGAAAACATTGTGGGAAAAGGAGAAAATGCTGGTTTCTAGCATTCCTTTTCCCGCAATGTTTTATACCCTTCTCAAATCAGATTTCAAATTTTCAGTCACTTTTATTTTTCATCTGCAAATGCTTTCGATTTGGACAAACCTAAAATTTTGTAGTTTGGTAAAGACTTAAAAGATAGTTTTTCAAAACACATTGTGGGAGAAGGAGAAAATGCTGGTAATAGGCATTTTTTTCTTTTCCAACAAAGTAGTCAAAAGTTAAAATAACAAATTTCAATATCTGAATCGCTTTGATTTGTCTTCTGCTAAAGCTGTCAATTTGGAGAGTCTAAGATACCTATTTATGTTTGGAAAACTCTTTACCAGAAAAATTCCGATTTTAAAGGACCCTGCAAAAGACAGTTTTTGAAACACATTGTTGGAGAAGGAGAAAATGCTGGTGACAAGTATTTTGTCCTTTTTCCACATTTTTTCTACCCTATCAAAGACAAGATGATCATTTGAACCAAAATTTCTGTCCACAAGCACTTTAAATTTATTGAGAAATTATGTTAATAGAAGCCTTTTAAAAATAATGTTAGAAAAGGAGAAAATGCTGGAAACCACAATGTTTTCTACCCAGCTGGAAACAGATTTACATTTATTTTGTTGTCGTGAAAGTGCTTTCAATTTGGACCAGTCTAAAATTTTGTCATTTGGTAAAGGGTTAAGGATACATATTAAGCCGACTTTTGAAACATTGTGGGAAAGAGAGAAAATGCTGATAACCATCTTTTCCTTCTTCTCCTATCATATTATCTACCTTTTCAAAGACAAACCCTTTTGTTTGAGTCGTACCTTAGATGTTGTCTGCTATGCTTTCAATTTGGACAAGTTATAACTTCTCCTACTGTGAAGAATAAACTCAAAGAAGCTATTCCCTGCAAAAAAGGGTTTAACCCATTACCAAACGACAATATTTTAGGCTTGCCCAAATTGAAAGCGTTTGCAGACGACAATAAAAGTGACTGAAAATTTGAAATTTGTTTTGTGAAGGGTAGAAAACATTGTGGGAAAAGGAGAAAATGCTGGTTACCAGCATTTTCTCCTTTTCCCACAATGTTTTCTAAAGGCTTCTTTCTCTCAGGGGTGTCAAAAGTAGGGATTGTGTGGTAATGGGTTAATGCATATGCATAAGTATTTGTATAGACCCAGGTCAGCCTGCACAGTCTGCGCTGGTTGATCTAAGTTGACCCTTTGCTTTTAACCCTTTCCCAAACCACATTTGGGACTCTTCCAAACTGAAAGAGGTTGCAGATGACAATTTTAGACTTCGTGAAAATGGCAGAAAGTTCTCAAAAAAGGTAGAAAACACTGTGGGAAAAGGAGAAATTGCTCATTATGAGCAATTTCTCCTTTTCCCACAGTGTTTTCAAAAGACTTTTGCTGCAGACACGTAAAAACCAGGGCTTGTTTGGGAAAGGGTTTACTCTTTACTCAACAACAATATTCTAGACTTGTCCAAATTGAAAGCATTTGCAGACGACAGAGTAAAAGTGACTGAAAATTTGAAATTTGTTTTGGGAAAGACAGAAAACATTGCAGGAAAACGAGAAAATGCTGGTGACCAGCATTTTCTCCTTTTCCCACAATGTTTTCAAAAGCTGTCTACCTCATGGTTGTTAAAAGTCGGGATTGTGTGGTAAAGGGTTACTTTTGAAAGGTCCTAGGATGTACATAAAATTGACCAGTAGCGAAAAGTTTCGGCTCAGGTTAGCCTGCGCAGACTTTGCAGGCTGACCTAGGTCGATCCTTTTCGCAGATGCATTAAGCCTCCTTTTCACAGAGCATGGCTCGTATGTATTTATTTCAGGTGTGAGCTCTGCAGTTAGGACATCTACCACTACAAACACTGTCTCCATGACAACAACTTCTGTTACCACCTCTGTGTCAAACAATATTCCTTCTCAATCTGCTGTCTCTGTTACTAGCAGTACTAGTAAAGTTAGCAGCAATAGCTCTCCAAAAGTACAGTCAGGAAAAGAGAAGAGCAGTAGAGAGACACATAGAGATAAGGAGAAAAGTTCACATCATAGAGGGGATGAACATAGGTCGTCATCTTCAAAACACAAAAGTAGTCACCATAAGAGCGACAGAGATAAAAAACACGATGACAAATCAAAGAATAAACACAATAAGTCAGATGAATCCAAGAAGGATAGAAATTTGAGTAGAAAGGATAAACATGAATCAGGAGAGAAAGGTGAAAGTCATAAAAGAGATCTAGCCTCCAGTGACAAAAGTCATCATCATAAAAATGATAAGAAAGAAAGGGATAAGAGTGACTCAAAAGGAAAGTTGATAAACACACATATTTCTGGGACACATAAGGGAGATGTGAAAGGTACAGAACACTCAGCAAGTTCTTCCAAACTTACAGTGACTACATCCAAACAATCAGAGGATAAACAAAATAAGAAGGTACAGGAAAAATCTGCAATAAACAAAAATGTTGTAAGTGTTACGAATATTGTGGAAGGTAGTGGGTGTGTGAATAGTATAAATAAGAACACAAAACAAACTCTTGTAAGTTCCAGTGAAAAATCTCCACAGTATAAATCAGACTCAAGGAATTCCTTGCCCTCAGGAAGTGCTCTGAACAATAATTTACATTCAAATTCTGGACATAAACAGCCACTCCAGGACATAAACAGAAAAAAGACCACAGCAGATAGCGCTGAACCATCAAAGTTATCTCCAGCTAGTGTTGGTACGTCTACAAGTAGAACTGTTGAAAAATCTAATCACAAAATTCCACCAAATATGCATAAAAACACTATGTCAGGCAATGTGCAAAGAAAGAAAGTGACTTGGTGCGATAACAGTGTTTCCAACCGGGGACCATCTCTAAATAATCCAGGACCATCTCAAAATAACCGTAACAGATTAGATCTACCTTCATCACTGGCTGCAGAGTCTCTTATGAAGAAGATTCCACTTGGGCCTTCAGTTGTTCCACCTGCCTTGCCCCACCAGGTACACAGTCTATTTTGCTGTTGAACACATTATTTTCTGCAGCTATAGATATTGTTTCAAGGTCTACAGCCCCTACCTTATTCATATACATGGATGTTTTTGTAAAGGTTGTTTTGCCAATCTCGGCAGCTTTAGTCATTGAATATAAGAGTAAAGGGCCATAGATCTTAACTAAACACTACACATTGCCCACTTTTAATGACCCTGAGAAAGAAATCTTTTGAAAACATTGTAGGAAAAGGAGAAAATGCTGGTAACCAGCATTTTCTCCTTTTCCCACAATGTTTTATAGCCTTCCCAAATCAAATTTCAATTTTTTAGCCACGTTTATTTTGTTGTCTGCAAATGCTTTCAAGTTAGACCATTCTAAATATTTGTCGTTATGGAAAGAGTTAAAGGCAGAAATTGCTTGTGACGAATCACAACTAATAAATGGGAGAATTTCAATCAGGAGATAATTCATGTTGACTGTTTTTGGC
The DNA here is from genome assembly GCA_943736015.1 of Tridacna crocea. Lineage (NCBI taxonomy): Eukaryota > Metazoa > Mollusca > Bivalvia > Cardiida > Cardiidae > Tridacna > Tridacna crocea. The sequence continues at coordinate 59,219,250 of OX031060.1, read as the reverse complement.
TATCATTGTAATTATTATCAAGTTTTATATATTGTAGATTGAAGACCAGACTACAGCTTCTGTGTAGTCTGATCTTGATTTACAAGTAATACAAAATTATCCTCTGGCCACTTTTTAATTCCTTGCCACATAATCCAAGCTTTTAATGACCCTAAAATAGAAGACATTAGAAAAAATTGTGGGAAAATACTGGCCACTACATATGCTATTACCTGCTTGAGAATAAATATGCAGCAAGTAACTTTGAAAACATCCTATATAAATAATTGAGATTTTTTAGGTTGGCTGGCCAAAGGCCATCACGCTTATGTCATAGCCAGGTGTCTGCTGTGAGAGGGTGCATGTTTGTCTGTCTGTTCATGTGTTAACTTTTATTTTAAACATCCGTGAAACTACCAATCCAATTTTGATGAAACTTCACAGAAATGATCATGCCACAGTCATCTTCGAAATCTTTTGAAAGAATTCGATTCCTTCAAAAACTCTGGTTGCTATGGCAGCAGAATTGAAGAATATTTAAAGTCTTTGTGTCTGAAAGCATAAGGCCTAGGGCTACCAAATTTGGCACGTAGCTATATGTAGTGGACCTCTACCAAGTTTCATCACATCATAGCCCTGGGGTCATATGTGGTTACCGGCATTTTCTCATATTCCTACTATGTTCTCAAAAGGCTTCTTTCTCAAAGTCGGGATTGTGTGGTAAGGGGTTAAATTAGCCTAGGCCTGCAAATTTTGCATGTATCTTTATCTAGTGGGTCTCTACCAAGGGTGCCCAAGTTAAAGTCATGGGGTCAAGTTTGTGGGGGGGGGGCACAAGTTTAACATGGGCTTTTATTGTGAAAAAATAAATCTTTTTGTTACTTGCTATAAGACCTAGTGCTACTAATTTAGTCCTGTCTAAGGGATGTCATGTTTTATAGGGCTTTTCATGTAGGAAACTTTGAAAAATCTTCTTGTTCATAACCATACATTGTGGACCTGTATTATTTGTTATGGGGCTTTATCTTGTGGACGCCCACCAGCATTCAAGTAATTGTACCTTTGTGGCCAAAAATGGCTTTGCCCTGGGGCCATAACTTCCTCATAGGACGTTACAAAAAATGGTATGTCTTCTAGTTTAAAACGAATTGGCAAAGCATTGTAATGTTTGGCTTGTAGTGTTTTGACTTATTAGCCAGTGGGGCGATACAGGGCCTTCATGGCCCTCTTGTTGTACATTCACACATAGCATCATCATCCAGCATGTTAAAACATTGTGGTAGTAGAAACCAAGGTAAGAGGAGGAATTGCCAAGGATGGTCCATTCTCCACAATGATTTGGAAGTGTTCTAATTTTTGTTCAGTAAAGTGTTCTGTTAACCCATTACCACACAATCCCTACTTTTGACGCCCCTGAGAAAGAAGCCTTTTGAAAACACAGTGGGAAAAGGAGAAAATGCTGGTAACCAGCATTTTCTCTTTTTCCCACAGTGTTTTCTACCCTTTCCAGAACAAATTTCAATTTTTCAGTCACCTTTATTTTGTCGTCTGCAAATGCTTTCAATTTGGACCAGTCTAAAATTTTCTCATGTGGTAAAGAGTTAAAGGTAACATTGTAAGGGAAAGGAGGATGAAGCATATACCATTTCAGAAGGTGTCCAGATAGATCAGTTATCATAAGAACTGGATGTTCATTTTCTGAATTTCAGTCTGAGCCACTTCCACCGGATTTATTGAAGATTAAAAAGGCTGTGACGTGGGAAAACATCCTTCCTATCATACTGAAGTGGAAATCTACTTGGTTTGAAGAAAGAGGTATCTTTTCTGATATCTTATTGAACCTTGCTCTAACAAAAGGGGGTTTAATGTATAGAGGATAATCAACTGGTTATTTTTGATATGCAAAATATCTCACGAGGATGCGCTGTTAGGCGTTCAAAAAACGAGTGCACAGCACGAGTTTTTTTTAACGCTTTATGATGCATCCGAGTGAGATATTTTTTATATCAAAAATAACCAGTTGATTATCCTATTTGTAATTCATCACAACAAGCAACCCAGTACATACTTATGAATCCATAACAGCCAGTTTTTTTAACAGCTTACTTAACCCATTACCACACAATCCCTACTTTTGACGCCCCTGAGAAAGAAGCCTTTTGAAAACATTATGGGAAAAGGAGAAAATGCTGGTAACCAGCATTTTCTCCTTCTCCCACAGTGTTTTCTACCCTTCACAGAACAAATTTCAATTTTTCAGTCACCTTTATTTTGTCATCTGCTAATGCATTCAATTTGGACCAGTCTAAAATTTTCTCGTCTGGTAAAGAGTTAATCATGAAGTAGACAGGTTCTTGGACATACAGAAAATTGACCAACAGCAAACATTTTTGGCTGCAATTAGAATGGGTGGAAAATTTTGTCGTTTGGTTAAGACTTGAGTATTGACAAGATAAATATTTGTTTCATATTGATGGATTTATTATTAAATCTTTACAACACAACAGAAATATAGATTTATCCAAGTAAAAAGCATTTTGCAGACAACAATTTCAGTATTGTTCAAATGTTGCAATTTGCGATTCAGAGGATAGAAAGCATTTTCTCCTTTTCCTACAATGTTTTCAGGAGGCTTCTTTTTCAGGTTTGTTAAAAGTTAAGATTATGGGAAAGGGGGGGGGGGGTTATAGGATCAACAAAATTGTAGGATACCAGCATTTTCACCCTTTCCTACGACCTTTTCAGGTTTCACAGGGTTGTAAAATATCAAACTGTATGCTAAAGAGAGTTGATTTTGACTTATTTTTGTAATGCAGATAAGATGGAAATGTCAGGTTTGAAGAAATGTCCACCTCCCAATGTTATAGAAGAGTTTGGTAAACAGGATGAAAATGAATTGCTTCCCTTGGTAGAGAGATATACCAGTCTGGAGGAATATGTTCACAAGTTTATGCTGCCATTATTGATGCATGAAACATGGCAAAGTGTAAGAAAGTGTTTTCTCCACTTTCCCTTTCTTATTTTGTTGACTTTTATCAGGTGTTGTTTTCAGTTCCTAGTTATACCCCCCACAACAAAGTGGAGGGGGATATACTGGAATCGCCATGGGTATCTGTTCGTCTGTCCGCCTGTCCCTCCGTCTGTCTACCTGTACGTACACACAAGTTCGTCCAAAGCAATACTCCAACATTTTTTAAGGTACTGAACTCAAATTTACACACATTGTTCCAATATATATGAAGTTGTGCATGTGCAATTTTCATGATCCTGCTGCTATTTATTTTGAACTTTTTTCATCTCTTACTTTAGTACTAAATGATCCTGCATTCTGCGACAAAGACCTGTTTTTGTGACCAAGACCTGGTGGGGAGTATAATCGCGTTTAGTGATAGCTCTAGTTGCATCTACATTGGTCAATGGTCAATATATTGCCAGACTATTTTGCCACAAATATCATGATTGTTTATTACTTTCACTTTTCCAGCTGGTTAAAACAAATTTTTCATTTAGTTTAGCATAAGAATTGACTTTATATTTCATCTAGTTGACATCAGATGGTAATATTTTCTGGAATGGCTGTGCCACTTGTGAAAACATTACCAATTATGTTCACTCAATGAAATGGGTTTCAGTATTTAAAGAAAAAAAAAATATCCTCATCGTAATTTTATACCAATTTTGCAGCACCAAACAACTGCATGCATTAAAGACCCTTTACCAAACAATCCCTGGTTTTTACAACCCAGAGTAAGAAGCCTTCTGAAAACAATGTGGCAAATGGAGAAAATGCTGGTAATCAGCATTTTCTCCTTTTCCCACATTGTTTTCTACTTTATTCTTAAACAATTGGACCCTTTGAGCCACATTGAAATTGTCACCTGCAAATGCTTCCAATTTGGACAGGGCTGATATTTTATCGTTTGATAAAGGGTTATGTTGATTTTTATATTTTACCACCTTTATGTCAAAGTTGCGTGCAAAAACTTGCTTCAGGAGGTAACAAGTGCTTCTATGTTATAGTTATACAGTGATTGGAGAGAAAAGAAAATGAGGGGTCATCTTTACAGCCTGAAGGTGTTCCTAAACAACCAAGAGTCTTTCAGAAAAAATCTACAGGAATACACATTTATTGGTATATTTTTCTTGTAAAGTTTTGTTTTTATAGCATTTGACATAATTATTTTTCAGAGCTCCAGATAAGAGAGAGTGATGGCATTCTAAATCCATTATTTCTCCTCCAAACCCTATGTTGTGGGTACTCATTAGAATTGTCTCAAGGAGACAATTCTAATGAGTACTCGTAACAGGTTGGAGAATAGTTAATATTATCAATTATGAAATCAAAATCACTACCTCTAATTGGAGCTTTCATTTTGGCATTGAAGAAGAAACTCTGTAAATCAAGTCTAGAAAAATGCATTTAAGTGAGCTTATAGTGAACGTAATAACACATTTTCTAAAGGGTTTTAACTGGTCATAAAATGAAAAATGTTTAAACTTGTTCATATTGAAAGCATTTGCAGAAGACGAATTTGACTCAAATAACACAATTTGTCCCGGAAAGGATAAAAAACATTGTAAATAAAAAAGAAAATTCAGGTTACCATTATCTCTTTGAAGGCATTATGATTAACTTTTTAACAATTGAAAAAAAAAAACTTAGACTTGTCAAAATTGAAACAGACAAAATGAATACTGCACATTATTATGAAATTTGTCTTTAAAAGGGTATCAGTCTTTCATTCAAGATAGTTCTAATAAATCTGTTAATTCAAAGAAGTATGTTAAGATTAATAGGAAAATTGCAAAAGTCCAACGCCCATATCTAAAACGATTTCCCAGAATAGATACAATAAATCTTCTATTTACTATTTTCTATTTTTCTACTTAGTGATTTGATTGGCTTGGACAGAGTATCTCATCCAATCAAATGGATTGTCTTTGAATTTAGAATCAATGATAGATTAATATTTGCAACCTGTTTTGAATGTGTTTGTAGGTTTAATGTCAAGAGAAGAGAGGAAGCAATGGAGCAGCCTTGGTAAAGGAGATTTGATCACTCTGAAGCTTTACGAGAACTTGAACGGTCAGCAGATGTCGAACGAGAACGTTCTAAAAGAAATCCTGGGTGTCGTAGATAGTGTGTCGTACAAAGACTCCAATGTAGTGGTTGAGAGAATGTGTCATCAAAACCCCGAGTTTGGTAAGATTGTTAAGTCTGTACCATGCGCCAAAAATGTAGACTTGTCCAAAATAAAAGCATTTGCAGAGGTCAGTTTTAACATAACTCAAATGAGGAAATTTGTCTTTGATAGGGGAGAAAACATTGTGGGCAAAGGAGAAAATGCTGGTTACCAGCATTTTCTCCTTTTCCTACAATGTTTTCTATAGGCTTCTTTCTCAGGGGCGTCAAAAATAGGGTTTGTATGGTAATGGGTTAATTTTGTTGTCTGCAAATACTTTTAAATTGGACGAATCTAAAATTTTACCATTTGGTAAAGATTCAACCCCTTTCCAAGGACAAATATCACAGCTGACCAGACCAAGATCATCAGGAGACAACATATTTGAAAGTTCTTGGAAAAGGGAGAAAATATTGTGGGAAAAGGAGAAAAAGGTGGTTTTCAGACAATATTTAGTTTTAACATGACTCAAATGAGGAAATTTGTCTTTGATAGGGGAGAAAACATTGTGGGCAAAGGAGAAAATGCTGGTTACCAGCATTTTCTCATTTTCCCACAATGTTTTCAAAAGGCTTCTTCCTCAGGGTCATTAAAACCTGGGATTGTGTGGTAAAGAGTCAAAGAAACATCCTTACAACTAGACGGAAAAAAAAACCTGTTAACCCTTTACTCCATAAGGCCTTTCTATGATATCTCTAATTGACACCAAATACAGCAAGGATGAAGCCATTTCTTATGTGCATATGACACCTTTTGATAGCATAGAAAACACTGTGGCAAAAGGTGAAATTGCTCGTCACGAGCAATTTCACCTTTTGCCACAATGTTTTCCAAAGGCTCCTACAATCAATGTGTAGAAATGACTATCTATGGAGCAAAGGGTTAAACTCAAAAGTGTGGGAATAGCTCAGCTGTGTAAATACAGATAAATTAACAATACACAGAGCTCCAGATAGAGGGAGTGATTTTGATTTCAAAATTGAAAATAATTATTATTCTCCACTGAACCCTATGGAGTGGGTACTCATTAGAATCGTCTCCATGAGATGATTCTAATGAGTACCCACAGCATAGGATTTTAAAGAGAAATAATGGATTTTGAAAACCATCATTCCCTCTTATCTGGTGCTTTGTTATTGTATCTATTGTTAAACTCTTTACCAAACAAAAAAATCGTAGACTGGTCCAAATTGAAAGCATATGCAGACGACAAATACATGTGACTGAAAAACCAAAATTTTTTGGGGGAAAAGAAGAAAACATTGTAGGAAAAGGAGAAAATTTTGGTAATCAGCATTTTCACTTTTTCCAACAATTTTTTCTAGTCTTTCAAAAGAAAAAATCCCACCAATTTAGCATGCTTTTATCTTTCCTCTGCAAATATTTCCGATTTTTGGACAAGTCTAATGTTTTGTCATTTAATAAAGAGTTATTGGAGTAAAACCCTTTTAATTTTTTACTTGACGACAAAATTTTGGACTAGTCCAAATTGAAATCACTTGCAGACGACAAAATAAATGTGAATCAAAAATTGAAATTTGATTAAGGAAAGGGTAGAAAACATTGTGGGAAAAGGAGAAAATGCTGATTACCAGCATTTTCTCCTTTTCCCACAATGTTTTCTAAGGCTTTCTTTTCCAGGGTCGTTAGTAGTTGGGATTGTGTGGTTAAGGATTAACAAAAAAAATCATTTGCCTTGGCAACCCTGAGAAAGGCTTTTAAAAATATTTTTTGAAAAGAAGAAAACACTGGTAACTAGGCAGTGACTGTCTCCTATAGCACCATCAGGGTTTAACCCTCTATTGCACAATGTCAAATTAAACTTGGGAAAGAAGCCCTCTGAAAACATGGTGGGAAAAGGAGAGAATGCTGGTTACCAGCATTTTCTCCTTTCCCACAATGTTTTCTACCCTATCTAAGAAAACTTGCAACATTTGAGCCACATTGAATTTGTCATCTGCAAATGCTTTCAATTTGGACAAAGCTACAATTTTGTCATCTGGGTAAAAGGGTTAAAGATATTTCTTTTTCATATCTTTTTATGTAGCTCAATTGAGAAGGCCAGATTCTACACAGATAGTGCTGACAGTTAGAGTAAGGAAAAGGAACCTCAACCCATCAAACACCCCACTGCCAGAAATCCAGGTATTTCAACCCTGTACCAAGCGAATGAATTTCAGGCTTGTGCGAATCAGAAGCACTTGCGGACTGCAAGTAAAATATAGATCAAGTTGTTGAATATGTCACTGAAAGGAAAGCAACAATGTGGAGAAAGTGAGAAAATGCTGATTAACATTTTCTTCCCTTCCCCCAATGTTTTCAAAGTTTGTGTACCTAAACTCTTTACCAAATGACAAAATTTCAGACCAGTTCAAATTGAAAGACTTTGCAGACGATAAGATAAATGGGACTCAAAAATTGAACTTTGTTTTGGGAAGAGTAGAAAGCATTGTTGGAAGAGGAGAAAATGCTGGTTACCAGCATTTTCTCCTTTACCCACAATGTTTTCTAAAGGCCTCTTTCTCAGGGTCATCAAATGTAGGGATTGCGTGGTAATGGGTTAAAGCACAGTTAGTGCTAGCTGAGATCAGAACATTTAGTCTATTCTTGGATATTTAGCTATTTTCTATCGGTAAAGTCTTACCCAGATATCTATTACATTGATCTGCTTGATGCTTTGGAACTAGTCTATTTTATATCTTGCGGCAGGGAGTACTTCAAATTCAGCCACTTTCCAGACGCTGTGGATCAGGGCAACGCTTCACAAAATTGATCCAAGTTTGAATCTTCATGTTCTAAGATTTTGTGAGACATACTAAGTATTATTTCTTTAAGAAAGAATTTTTTTTCACCTACAATTAACTTTCTAGCAGACAAAAAATTTTAAGACTTGTGAAAATTTCATTTACAAACAACAAATTAAGGATAGCTGTATTGCTGGGAATAGTCTGTGAAAGAGTAGAAACATTGTGGTACAAGGAAAAAATGCAAAAATGCAGGGTTTTTTTTTTTGCATTTCCTTCTTTTCCTGTTATGATTTCAAAGGCCTTCAAAGTCTGCCTGCTGAGACTTGTTTAACACTTAACCACACAATCCCGAGATTTAATGACCTTGACAAAGACAGCCTTTGAAAACATTGTGGGAAAAGAAGAAAATGCTGGTAACCAGCATTTTCTCCTTTTCCCACTGTTTTCTTTTCAATAACAAGCAAATTTCATCATTTGAGTCAAGCTTGATTTGTCGTCTACAAGTACTTAAAACTTCATCCAGCCCAAAGTCATGTGGCTTGGTACAGTGTTAAAACTCCAGATTGTATAATGAAAGGTTTATGTCGTTTGCATGGCTCTTCAAGGGCTAATAGAAATATTCTTATTGTTTTTCAGCCTGTAAGCTCTATACTTACAACTGAGCGCCAGATAAATGCTCTGTCCAACTTCGGGAATAGTCCAATGTGCCGTGACTTACTCCACCCTACAACCAACTCTACTTACTGTGATTGGGCTCTGCCCTCATCTTCCAATGACAGAGTACGAAATTGTTGAGTTTTTCTAAAATTATTGATTCGTCAAATGGGTAATTTTGTTGTCTATACAATTATTGCTCAGCTGAGTCAAGGGAAGTGTGTGATGAATTTTTGATGTATTTTTATATGCCCTAAGGGTTGTATCATGTTATGGCCCCCGTTGTCCATCCGTCTGTTCGTCCATCTGTCTGTTCATAAATCTGTCTGTTTGTCTGTGTGTCCGTCAGCAATTTCTTGTGCCCACATCTACTCCTACAGTTTACATCGGAATGAGTTCAAACTTAACAATGAATCTCTATGATGTGTAATTGTGCATGAGTTTTTCAAAGTTTGGATCTCTGAAGGCATTCTCAATTTTAACCTTTTTCACTGGCAAGCTCCTTTGAGCATATATATTTATATATATATGCACAGGTCTGGGAAGTTCTTATTGAAAAACTATTATTTCTTGTGATGGATATCTTGAAATTTTGTGACGAAGTATAACAGGTAGTATATAGATGTTACATTTCTGTAGTGTAAAAGAGCCTTAACTCTTTACCAAATGACAAAATTTTAGACTTGTCTAGATTCAAAACATTTGCAGATGAGAAAATTAACGCAGCTCAAAAATTGAAATTTGTTCTGGAAGGGTAGAAAACATTGTGGGAAAAGGAGAAAATGCTGGTTACCAGTATTTTCTCCTTTTCTCACAATGTTTTTAAAAGGCATCTTTCTCAGGGTCGTTAAAAGTCGGGATTGTATGGTAAAGAGTTAAATGCATACTTGAAATTATTCAGAAGTTGGACAAAATAAAAACTGCAGAGAAATTACGTACAAAAATCAGTAAGACTGTACAAGCAGATAATTATATAATTATGCATGTTGAAAAATACAACATTACCCATTACGAACATTTTGTGTACTGAATTTTTCGCGAATTCAAGATGTTTTATATAAACTTATTTTCTAATGATTTCAGAAAAAGCTCAATGAAAGTCAGTCTATGGCAGTTAACTCAGCAGTGAGGATTGTGAGCCATGTGTCCAACCCAACACCCAGAATCTGTATAATACAGGGACCACCAGGCACCGGGAAATCCTACACAATTATAAACATTATTTACAGAATTGTAAAGGTAAAACATGGATAATTTAGCCCAGAGCTCCAAATACAGGGAGTGATTTTGATTTCAAAATTGAACATATTATTCCTTCTCAACTAAACCCTATATAGTGGATACTCATTAGAATCATCTCACTTTTGGCGTTTTGTAAAGAGTTAATTCTCTATCATGTTACATAAATGAAGACCTGTCCAAATTCAAAGCATTTGCAGATGACGATCTAAACATGGCCAAAATAATTGAATTTGTCTTCTATAGGGTTGAAAACATTGTGGGTAATGAGAAAATGCTGGTTACCAGCATTTTCTCATTTTCCCATGATGTTTTCACAAGGTTTTTTTCTTTGGGTTGTTGAAATTTAGGATTTTGTTGTTAAGGGTTAATACAAACCAAGTTGAACTCTTTGCCAAACAAAGTTGTTTTGCAACTTTTGGGTAGACGAGTTATAAAGATGTGGTAGGAAAGGGAGAAATTGTTGTTTATGACTCGGGGAAGAAGAGTTTGCTTGATAGAGATGGAACAAAAGGTCAACTTATTGATGTATCATGCTAGTGTTGCTCTCAATAGCAATAGGTTAATAACAAGTTGATGACTATTGCAGTAGTTCATCCAATTTTCGATAGTTAATGATCATTTGCGAAAAAAGGAGACACCAACACCCCCCCCCCCCTTCTTCCCCACTTGAAGAATTTATTTGATTGATTTATTGATTTTATGGCATTTTCAACATTATTTCAGTTATATTATGCGAATAGTGCACCTATCCATGCTTTCCTGGAGTTTCTTTTACCAGTACCGTGCATACTATTCTTTCCAACCCACTGGCTGCTTTCCCACATTAACATCAGGGAAACAATGGTCAGCGGTGGGAGAGGAATGAATTCTGTTGCAATGACATTAATTCTTGGAAAAAAATTGTCCAAGCCAAGGATCCAACCCATGCTCCTTGTTCTCCAGTCCTGCACACTACAGATTGAGCAACCAGGGCTCGGCCAGAATTTAGTTGAAAATGCGTGCATATCCTTTTAATATTACAGATGCCTTGAAATATCATCTGTCTATCTGTCATGTCTAGTAAAATTGGCAGCGGTCCGACAAATGAGTATTGGGATACATGATCGATTGATGGGTTAATTTAAAAAAACAGTAGACTTAGCCTTAATGAATTAATGTGTGTGCTTTAATGAATTATACAACACATCAAATTGAAACTTGCCTCTTTAAACCAGGAGTTCTTCGCTGGTAATCAAAAGGTTGAGTCTAGCAGTGAGGCTACATGTCTTTTCCCAGAACACAGCTTGTATTATGTTTGGCTTGCAACACACGAAAAGGGGCTTTTGGACAATTGCATAAAAAGTTCTCTTGGATTAGCCTGCGCATGCCGCACAGTCTAACCAGAACAGCACTTTAAGACCAAATTAGATTTTTTGCTGCAGTAGACTTGCACAAAGTGGAAAATTACACAAAAACAGAATGTTGCTTTGGATTAGCCTATGTGGACTGCACAGGCTGATCTGGGACAACACTTAAAGCAAATGTCTGAATGCCCCTTTTTGCATGTTGCTGGCAATTTAGTCCCCAAGAGGTTACATGTGTCATATTATTTTTTAATTTCACAGGAGAACAAAGGAAAATGTCGTATATGTTTAACAGCCCCTTCACATGCAGCTGTGGACGAGCTTGTTCGTAAGATTCACAGAATGAATCATGAGACAGGTATTTATGTACACAGTAGTCTTTCATAATCGTTCCAGGAAACTTTCAGAGTTACACAGTACTTATTCTTGAAAATATAATCATAATCATTCAATTTAGTTGTTTTCATGAACATTGGCAAGTTCTGATTGGCTACATTTTTTTTTTCATAGCTCCATGAAAAAAAATTTTCAGCAGTGCCAGGACTACTTTCGCTGTCAAAGTAATGTAAACAAACATGTATACGAGATTTCATAATGGTTTACTTTCTGATTTCTGATCTTTGTCGAGATCGAAGTTCAGCTTGCTAAATATTGAAAAATATACAACAGTAAATTCAACGAGAGAGCTGAACACTTATTGTCACTTTGCTGGGTTCTAACAATCCTTTTTTCAACTTAGTTCTAGCGTATTGAACTTCTAATAATAAATCTACTGAACCTGCAAGTGTTTAATACTATAATGACGTCACAAATTTATGTCATTGTTACGTCATGAACCAGCAGTTTTACCGCTATGAATTATGAATGAAATGGACATTATATAAATACACGATGTTAGATTTTCAATGAAAAAAGCAGTTAATTTTTTTCAAGTACATATTTTTTTGTCTGTGATATTCACTTATAAGGAATGAAGAGAACTTTTTTTTTGTTTTTATGGAGGTATGAAAAAGAAAACGTAGTCATACTTTTGTTTGAAATCGCTTTGCTGTTTCATACAGTGTGATTGGTGGGTTTTTTTTTTTTTCATACCTTCATGAAAACAAAAAAATTCTCTTCATTCCTTAACCCTTTACCACAAAGTCCCAACTTTTAATGACCCTGAGAGAGAAGCCTTCTGAAAACACTGTGGGAAAAGGAGAAAATGCTGGTAACCAGCATTTTCTCCTTTTCCCACAGTGTTTTCTACCCTTCCCAGAACAAATTTCAATTTTTCAGTCACCTTTATTTTGTCGTCTGCAAATGCTTTCAATTTGGACCAGTCTAAAATATTGTCGTTTGGTAATGAGTTAAATCATTCCAAGAAACTTTCAGAGTTGCACAATATCTCTTCTTGAAAATCTGGATGCTGACCTCTCTTGGTTTCTTTAGTAAAGAAGCCAACTTGTCTGCTCTTTCTTCATATGTAGCTAACAAATCCAACAAAGTAAAGCTGGTGAGACTAGGCAAGAAACACAGTATCCATCCAGACGTGCAGGGATATGCTGTAGATATACTGGTACAGAAAAGGTTGAGGGAAAGTGAGTATAATTTGAATTAAGTCTTTAACAAATAATAAAATTGAAGACGGCTCATAACTGGAAGCATTTGCAGATGATGAAATAATTTTGGCACAAATGATGCATTTGTATCAGAAAGGGGAGAAAACACTGAATGCTGGTTATCAGCATTTTCTACTGTGGGAAAAGAAGAAAATGCTGGTTATTGGCATTTTCTCCTTTTCCAACAATGTTTTCAAAAGCCTTTTTTCACAGGATTCTTAAAACTGAGAATTGTGTTGTTTAGGTTAAGTTCTTTAAGTTCTTTATCAAAGAAGAAAATTCTTGAATTTGACAAAAGTAAATGTGGCCCAAATGATTGGATTGATCTTTGAAAGGGTTATTAAAAAAATGTGGCAAAAGGATAAAATACTAGTTTATACTATGCTGCCTGTTTTTCTTGTCATCTGACTATATTCACAATTAGAATTAAGTTCGGTGGTGAGAGTTGAAGTACCATATCTAAGAAAAGGAAAATTTGTTTGATTTGGTTAAGATTAAGGCATAATTTTACTTGTGAACACCAAAATTCTATATACTGTGGATTCATATAATTTCGTTGGTATGAAATTTCGTGGATTTTTCAAATTCAGCATTTTCGTTGGACCGTAAATTCGTTGATTTTCCATTTCCAAAGGAAATTTTTTTGTTGTATAAAAAATTCTTAACTGTCTATTAATGAAGTGTGTGAAAGAAAAAAAAAAGATAACATTAAACGGAACTCGATCGATGACAGGTATCGAGTGTAAAGGGTGTAAACTTTATGACACTTATCTGATAATCTAATCGCCAGTCTCGAGTCTATCAATTAAGACATGCGTAATTATTTACAATTTACATTGTTATTATTTAGTCCTGTAGTCACAGTTTACAATCAAATTTTAAGCCGTAAAAGATACGACGACATTTTCAGAATCGTCTGCTTTGAAACTGCTGTCTTCCGAAGTTACCCTTCCCACATGTCTGGGTCACTTAGGAAAACAAGACTGCTTGTCGCATATTCGCCGATATATTGTGACAGATGGAAAGAGAGATTTTGTTAAGAGCTCGGGTCGTTTCTGAAATTATATGTTTTACCTTGTTGACCAAAAGTTTGTCTGAAATAGTAAGTGTGAACTCCGACAAATTTGCATCTAGATCTATATTTAGAACAAGCGTGAAGGGTCAAAATTGTAGTAGACCCAAGTTTCGGCTTCCATTCAATCTTGTGCTACTTCCTAAAGCTGCTTTCTTATACGAGCTTGTTCAACTACATGGGATAGATTGACGATCAGACTGCAAGTTCTGTTTAGTCTGACACCGTCCAACAACACGTTGAAATCCGCCATCTTGTCATCACCAAATTCAATATTTGAACGACCCAAATATAAAACAAGCCGTCCGTCAACATGATTTATGCCTGTCGCAGGTACACACGTGTTTGCAGTAAAATTTTGATTTGGGGTAGATCTATGACGTAACGTGTATGTCATTCGAGCAAGAGGGTTGTAAAACAAACGTTTGTTGTACTAATTTACGATTGTTTTACCCCACGAAATCTATGGTCACATTGCGATTAGAAATGGCTATTTCAAAAACACCTGGGCAGTCGTGTCACATGTTTTGTGTAGTTGGCAGAAATTTTGTTTGGCTGTTTGCAAAAAAACATCCTTGCAGCCGAAATGCAACAGTAAAAAATAAACATGGATTACTTGACTCGATGCATGCGTGTAGGTAATTTTTCAACAGTGTTTATGCCGTCGTCGCCGGGACAACAAAAAAAGAAATGAAGTTAAGGCAATGAAGAAATCACTATTTTTACTCGGTAATTGTTAAGTCTTAACGAAATCTTTAAAGGTACAAATAATCTAAGGTGTAAATAACTTTCTGTTCGATAGGGAGTGGGTACATTTTAACGTTAGCGTCGTCATGTTTGTTATTAATGAAGCCGAACCAAACTAAGTTGAAGATGGCCAAGGACCTATCTTTCGTCGGGAACTTGAATTCGTGGACTTACATACCCACGAAATCAACGAAAATTAGTACTCAACGAATATTAATGGTTTCACAGTACTCAGTCATGGCTAGCCAGGGTACAGGCCGTAATTATGTTTTTATATTCCTAATTTCAGTCTCCTTTCATGGTCCATACAGATCTGTAGCAAGATGTTTTAAGGCTTCTGTAATTATTGTCCAGAAACAGACTTTTTCCCTCATAATTCTCTGAGTCATCAATAAATGTTGACTTTAAGGTTCATGTAAAGTGTTTATTTTGCTTAATTTCATACGTCAATAATTCTGTAATTATTAAAATTTGTCCGGGAAAACCATATATCAAATTAAAGCTCTGGATGAGTACAAGCTGTTTTACATAATTATACCTACTGGCCTTACATAATAAAACTAAAACATTGCAGAAAAAGATGCCATCGTTTAAAACCTACAAAATAATAATGACATAACAAAATTGCTTAAGTTTTGGAGAAAACATAGGCTATGGTACATACCAGGTACTGCTACTACCAAAAATCCTATAGTTTCTTTAAAAAGGCACATATTTAAGTCAGAAAGTTTGACATTTTTCCCTTATTGAATTGTCAACCATGTTTGACCTACTTTGTTTTAGTAACAGGTATGGTGTCTCCACAGGATCAAAATGTACAAGTGGTTGTGCATAATAAACTTTCATTAGTAATTTTAGATAATAAAACAAATAAAAATGACCTGTACAAGTGAAATGTCCATGTCTACGTCCAAACCCTTTCTCAAAAACAGCAGTTACAAAAGGTGTCACCAGTCTGGTAGATAGGATTAAGGTGTCACCAGTCTGGTAGATAGGATTTAGAATCAATTTTTGACATAAGCATTTTTTTCATTGTTCTTTTTGTGTGTGTGATGGGGTAGTGGGGTGCTGTTTTTGAGAAAGGGTTTGTAAGTGGACATGGAAATTTCACTTGTACAGGTCATTTTTATTCTAAAATTATTACTGGAATAAATTGACCTGAAATTGACCTTTATGCAAAGAGTAATTAAAACGTGAATATTTAAACCATCTGGTATAATCGGACTGTACGGAAACTGTTATCGGTAAATGTCGGGTTTGACCCTTACTGCGCCTTAGTCAAAATAAAACGGTTTTGCGGATGGCATAGATTAAGATCAGGCTGCATAGAAAGTGCATCATAGATCTAAGTCACCCACCATGTATTACCAATTTAAACCAACAATATAATGGTTATTTCAGGTATTTCAAGTATTCTTTGAAAACACTATAAATCTATTAGCAGCATAAAGAGTTTAGAAACATGCACATAGTTCCGCATGCAGACGACATTAGCCGGAGCCAAGTTAGAACAATAAATCAAGCGTGTAATATATGGTAATTGAGGTCATTTATTTCATGTCAATTTGTTCAGGTAATACTAATGAAAGTTTATTACACACAACCACTTGTACATTTTGATCCTGTGGAGACACCATACCTGTTACTAAAACAAAGTAGGTCAAACATGGTTGACAATTCAATAAGGGAAAAATGTCAAACTTTCTGACTTAAATATGTGCCTTTTTAAAGAAACTATAGGATTTTTGGTAGTAGCAGTACCTGGTATGTACCATAGCCTATGTTTTCTCCAAAACTTAAGCAATTTTGTTATGTCATTATTATTTTGTAGGTTTTAAACGATGTCATCTTTTTCAGCAATGTTTTAGTTTTATTATGCAAGGCCAGTAGGTATAATTATGTAAAACAGCTTGTACTCATCCAGAGCTTTAATTTGATATATGGTTTTCCTGGACAAATTTTAATAATTACAGAATTATTGACGTATGAAATTAAGCAAAATAAACACTTTACATGAACCTTAACCCTTTCCCAAATGACAAACTTTTGGACTAGACCGAATTGAAAGCATTTGCAGATGACAATTCAACTTTTGCTGAAAAGATGATTTCGGTTTATGATAGGGTAGAAAACATTGTGGAAAAAGGAGAAAATGCTGGTTACCAGCATTTTCTCCTTTTCTCACGATGTTTTCAAAAGGCTACTGTCCCAGACCCGTAAAAACCAGGGATTGTTTGGGAAAGGGCTGTGTTATGGGAGAGCACTCAGGACTTCATACAACATATAACAACTGCATTAGGGAGTAGCCCAGTTTTTATGGTGTATACCTAACAACTGCATTTGGGAGAATTTTCTTTAGCTCATTGGTTATGGTGTATACCTAACAATTGCATTCAGGGTTCCCACGCAGTCGGGAAAACGGGAAAAAGTCGGGAATGTCGTAAAACCCGTTTCCGGTCTTGAAAAAGTCTTGATTTTTGTTATATCTACGAAAAATCGGGAAAAACCCGGGAAAAGTACGAAACGTTTTGGGTATGAAACAAAAATTTAGGACGATAATTATCTCCGGTCTGCGTCCTCCATTTTTCGGATAAAGGTCCAATATATTTTCTGCAATATATATCCTAGACGGTCATTGGTCGAAGAGGGTGAATTTCCCAAATACTTTATGGTCTTTTTTTTTTAGGTTCATTGGTCCCGGAATAGTTGAAATAAACCGGGATCCAGTGTATTAATTTCGGAGAACTCGGTACTTATCCTAAAATACAATGCAGCTGCGCTTCGTATTTTCCCGGGGACGAGCTGAAGTGAATTAACGTGAAAATGAGCTACAACAGTAAATATTACTGAAAATTTAAATCCGTAGGGGTCTGAAAGGTCAACAGACTTTATCTTTTTGAAGCCAAGTTCTGATTCTCGTCGGGATGAGGTTGTCGAGTCAGAAGAAACTGAAAGTAAGCGCTTGTCTGCAATCATGGATCAAAACACTTCAAGTATTAATTAAAGCTAACAAAGTTACGATTATGCGTATTTTCAGAAACATTAAAAGTAGGGATATTGCCCTTTGAAAAGACAGGTTTATTTATTCATGTATTTCAGGTCATGAAAACTGAACAATTAAAGTGAAAGTAAAACACGGTACTTTTGGATTAGGCTTTACTTTCAATGACTGAAGTGAAGAGGAAAAGAACCTCTATTTGAAGGCTTACAGCAAAACTGTTGTGCATTATGATAGTAAATGATATGCAAGGACTTGATTCTGTGTCTCAAATCATAAAGAAAATAATTCCCAATGTTAGAAAAAAAAAATGCTCAAGGTGAGCTTTTGTTGTGCATCATCCACAATCATAAAGAAAATAATTCCCAATGTTAGAAAAAAAAAATGCTCAAGGTGAGCTTTTGTTGTGCATCATCCACAATTTCTTCTCCTAAACCACTCGGCCAATCTTGATGAAACTTGGCAGGGATGTTCCTTATTTAAATCTCAACCAAAGTTGTTCAAGATATTAAATTCCACGCATAACTCTGGTTGCCATGGCAACCAGAGAAAAAAAGAGCAAAATCTTTGAAAATCCTCTTCTCAGAAACTATAAAGCATAGAGCTTTGATAATTGGCATGTAGCATCTCCTAGTATACTTCTACAATTCCTGATGATGGTCTGCCAATAACAATATTTTACCTTTTTTCATTAAATGTCACATCATGGAAAAAGGGGGCTTGGTGTATATTTTCACTGTGGACCAATGTCTCTTTCATTACAGGACAAAACGTAATTAATGTTCATCTTGTTAAGCCACAGACAATAGTTATTTGATTTTATTTCATGAAACGACATGTTATCAAAATTGGGGACTAAATGTATAATTTCATTCTGGACCAATTACAGTCAGTTGGCCCATCCATCTGCGTTGACGGTTATCTTCTAAAGTCCTTGGCACTTATGAAAATTCATACATGTCTTCCTTTGGATAGCCTTGTGATACAATTTTCTTCTTATCGAGCTCCAATAAATTAGTCAGTAATGTTGTGAGCTATTAGTTTAGGGTTCCCAGTTTGGCTTGATTACTGTCTCCGTCAACATCCTTTGAAATTTGATAAAAAGTTATTGAGACAAGTCTCATTTGTGTCTTAACAATGAGCGAATGATGTTTTTTAATCTGTCTTTCGACCACCATTTTGACCAGGAAATGCTTCTTAAAAGTTAATTCAGTCCCTTACAATACAATCCTGACTTTCATTGACCCTGAAGAAGAAGGGTTGTGAAAGTATTTTGGGAAAAGAAGAAAACGCTTTTTGCACAGTTACATACCCTGTCAGAATTATTTGGCCTTGAACTTCAATATTTGGTATTTATCTTCACTGTGGACCTTTACTACTTAGTACTAAGGTGAATGATATAGGACCATCATGGTCCTATTATTCCCAATTTGCCTGGTTATGTAGTCTAATAAGGATCTATACTACTTGCCTTCAAATTCTTCATTACTTGTAGGAACTTAGGAACTGTAAGAGAACAGCATGGATCCTTATTAAACTGCCTGTATGGATAGGCTGATCTGAATCTATATTCGGTCATTTGTAGTTTTGTAACTGGCCAAGTAAAGAAATGAAATAGAGTTAGAATGTTCTTTAAATCTTCATTTTTCATTAAAACAAGGAATGTATGAAAGAAAGTAGCTTTCAAAAGGTTTTGCATTTCCAGTTTTTCTATTGCAAAAAACCTTGAATTTTGAAAAAAAATCCCGGAAAAAGTCTGGAAAAAGTCTGGAATTTTGCGAGCAGAAAGTTGTGGGAACCCTGTTGCATTAGGGAGAATTCTCTGTAGCTTTGTGGTTATGGTGTTGGCCTTTTGCCCAGGCTTTCATGGTTCAATTTCTGCCCGGTCCATGTATTTCTGCTTGCATTTGTTCATTTGTTTGTCATGGACTTTGTTCTTAACCCTTTCCCAAACAATCCCTGGTTTTTAGGGGTCTGGAATAATAGCCTTTTGAAAACATTGTGGGAAAAGGAGAAAATGCTGGTAACCAGCATTTTCTCCTTTTCCCACAATGTTTTCTACCCTATCATAGACAGAAATCATCTTTTCGGCAAGAGTTGAATTGTCGTCTGCAAATGCTTTAAATTTGGTCTAGTCCAAAAGTTTGTCGTTTGGGAAAGGGTTAAGAAAAGGAAAATAATAATTGGGCTCAAACCAAGGCTAAGTGATTTTTTTTCCATTTTTGAAAATGTCAATTGTTAAAGTTGCTTAGTGAATTTTTATTTTGAAAAAATCAATTTTGGTGTTGACATAGTGGAATTTTTACTTTGATCTTATGTTGGACCAAATGATTATATTTTGTATCTTACAGCACTGCTGGAGAAAGCTGGGGATGTCCCACAAAGCTTACAGGCTGAGAGGAGGGCTTTGGAAACAAAAATATCAACTCTACATAGTAATATCAAAGCTTCCAAGGATATGTACCAGGTTTGTGCAGTTTCAGAAGGTTAGGTTTCAATCACTGTCTTGGTTGTGATAGTTTTATTAGCATAGGTGTTTTCAAAGAAAACATCAAGGTATGGTCATAACCCTCTCTTTGTCTGATTTGTCATCATGCAAAAAACTTTGGTATTTCAAACATCTCTGTCATTTGTTATTCAGTCTTGCACTGGCAGACAACTATGAAAATAAGAACCCATACCACAGGGGCAGTAAACCATCAAAATATTTTTGACACAGTTTTGGCCCTTTTTTTGACTTGGATTTTTTGGTGAAAATCATATATTTCTTAACCCTTTCCCAAACGACAAATTTTTGGAGAGGAGGGCTTTGGAAACAAAAATGAAATGCTCCGGACAAAATTCAAGTATGAAAAACAACAAAGGGCAATAACTCAAAAATTAAGCAAGCAAGAGTTACGATTCCTGCGCACTGCACTCCCCCTCGATGAGATGTATCCACCCATGAAATTTCATAACCCTAGCTAGAATAGTTTTGGAGATATGCTCCGGACAAAGAACTGGACGCCGCCCGCCCGCCCGCCACGGGTGATCCCATAATACGTCCCGTCTTCGACGGGCGTATAAAAAGAAGTTGTCCATTTGGAATGGCCTGCAAAGATAGCGAAGGCTAATCTGAAACAACGCTTTACAACAATGTCCAAATGCCCTTTTCCTCGTGTTGTAAGCCATATAGTTTGTCTGCAAAAGCTTCAAATATGAATAAGATTAAACTTCTGTTGACTTTTGAGAGTTTAGGAACTGAGAGACTGATTAAGGAGGCCACTGTATGAGCTTGCCAACACTCAGCTATAGGTGCTTTAACCCTTTCCCAAATAATCCCTGGTTTTTACGGCTCTGAGATAGAAGCTTTTTGAAAACATCGTGGGAAAAGAAGAAAATGCAGGTTACAGCCTTTTGAAAACATCATGGGAAAAGAAGAAAATGCTGGTAACCAGCATATACTATAAACTAAGATTTGTCTTTGGAATGATACTTAATACCAGCATGTTCTCCTTTTTCAGACTGTTTTCAGAATCATGTTACATGTACCTCAGGGTCTTTAAAAATTTTCAATTCTTTTTATTGATAAACAGTAAATCTGTACCAAACAACAAAATGTCAGACTGGTCCTGAATAAAAGCACTTGCAGATGATGAAGCAAAGGTGGCCCAAATGATGATTTATTCTTGAAAGGGTTAAAAACATTGTGAGAAAAGGAGAAAATGCTGGTAAACAGCATTTTCTCCTTTTCCCACAATGTTTTCAAAAGCCTCATATCCTCAGTGTTGTTTAGAGTTGGGATTGTGTGGTAAAGGGTTAATCATTTGACCTTTACAGGTACAGAAATGGAACAATGATCTCAAGAGGCACCTGAAGGACAAGGAAAACCTGGAATCCAAGTTTCATGTAGATAAGGTACATAGCTCTAGATCTGTTTTCACCAACCGTTCTTCAGAACATTCATAGTCTTACTCTTCAGATTTTCATCAATGTAAAAGTAACAGAACTTCTGATTGGCTAAACCATTTGACTAACTGATTGGCTAAACCAAATATTCTTCCTACAGTTTTCATTGGAATAGGTCCAAAGTAACCACAATGAATCCCTATGTTGTGTAGCTGTGCATGTGACTCATAACCCTTTACTCCATAGATACTCGTTTCTAAGCATTGATTGTAGGAGCCTTTGGAAAACATTGTGGCAAAAGGTGAAATTGCTCTCGACGAGTAATTTCACCTTTTGTCACTATGTTTTCTATGCTATCCAAAGGTTTTATATACACATAAGAAACTGTTTCATCCTTGCTGTTATCAAGGGTCATTTAGAGATACCATAGAAATGCCATATGGGGTAAAGGGTTAAAATTTGGATCTCTTTAGGCGTTCTTGATTTTAACCCATTTTACTATCAAGCTCTTTTGGGCATAAATGCGCAGCTCTGTGAATCTCTTGTTCTTGAAGAGTTGAAAAACTGATGTAAAATTATTTTCATCTCTTTACTGTTTCTCAAAATTATAAGTATAATGATAAGCTGGCTAACTTGCATAGTTATGAATGAGACAGATGTGTATGATTGCATTAGAAATTATCCAATAAAGCAATAATTACACTGTTTTCCTGTTTTCGGAAATGAAAACCCAACAAATCATAGCTTTGCTACTATCCCTAACTTAACAGTTGAACTTATCTAGAAAGTTGTATTTGACTTAGAAATAGTTCCATAGAAGCAGTCAGTCGGTCAGGTGGTGGTCAGTCGGTCATTACGACTAACCATTCCACCTCTTGACCCATTGAGATATTGAGGGACCACCAGGAAAAAAAAAGGAAAAAGAATCTTCTTTATTTTATGAACCTGTAACCAGAGAAGGAATCTTCCTTCCTGTTATGAAATAAGTCCTGAAGCAGATGCCTTTGAAAACATCCTTGTAAAAAGTTACCGAGTGAATATCAGTGCTAGATGACCCTTTACACCAGGATCTTGAGTTAGGACAAACCTTTTGAAAACACTGTTGAAAAAGGAGAAAATGCTGGTAACCAGCATTTTCTCCTTTTCCTGCAATGTTCTCTACCCTCATAAAGATAAATTCCATCATTTTTGCCATGTTGAATATAACATCTGCAGATGTTTTCAGTTTGAACTTGTCTACAGTTTTATCATGTGGTAAAAACTTATAGTTAACTCATTACCTACTTTTGACGACCCTGAGAAAGAAGTCTTTAGAAAACATTGTGGGAAAAGGAGAAAATGCTGGTAACCAGCATTTTCTCCTTTTCGCAGAATGTTTTCTACCTTTAACAAAACAAATTTCAAATTTTCAGTCACGTATTTGGTCATCTGCAAATGCTTTCGATTTGGATGAACCTAAAATTTTGTTGTTTGGTAATGAGTTCAGTAAACAAGTACAGGAATGATTTATTCTCCTATTCTTGTTTTTCTAGAACCAAATACATCCCGGTATGGAGAAGAGAGCGAAGTACGAGATTCTGAATGGAGCCCATGTCATTGCAGGAACACTAAGCAGTATGGGCAGTGCATTATTGAAACAGTATTTGCCTAAGAACAATATGTTTGACTGTGTTATAATAGATGAGGTGGGTGATTAATACTTATCTTGTCCCTAAAGCATTGATTCTTTGAAAATAATCATACACAGCAAATTTCGAAATTGGTACAAATGGTTACAGGCATCCTCGGATACCCCGGGGTCTCCCTATTTGCTACGCTACATCGACCCCTGGGACAATTGACTAATAAAACTGAATCAGCCGCCGAAAATCGATACGAAACGTCACAGCATACTCCACTCGCCCATCACAAAATGATGATGGAACCAATGAAAAGCCAGCTTTCGGCCAGTGGTAAAGCGAGGGAAATACAATTAATTGTCCCAGGGGTCAATGTAGTGTAGCAAATAGGGAGACCCTGGGGTATCCGAGGATGGATTACAGGGGTCATGATGCACCTACCATTCTTAAAGACACCCATTAACCCATTACCACAAATTCCCTACTTTTGACGACCCTGAGAAAGAAGCCGTTAGAAAACATTGTGGGAAAAGGAGAAAATGCTAGTTGAAACATATTTATTTTACATCGATTGAGAAACAAGTTCTTACAACTTATACTGATCTCTCTCGATTTCCTGGGAACTACACCAGTACTCGCGCCGAATGTGTGGGCCAATGAAAAATCCCAAAGTTGATACCCGCTCCCGGATATCGAACTCAGGACCTTTAGGTTATGAGGCCGATGTTCTACCTCAGGACCACGGACACCACAAACAGCATTTTCTCCTTTTTATACGCCCGTCGAAGACGGGACGTATTATGGGATCACCCGTGGTGGGCAAGCGGGCGGGCGGGCGGCGTCCAGTTCTTTGTCCGGAGCATATCTCCAAAACTATACAAGCTAGGGTTATGAAATTTCATGGGTGGAGAGATCTCATCGAGGCGGAGTGCAGTGCACAGGAATCATAACTCTTGCTCGCTTAATTTTTGAGTTATTGCCCTTTGTTGTTTTTCATACTTGAATTTTGTCCGGAGCATATCTCCAAAACTATACTAGCTAGGGTTATGAAATTTCATGGGTGGATAGATCTCATCGAGGGGGAGTGCAGTGCACAAGAATCATAACTCTTGCTTGCTTAATTTTTGAGTTATTGCCCTTTGTTGTTTTTCATACTTGAATTTTGTCCGGAGCATATCTCCAAAACTATACTAGCTAGGGTTATGAAATTTCATGGGTGGATAGATCTCATTCAGGGGGAGTGCAGTGCACAAGAATCATAACTCTTGCTTGCTTAATTTTTGAGTTATTGCCCTTTGTTGTTTTTCATACTTGAATTTTGTCCGGAGCATATCTCCAAAACTATAGTAGCTAGGGTTATGAAATTTCATGGGTGGATAGATCTCACTGAGGGGGAGTGCAGTGCAAAAGAATCATAACTCTTGCTCGCTTAATTTTTGAGTTATTGCCCTTTGTCGTTTTTAAGTCGCACGTTTGTCAAAACGTTCGACTTTTTGCGATGAGCTCGAGGAGCTCAGGGTGGGTTGGGGGGTGTCTATAGTGGGTTGAAGAATCATGCAAAAAATTGGATCAAAAACGTCGTATATACTTCATAAACGAGGTGCAGTTACTCTGCTTTTAACCCAATCGCTGTAGAACTACTTTTTCTTTGGTATGTCTGGAATTTGTTCTTTATGATGGGACTGGACCCGGTAACTCATATAACTCATATACCTACGCTAGAAAAAGGAGAACGTGACTCAAATTTTAAATTAAAAAAAATGCGGTTATTTTGTATATCATGTGAAAATTTAACATCTATCTTTGTTTAGATGGGTAAAGAAAACACAAGTCAGCTAAGATATCCCCCATCAATGCTTAATGCGAGTTTAAAAGGGATCGCGGATTAATATGGCTTATCGAGAGCACCTTACTGTAAATATTCATGTATTATCGAGACCGGTAGAGCTTCGCTTATAAGGGTGGAATTTCGGACTCGAGTGATGTCATTTGAAATCAACTCTTTTAAACCATGCAAACCATGAATTCAGGGTTAAATATCGTAAAACTCGCTCTAAATTTGAAGATTTGTTCCGTTCCGCAGCTTTGACCTAGTTTGTAACGTACGTCTCGGATGAAACACCCCAAACCACTCGAATACCCCAAAACACCCAAAAACTATTCCATTACACATCAAAAAACTTTTGTAACACATAAAACTGCATGCGAAACGCTTACATACACGATTTTATGGAAATCAGACATGAACTTTTGCTATCAATTCTAGTATTTTAGGTCTTTGATTAGCTTAAGTTTGAAGTACAAAATTGTACTTTGATTATGAAAATGCAAATGGCGGACGGGATAGAAAACAAACGCACATGCATAACGATTAACACCAGTAAAGTTAAAATGTTGATTACTGCATTTGTTCGGACCCCAAAAGAGTGGCGACAAGGATATTTCATCCCCTCCGTATACAGTAAATACAACATGAAATATGAAACGCAAGGTAAAGTACAGCAATTACGACCGTACATTGACAGTTGCACTGTTGAGGGGGTTTACAGTCAAAACGTACTCAAACCAAAACGTACCCAAGTCAAAACGTACCCGAATGGAGTCAAAACATACCCAAATGAAGTCTAAACCTACCCAGGTGGAGTCAAAACGTACCCAATGTGTAGTCAAAATGAACACATGATTTTTATAGTATTTCTAACTTCAATTTATGTAAAAATTAATAGAAATTACGTATTCGTCATCAAGACGATTTATAACTCTTGCTTTATTTTAAATTTGCCTTACATGATTAAAACCAATGATGAAACTTATTTAACAATAAACATAGCGAAGTGAATCAAATGCTTAGTGATAAAATCACGTTTTTCTTTCTATTTTTTTTTTTTTAAGGAAGATAAAGTTACTATTAATGAAAAAAAAAAAAGCATATTGGATACTTTAAAAATATTTATCCATCATTATAAAAATATGTTTTATATATGAAAAAAAAAAACATAAGCATCAGCACATTTAACTCTTTACCACACAAGAAAATTTGGACTGGTCTAAATTGAAAGCATTTGCAGACGACAAAATAAAGGTGACTGAAAAACTGAAATTTGTACTGGGAAGGATAGAAAACACTGTGGGAAAAGGAGAAAATTCTGGTTACCAGCATTTTCTCCTTTTCCCACAGTGTTTTCAAAAGGCTTCTTTCTCAGGGGCGTCAAAAGTAGGGATTGTGTGGTAATGGGTTAAAGAAATGATATAACAGAAATGTGATACATTAATTACATTGTTTGGATAGCAAAGATACAATTTCAGCACTCAAAAAGAGTGTAACAAATTTAATGTGGTGATTAACCCATTACCACACAATCCCTAATTTCGACTACCCTGAGAAAGAAGCCTTTAGAACACATTGTGGGAAAAGGGAAAAAAATGCATTTTCTCCTTTTCCCACAATTTTTTCTAACCTTCACAAAACAAATTTCAAATTTTCTGTCACTTTTATTTTGTCGTCTGCAAATGCTTTCAATTTGGACAAGCCTAAAATTGGGCTGGTCTGGTAATGAGTTAAACTAATTATTCACAATGGTCTTTAACCTGTTGTAGATTGCATAGTTATTAATTACTTTGCAAATATTTTTTATAGTTTGAGAGTCAGTTTGGTTGAGATGAAAAACCTTAGGACTGTTTTTTCAGCTAACCTGAGCACAACATGCTCTAGGGAAGCTTTTAGGATCACCTGGTGTCTGTCATCCATCATGCGTCATCAACAATTCTTTAAACATCAACTCCTCCAAAACCGCTGGGCCAATATGGACCAAACTTGGCTGGAATGTTCTTTGGGAGGTCCTCTTTGAAAATTGTTCACAGAATTTGATTACGTCAAAAGTTTTGGTTGCCATGGCAACCAAACAGTTTTCTAAGAAATTCTTTGAAAATCTTCTTCTCTGAAACACCTGGCCAGATTTTAAAATAATTTCACAGAGTTGTTCCTTAACGTAGTGGACCCGTAATAGAACACAGCTATTTCCACTATAATATTACCCTAGAAAATTTGCTAAGATTAAAATTGAGCACTATTGTACTACTTTCACCGAGCCACTTTTTCTTTTTTGTCCTCCCTAGAATTATCATTTATAAATCTATAACTACTATAATTTCATTACAAATGGATATGATAATTACCTCCCTTTTCTGGAAACTAACAAAATTATCAACAAATAATTTCAAGACGGACCCCGAAGGAATTTCTGTTCGGTCAAAAATGTGCAACAGTATCATATCTGTACAAAATATGTCTTATCAACTGTCCAGAAATTTTATGCCATGCTGCACTATGCTTATTACGGGTCCACTACCTTAAGTGACCCTTTCCAAAACTTTTTCGTGAAATTTTGATCAGTCAAGAAACATGACTCTGGTGAATGGGGGCTATTTGCACTATACAGGAATGAAGAAATTCTAAAAAATTCTTCTTCTCAGAAACCACTGGTCAGATTTTGAAATAATTTCTCAGGGATGTTCTATGGGTGACCCTTTTCAAAAATTGTTTGCGAAATTTCAATCCATCAAGAAACATGGCTCTGGTGAATGGGGGCTACTTGTACTTATATGGACATGCAGAAATTCTTGAATATTCTTACTTCTGTGAAACGGCTGATCAGATATTGAAAAAAGTTCACAGAGATGTTCCTTGGGTGACCCTTTTAAAAACTTGTTCGCGAAATTTTGATTTGCCAAGAAACATGGCTCAGGTGAATTGGGGCTACAATATGGAAATGAAGAATTTCTTGAAAATTCACCTTCTCTGAAACCCATGATCAGATTTTAAAATAATTTCAAAGCAATCTTCCTTGGGTGACCATTTTCAAAAATGTTTTCGAAATTCTGATCCATCAAGTAGCATGGCTCTGGTAAATGGGGTCCACTTGCACTATTCAGACATGAAGAAATTCTTGAAAATTCTTCTTCACTGAAATGGTTGGTCAGATTTTGAAATGATTTCACAGAGATGTCCCTTATGTGTCCCTTTTCAAAAATTGTCAGGTGCTAGCATCGGTATGCAGTGGCACTGTTTCAGTAAGTTCCAAGTAATAGAGGTGACCAATGACATACATTTAATATTGTTTTGGGTATATTATGTCAGGCTATATGCCAACATGGATATATTAAAGAAAAAGAAAAATGAAAAGATCTAACTTGGTGGGAAGCTGCCTATTACAAGTAACTGCATTTGCCCAACTAAATTGCAGACTAGTCAAAATCGAAGAATTGCTGAAAACTAATCAAATTTGACTTACGGTAAACCATTAAATTTGAGTCTAATTGGAAGAAAACCTTGAGTAAAAAAAAAATGAGTTTTTCTTTCTTTCAGCTCTGTTTTCCAAAGCTGGTTGAATTACGTAAAAGCAAGATTGTCCTGTAAAAGGGTGATGACCACCTATCAGTCCCAAAATATCAAGGTTTCACCATTAGTGCGACTTTCAGGACCTTCAGTCCTTTGATTTATACTTGAATTTTGTCCGGTGAATATCTCCAAAACTATACTAGCTAGGGTTATGAAATTTCATGGGTGGATAGATCTCACTGAGGCGGAGTGCAGTGCACAGGAATCATAACTCTTGCTTGCTTAATTTTTGAGTTATTGCCCTTTGTCGTTTTTCATACTTGATTTTTGTCCGAAGCATATCACCAATACTATACTACCTAGGGTTATGAAATTTCATGGGTGGATAGATCTCATGGATGGGGGGTGCAGTGCACACAAATCACAACTCTTGCTTGCTTAATTTTTGAGTTATTGCCCTTTGTTGTTTTTCATACTTGAATTTTGTCCGGAGCATATCTCCAAAACTATAGTAGCTAGGGTTATGAAATTTCATGGGTGGATAGATCTCACTGAGGGGGAGTGCAGTGCACAAGAATCATAACTCTTGCTTTCTTAATTTTTGAGTTATTGCCCTTTGTCATTTTTTATACTTGAATTTTGTCCGGTGAATATCTCCAAAACTATACTAGCTAGGGTTATGAAATTTCATGGGTGGATAGATCTCACTGAGGCGGAGTGCAGTGCACAGGAATCATAACTCTTGCTTGCTTAATTTTTGAGTTATTGCCCTTTGTCGTTTTTCATACTTGATTTTTGTCTGAAGCATATCTCTAAAACTATACTAGCTAGGGTTATGAAATTTCATTGGTGGATAGATCTCATCAAGGGGGAGTGCAGTGCACCGAAATCACAACTCTTGCTTGCTTAATTTTTGAGTTATTGTCCTTTGTTGTTTTTCATACTTGAATTTTGTCTGGTGCATGCCCCAGCTTTACAACTTGGGGTAAGACGGGCGTATCTTGCGACAATTTGCCGCTCTTGTTTCACAATGTTTTCTACCCTTTAAACAAATTTCAAATTTTCATCTCTTTTATTTTGTCGTCTGCATATGCTTTCAATTTGGACAAACTTAAAATTTTGCCGTTTGGTAATGACTTAACTCATATAAGCCAAATATATCCAATTTCTTTGATGTTTTGATCAAACTATAGCCATTCTTGTAGCTTCATGACAAGTATTACTTCCGGCAGTTGTGAGATTACATAGATTACGATGGACAGAAAATGTGATTTTGGAATTGGCTCCCATACACTCATTTAACGCATTACCAAACAACAATATTTTAGGTTTGTCCAAATGGAAAGCATTTGCAGATGACAAAATAAAATTGACTGAAAATTTTGAAATTTGTTTGTGAAGGATAGAAAACAT
Organism: Tridacna crocea; assembly: GCA_943736015.1. Classification (NCBI taxonomy): domain Eukaryota; kingdom Metazoa; phylum Mollusca; class Bivalvia; order Cardiida; family Cardiidae; genus Tridacna; species Tridacna crocea. Next base: position 59,189,426 of record OX031060.1, on the reverse strand, counting down.
TTTACCAGCAGCTTCTCCTTTTCCCTCAGTATTTTTTAGAGGCTTCTTTCTCAGGGTCGTAAAAGTAGGGATTGTGTGGTTTTAAATTTTTTAGTTGAGGATATCACATTACGCTTGTCACTTCACTGTGTATAACCTTTGCCTTGCATTTATTTGATTGACAAGAAAGTGGAGCAGAGATAAAATAAACAGGTATACTGCCGCCACAATCTATGTCACAAGAACCAACCAGCAATTTACTCAAGGATGTAGGAATTTTATATAGAGAGTGCAGTCAAATGACATTAGAAATGTAGATTTCGTATGTACACATCAACATTTAGCGATTTTGGTTTGCTGGAAGAAAGAGAAAACCTACGATCCTAAATTAGACAAGTGCACCATTTCCTGTGTTGAATCAACAACTAGTCGAGCGTTCTATTTTTAGACAGGGGTATGTAGATGACTGTAGTGGTACACTCCCCCATAGTTTACAATTTTGACCTGACGTAATTTTCTTCCGACTAAAAAACATTTTTAAGTTACAAATTTGAGACTTTTCATTCTTTTGGGCTAAAGATGTTGCTTATTTATTGATAAAATTTTGTCGTTTAATAAAGAGTAAAATAGAGAACCATTTGATTTGTACACAGGCTACTCAGGCAATAGAATTAGACACATTGATACCTCTGCAGTATGGAGCGTCAAAACTTATCCTTGTAGGCGATCCGGAACAGCTGTGTCCCACAGTCCTCTCTCAGGTAAACTTTGTTTGTTACATGTTTGGGATTTTTTTAGAAATATTTGAGCCATGCATTTTCTCCTTTTCCTTCCATGTTTGCAAAAGCCTTCTTTATCAGGGCTGTTAGATTACAGGGTTTTTTTGTTTAGACTTAACTCTTTACCACACAATCCCGACTTTTAACAACCCTGAGAGAGAAACCTTTTGAAAACATTGTGGGAAAAGGAGAAAATGCTGGTAACCAGCATTTTCTCCTTTTCCCACAATGTTTTCTAACATATCAAAAACAAAAATTACCATTTGAACTACATTTATTTTGTTGTCTGCAAATGCTTTCAATTTGGACTGGTCTAAAATTACCTTGTGTAGTAAAGAGTTAAAGGATGTAAAAGAAGTTCTTTAGATGATTTGGAAAGAATTGCAGGAAAGGGAACAACATTTTGCTATAGGGTTGATAAAAGAAATTCCTCTATGATGTGGAAAATATTTTAGGGCAAAAGAGAAATAGCCTGTTACATTATTAGTTGTACAGTCACTTGGCAGGGAACTAGGAAACTTGTTCATGGCAGTGGTGAATCATGCCACCCTGAGCCGAAGGCAAGGCGCCCCTGGTACAACAAGTACAACAAATTTATTATGCTGCAAAGTTTTACCATTACAAAGTTTGTTAAGCAAAATTTACCTTTTTCTTTTTATTTAAAAAATTGAGTATGGTGACAAAGTAGAATTTCCCTCCTGAGTGCCCCAATTCAATGGAAACTGACATCACTGGAAAATGACGTCACTGAACATGCAGCTTGGCGCATAATCTTGATCTTAATCTCAATCGACGACACCATTTTGGACGTTGCATTGACAGTGTAGTCATGTATATGGGGCTTCCAAAAGGGATACTGCTTTTAGGTTGGGTTTGCCAGTGTACATGATATATATATGTTGGGCCATATTATCCAATTAGATCACAAGTTATTTCTTTGTAGTATAATAATGTTTGTTACACGTTTGGGACTGTATAGGGTTGATAAAAGAATTCCTAAATAATGTGGAAAAAAATGGCAAAAGGAGCAACATTTCTGTGAAAAAGGATTGTTAAAAGAAATCTTAAATGATGTGAAGATATTAACCCTTTACTCCATAGATACTCATTTCCACGCATTGCTTGTAGGAGTCTTTGGAAAACATTGTGGCAAAAGGTGAAATTGCTCGTGACGAGCAATTTCACCTTTTGTCACAATGTTTTCTATGCTATCAAAATGTGTCATATACACATAAGAAACTGCTTCATCGTTGCTGTTATTTAGGGTCAATTAAAGACATCATAGAAATGCCTTATGGGGTAAAGGGTTAAAGGGCAAATAAAGCAATTATCTGTTACAACCAGTTTCTCCTTTTCACACAATGTTTTCAAATAGTAGCATAGGCATGGTAAGAAATTTTGCACTGTTATACAGCTAAGGTATTTGTTATTGTAGGATGCCCAGAAAAACAAATTGAATATGTCTCTGTTTCAACGATTGGATAGTTATTTCCGATACAACACATCTCCACAAAGAAATCCTGTGATATTCCTTGACACCCAGTACAGAATGGACAAAGAGATTGCAAAGTTTCCCAATAGTTACATCTATGAGGGAAAACTCAAGTATGTAATGTTGCATTTATTGAGGAAAATTTAACCCTAAGAATGCTAGGTGGGACGCACAGACCTTTCGCAGACAGTGTTGATCAAGATTTGACTGCACAGAACTTGCAGTCTGATCTTTGATCGACACTGTCTGATAAGGAAATAGTTTACCCTCAAAATACCTTTAAAATAGCAAAATTTCAAGTGTTTAATATAAGCTGAATCCAATGATTTATAAATGCATTAACTCTTTACCACACAATCCTGACTTTTAACAATTCTGAGAAAAAAGACTATAGAAATGACAAAATTGGTTCTTGATAAGGTTTAAAACAATACAGGAAAAGGAGAAAATGCTGCTAACAAGTATTTTCTCCTTTTTCCAAAATGTCTTCAAAATTCTTCTTCCTTATGATACTTAAAAATTAAAAATTGGTGTAAGGATAAATATACGATTGTGAAATATATTTTTTTCCTTAACCGATTATCACACAATCAATACTTTTGATGACCCTGAGAAAGAAGCCTTTAGAAAACATTGTGGGAAAAGGAGAAAATGCTGGTAGTCAGCATTTTATCCTTTTTCCACAATGTTTTCTAACCTTCACAAAACAAATTTCAAATTTTCAGTAACTTTTATTTTGTCGTCTGCAAATGCTTTCAATTTGGACAAACATAAAATTTTGTCAAGTGGTAATGAGTTGAGGTTATTTTTACTTGTTAATTGTAAATCTGACATTAATCTGGAATTAATCTGTGAAGTGATGCATTAACCCATTACCAAACGGCAATATTTTAGACTGATCCAAATCGAAAGCATTTGCAGACGACAAAATAAAGGTGACTAAAAATTTGAATTTTGTTTTTGGGGAAGGGTAGAAAACATTGTGGGAAAAGGAGAAAATGCTGGTTACCAGCATTTTCTCCTTTTCCCACAATGTTTTCTAAAGGCTTCTTTCTCAGGGGTGTCAAAAGTAGGTATTGTGTGGTAATGAGTTAACTATTGTATTATAAGATATATATGACAAATATCTCATCACTGTTTCAGAACTTACACAGAACACAGTAAATCTAGCTTGGTTCCATATTTGTTGTTTGATATCAGAGAAGGGGAGGAGCAGTTCTCTCAGGGATCTAGGTATGTTCTCTTAATCCTTAGGCTTCTAAGTAGAAACTCGGTGACCTTTTGCAGACATTGCAGAACACGATCAGATAGCACAGATCGTGCAGTCCGATCTTCAGTTTATACTGTCCGAAATGCAGAAAGTGCTGATCAAGATCAGACCTCACGAAATTTGAAGTCTGATGTTGGATCCACACTGTCCGATACAGAGATTTCTTATCTCCAAAATGTGCGTTTGAAATAACAACATTTGGGCTTTTACTGTTGGCTTGAAAGTTTCTTTCCAGATATTCAGTAGGTTGACCCTTTACCCTATAAGGCATTTCTATGGTATCTCTAATTGACCCTAAATAACAGCAAGGATGAAGTTATTTCTTATGTGTATATGACACCTTTTGATAGCATAGAAAACATTGTGGCAAAAGGTGAAATTGCTCGTCATGAGCAATTTCACCTTTTGCCACAGTGTTTTTTAAAGGCCCCTACAAGCAATTCGTAGAAATGAGTATCTATGGAGTAAAGGGTTAAGGGTAAGTGATACAGGTAAAAACTCTGTAGAATAACTATGAGCTACGTGCTGTGATATGTGGCTTTTACACATCTGAAAACATTTGCTGTCAACAAAATAAAAGTAACTCAGATCAAAATTTGTTTTGGGAGGGTGGAATACATTGTGGTGTTACAAGGGACCACGCCTTTATGCGTGGTTTTGTCCTGATTTTCAGAAGCTGGCTTTCTGAGGGTAGTTAAAAGTTGGATAGAGTGGTAAACGGTCAAGCATGACTTAAATGATAGGTTCAATCTTAGAAAGAGTAGAAAATATTGGCTATTAGCAACTTTTTATTTTCCCAAAATGATTTTTTAAGCCATTTTTCTCAAGGTTGTTACAACATTAAATAATGTGCCGAAGGATTACCTATTTACACAATACGAGGTAAGTCTGTAAAGTTTGTGGGCAACGGCCATGTATGTAAAACTAACTTTCGCCTATTTTATTGTGTCAATTATATTTGGTAGAACTTAACCATTTTATGTATAAAATACAAAGATATTGCGCCAACAATAAATAATATACCAATCATACTTTAACCCATTACCACGCAATCCTTACTTTTGACACCCCTGAGTAAGAAAAACTTGTAAATTTGCGAACTTTTCAGCAATGTCCATGAACTTTACGGACATATCTCATTGTAAGAATCTATTGATAATAATCAAGATGTACGATACAAGTTTTAAGCATGTGTAACTGCAAGTAATGGAGAAAACTTTTTCCATAAAAGATTCTCAGAATCCTTTAACCCATTACCACACAATTCCTACTTTTGACGCCCTTGAGAAAGGAGCCTATAGAAAACATTGTGGGAAAAGGAGAAAATGCTGGTAACAAGCATTTTCTCCTTTTCCCACCATGTTTTCTACCCTTCACACAACAAATTTCAAATTTTCAGTCACTTTTATTTTGTCGTCTGCAAATGCTTTCAATTTGGACCAGTCTAAAATATTGTCCTTTGGTAATAGCTTAACCCTTTACCTGTTATGCCAATTTGAGGCTCGTCCATTTCAGCAGCAAATAAAAATATGATCTCAAACATATGGACAAATGAGGATACAAATATCTGATTGAGTACAGAAAACATTGTTGGAAAAGGAGAAATTGCTCCTTTTCCTGGAATGTTTTCAAAAGCTGTCTGTTGTTGATACGTCAAAATGAGTATCTATGAAGTAAAGGGTTAACAAGCATTTTCTCCTTTTTTCACAATATTTGCTTCCCTTCCTTAAACGAATGTCAATTTTTTAGCCACATTTATTTTTTCGACTGCAAATGCTTTGAATTTGGACAGATCTAAATTTTTTTGGTGAAGCCAAAAACAGGCCGCAGGTAAGTTAAAGAGTTTACTTCATGCACAATATTATATGCATTTCCATATGTTAAAGAAACTTCCTTAACCCTTTCCCAAATGGCAAATTTTGGACCACACCAAACTGAAAATATTCTGCAGATGACAACTTTACAGTTGCTAAAAAGATGGTTTTTCTATATGATGGGGTAGAAAACATTATGGGAAAAGAAGAAAATGCTGGTAACCATAGAAAACATTGTGGGAAAAGGAGAAAATGCTGGTTACCAGCATTTTCTCCTTTTCCCATAATGTTTTCAAAAGGCTTCTATTCCTGACCCGTAAAAACCAGGGATTGTTTGGGAAAGGGTTAAATCTGTAGGGGACCTGTCTCCATTAACCATGCTGGGGGAATTGTCTTGTTCCATTCATATGGTTCACCATCTATGCTTATTCAGATTGTGGTATTTTGTGTGTACTTACAGGTCTATGAGCAACCATCTCGAGGCCATGTTCACAGCAGAATTATGTAAATTCATTCTGAAAGAGACTAAATTTGTGGAAACGTCAATTGGCATTATAGCCCCATACTCTAAGCAAAGGGATGAGGTGTTACGAGAGCTGAGGGCAAGGTAGGTTTTTGTTTGGTTCAGCTCTTTATTAACCCATTACTACACAATCCCTACTTTTGATGACCGGGAGAAAGAAGCCTTTAGATAACATTGGGGGAAAAGGAGAAAATGCTGTTAACCAGAATTTTCTCCTTTTTCCATAATGTTTTCTACCTTTCACAAAACAAATTTCAGTGTTCGGTCACTTTTATTTTGTCATCTGCAAATGCTTTCGATTTGGACAAACCTAACATTTTGTCATTTGGTAATAAGTTAACGATAGACTTTTAGACTAGTCCAAATTGATAGCATTCAGAGATGAACGATACTGGTAAACTACAATTTCTCCATTTTCTACAATGTTTTCAAAACCTTCCAAAGACATTTGATCATGCGATTTCTTGTCTGCTTACACTGTCATTTTGGATGAATGGAAAATTTAGTTTTGTGGTAACTACTTGGCTGCTTATCAAACAATAAAATTTTGGATTCAACTAAACTGAAAGTTCATGTATTTGCAAACGACAAAGTAAATGTAGTTAGATGGCGGCTCAGATGATAATTTTTCCCTGTGATTGCACAGAAAACATTATGATAACAAGCATTTTCTCCTTTTTCTCACAGCGTTTTCAAATGCCTTTTCTTCATATATGTTAATCTGTTACCACACAGCAAAATTTTAGACCTATTCAAGTTGAAAGCATTTGCAGAGGACAATTTCATAGCAGCTCAAATGGTGCAGTTTTGCATTGATTGGATAGAAAACTTTATGGGAAAAGGAGAAGATGCTGGTTACCAGCATTTTCTCCATTTCCCACAGTGTTTTCAAAAGGCTTCTTCAGCAGGAGTGTTAAAAGTCACCATTTTGTGGTAAATGGTTAAAACATGAGATTATTTGATAAAGCATTGATTCTAAAGGTATCATAAGCACTTTTAGTCATACGGTGTGCAACACGGTAAAAGGGGCATTCAAACGCTGTCTGCGCAGGCTAATCCAAAACGACAATTTCAGTTCTAATGTGATTTTCTGTTTCGCAAAAGTCTACTAAAGCACAAAATCTAATGTAGTCGTAAAGTGCCGTCTCGGATTAGCCTGCGCGGACTGCGCAGGCTGATCCGAGACGACACTTTACGCAAATGTCTGAATGCCCCTTTTACCGTGTTGCACACCGTTAAAGTGTTAAAAGTCACCATTTTGTGGTAAATGGTTAAAACATGAGATTATTTGATAAAGCATTGATTCTAAAGGTATCATAAGCACTTTTAGTCATACGGTATGCAACACGGTAAAAGGGGCATTCAGACATTTGCGTAAAGTGTCGTCTCGGATCAGCCTGCGCAGTCCGCGCAGGCTAATCCGAGACGGCACTTTACGACTACATTAGATTTTGTGCTTTAGTAGACTTTTGCGAAACAGAAAATCACATTAGAACTGAAATTGTCGTTTTGGATTAGCCTGCGCAGACAGCCCAGGCTGATCCGAGACGACACTTTACGCTAACGTTTGAATGCCCCTTTTTGCGTGTTGCAAGCCATATATGACGTCAACAGCTCCCTAAAGTTAGGCTGAAGCTCTGCAGTGCTCTTTCATTTGTTTTTCAAGCCTTTACCAAATGGCAGAAGTTTAGATTTGTCTAAACTGAAAGCATTTTCAGATGGCAACTAAAAGATGGCTGAACCCTTTACCACACAATGACAACTTTTAATGATCCCGAGGAAGAAGCCTTTTGAAAACATTGTGGGAAAAGGAGAAAATGCTAGTAACCTATATTTTCTCCTTTTCCAACAAAGTTTTCTACCCTATCAAAGGTAATTGCACTATTTTGAGCCACTCTGAAATTGTCGTCTGCAAATGCTTTCAATTTGGTTAGGTCTAAAATTTTGCCATTTGGTAATTTAGTAATAATGGTTAAAGGACAAATTACACACTTTACGTGCTTGAAAGGGTAGAAAACATTGTGAAAAAGGAGAAAATGCTCGTGACCAGCATTTTCTCTTTTTTTCCACTGCATTTTAAAAAGGCTTGATTTCTTAGGTTGGTTATAAATCAAAATTGTGTTGTAAAGGATTATGCAGTAAATTTGTAATTGATTGCTCCTCTTTATTCTCTTATATTATCTTCAGAGGTATGAAGAGTATAGAAGTATCAACTGTGGATGGTTTTCAAGGACGAGAGAAGCACATTGTCATAATGTCTTGTGTTCGAGCTGTGTCAGGTTCATTGGGGTAGGTGTTTGTTTTTGCTGCATAATTTCAGAAGAAATTGAGGATAACTCTTCTCTCGGTTGTTTTTGAAGAAAACGTTGAGGGTTTTGTTGTTACCCTGGCATCTGCATTTTTATACCCCCGCAAAATGAATATTTTCAGGGGTAACTGGAATCAGCCTGTCTGTCTGTCCGTCCATGTATCTGTTTATGTACAAAATACTTGTAATTTTGTATCAGGAACCCCTCCTACAGTTTTGCTGCTGTTGAATTGAAAGTTTGATATATTGATTGCATACTAATGAACTTTGAAATATTTTTGTTAAATTGCCTGTTTCTGTCAAAGAACTAGCAGGGGTATTAAGTCACATTAAGTGACAGCTCTAGGTTAAAACTTTGACATTTAATAAAATATTTGTCATTACCGAAACTATTTACTTTAGAGATGAACAAGTTGTTCTCTATGAAAAAAGGAACATATGGAACAAGGGCAGGTAACCATCAAAGTATTTTTGACTGAGTTATATCCCTTTGAAGTGTAGAATTTTCAGTAAAAGTCACTGAAAAGTAGCTGAGTGTCACCTGCATTAGAGTTATTATCCGCAAGAATTGGCTGAGCTAGGGATTTAAACCAGTGACCCCCTGTTTTCATATCCTGTATGCTACCAGGTGCTTTGCCAGGGCTCGTCTCAACTTTAAATGGCTGATGACAGACACCATATACCTTCATCAAAAGCTTCCACTCTAGAAAATCTAAAAGCACTTATGTACTATTTTTAGCCATTTTTCACACAATCCAGGATATTAATGACCCATTGAAGAATGTGTTTGAAAATATGGTGGAAAAAAAAAGAAGAAAATGGTGGTAATCCACAACGTTTTCTACCACCATTTTCTTCTTTTTTTTTTCCACCATATTTTCAAACGACATAATTCATCTTTTGCACTACAAATGCTCTCAATACCGGTATATTGGCTGACTCTAAAATTTGTTTGCGTTCAGTAAAGTTCAGGGAAATTAACTGGCCAATGATGTAAATTTGCATTCTGACATAATACAAAATTTGATATATGAATTACATGGAATGTATATTTGTATGTTTATTGGGTAATGATGTTTAACTGGCCAATGATGTAAATTTGCTCTCTGACATAATACAATATTTGATATATGAATTACATGGAATGTATATTTGTATGTTTATTGGGTAATGATGTTTAAGGTTTGTATATTTTACCCACACTAAAGTATATTTAATAGTTTATTTTTATTGCAGGTTTGTAGGTAACAGAAACAGGATGAATGTAGCCCTAACCAGGGCCAAGTATGCAATGTATTTAGTTGGCCATTTTGGTGCCCTTCAAGTAAGTCGTAGTCTTAACTCTTTAACCTATTACCACACAATCCCTACTTTTGACGCCCCTGAAAAACCTTTAGAAAACATTGTGGGAAAAGCAGAAAATGCTGGTAACCAGCATTTTCTCCTTTTCCCACAATGTTTTCTATCATTCACAAAACAAATTTCAAATTTTTAGTCACTTATATTTTGTCGTCTGCAAATGCTTTTAATTTAGACCAGTCTAAAATATTGTCGTTTGGTAATGAGTTAATACACAATAAAATTTGGAATCAAATTCATGTGGAGATGACAAATAAAACTGTTGCTAAAGTGGGGGCATTTGTCTTTGAGAGGGTAGAAAGCATTGTGGAAATGATTTCTGTTTATGCTCCCCGAAACATTTCGGGGGAGCATGTAGTTGCTATGCTGTGTGTAGATATGTTCATCCGTATGTCCGTGCATCCGATCTTCTGTCTGTCCATCCGAAGCCATTTCCCCACAACCCCTGTACCAAATTTTATGAAACTTCATATCTGAAATCCTTGGAATAATGCACAAATACTTCTTTCCTTGTTTCTCAATTTGAGGCTGCATCACGGAAAAAGGGGCTTCATGTAAAAAGTTGTTTTTCTCTAATATTGGGAATATCTCTTAAGATAGTAATTGCCTTTTCACTTCAATTTTTGGGGGTATGAATAGGTCCTTTTAGGATAAAAGAAGTGAATTTATATTTATTTTTATACATTTTATGACAAACACTTGTTTTCGGGAGCATAACCCGTCTCTGACGGCTCTTGTTTCCAGAATGTTTTTAAAAACCTTTTTGAATATGATTATCAAAATTTTGGATTGTGTTGACTACCTGAATAGGTTGACTTCCTGAGTGAATGCATGAATGAATGCATTTTAATGACACATTGACATCTATGTCATAGTTTGAAAAGGAGAAAATTGTAGTAGCCAGCATTTTTGTCCTTTTCTCACAATTTTTCCTACCCTGCCAAAGTCCAGGTTGATTGTCAGCTTTCAGTAAAACAAATGCTTTCTGGAGCATGTACCTAGATCGGCCTGTCTTTCTTGTCAGTTGCTGGGCCCTGGTAGGTCATTCGGTAGTGTGCAGTCTTGAGAACATTAGTCGTGAGTTTGATCCCTGGCTCAACCAATTTCTTTTTGAGGATTGATGATAGCCATTGTGAAAGGATTTATTTCTCTCTCCCTGCTTACCATTGTTTTAACAATGGTTATGTGGGAAAGTAGCCAGTGGCCTGGAAAGAAAATTATATGGAGTACTAATAAAAGGGTTTCTTGGAAAGCAAGGAAAGGTGCACTAGCTGTCGTGATACAACTGAAATAATGTTGAAATTAATCTGTCCGTCAATCCTTCAATGTGTGCTCTATGCTCATTTTTGCACTTTCAAATAGGCATTTTGTGTCAAGAATTCTGTCCTCAGTCTAGCTGTAGCTGCCATGATGAAGCTTTGTACATTTATTAACCTTTTACCGCACAATGCTGCCTTTTGACACCCTTGGGAAAGAAGCCTTTTGAAAACACTGTGGTAAGAGAAAATACTGGTAACCAGCATTTTCTCCTTTTCCCACAATGTTTTCTACCCTTCCCAAACCAAATTTCAAATTTTCAGTCACATTTATCATGTCGTCTGCAAATGCTTTCAATTTGGACTGGTCTAAAATTTTGTCGTCTTATAAAGAGTCAAGAAGAATTTATATGTGCAGGACCTTTCTTTTGGATGATGAACTCTTGGTCAAAAACAAAATTTGGACAGGTCTAAGTTGAAGGCAATGAATGTGACTAAGAAATTGAAATTTGTTTTTGGTAGTGGAGAAAACATTGTGAGAAAGGAGAAAATACTGCTACCAGCATTTTCATCTTTTCCAACAATGTTTTCAAAGGCTTTGTTCGTTTGGAAACTCTGGATCATGTGGTAAAGGTTGAATTATCAAATTTCTATTTCTCACAACTTTCAGTCAAGTGATGAGTGGAAAGCACTGATTGCTGATGCTAGAGATAGGGACAAGATAACGTCTGTCAGCATAAATACGTACACGGAGGACATACGCAGTTGTCTTATTAAACATGTACCAACCTTGAAGCGTTCGGAAATGGAAATGGAAGTGGACGCAGACTGAAACAATGCTGAAATCTATTAGCCTTATTATATATGGATTGATTTTGGAACAAACAGAATCAAGTTAGAGTTGACAGAGAGCTCGACAGAATATTTAAGGCAACTTTAAACATTGTGGAAGACACTCAAGGAATAAAAGCAGCCTACCGTGAGAGTAATGTTATGCTTTAATTGATAATGGTTTCAGAAACTTGGGTTGTATTCAGTTATCAGTTAAACGAAAGTCTATGTGTTGTTCTGAAGCTGGAACGACAGTTTTCTTGCTGTCTGAAACACAAAAAGGACTAAGTTGCTCTATTGTTACAGTGGGTTCATAGACGCAAGATGTGTTCAGCCATCAGTTAAGATCAGAGGTATATGCTAGTCTCAAGCTAGAACGAATGTGTCTTGCTGTCTGAAACACGAAAAGGACCGGTTGCTGTCTGAACCAGAGATAGAACTGTAGTTGTTTGAGAGTTATGAAGAGACATTTATCTAGTCTGAAACAAAGATAGAGAAAGATAGAATGCCCTGTTGTATGAAGTACACACAGACAAAATACTGCTGGGATATACAAATGCTTTTCCTGCTTGCAGATTACTGGTAAAAGATAAATCTAACATTGACACAAATAAACTTGCTCCAGTCTGAAGTGCTGACAGACATATCCGGCTATTTGGCAATTTTGTTACTGTATAAAACACAGATCTATTTGTTTTACTTTCAGATACAATGATAATGTATTGTTGCTTATTAAAACAGACAAAGCATGTTACTTTCTGACTTACATACTCTTTTCCTGCTGTCTGAATATAGTTAAATCTTGTTAATGTTTAAAACAAGAATACAGATGTACATTTTGGTCGCCTTAACCCAGTACCACATAATCACGAGTTTTAAAAAAAAAGAGGCCTGTTGAAAACATGTGGAGAAAAAAAGAGAAAATACTGGTTAACAGCATTTTCTCATTTTCATTCATTTTTTTTCTATCATGTCAAAGACAAATTTGATAGAAAGCAATTAAGGTAAAGGAGAAAAAGCTGTTAACAAGCATTTTCCCCTTTTCCTTCAATGTTTTCTATCATATCAAAGACTATCATTTAAGCAGCGGTTTAATTGTTGTGTGCAAATGCTTTAATTTGGCATAGGCTACTTTTTTTATGACTTTTGTAAAGAGTTAAACACGGAGTTTCTGAGCTCCCATAGGCAAAAATAAGCGAGTCATGCTCTGGCAAAAGGGGGCTTAATGCATCTCTGCGAAACACGATTGCAGGCAAGACGTCAGTTCCTTGTGGATCCATAAAAGCAATATTTTTTTAACAACAGACTTAATAATGAGGTAGACATACAGAAAATTAACCAATAGGGAAAAGCATCGGCTAAGGTCAGCCTGCACATACTACGCTGGCTGACATGAGTCGATACCTTTCGCAAATGCATTAACCCTTTACCCCATAAGGCATTTCTGTGGTGTCCCTGATTGACCCTAAATAACAGCAAGGACGAAACCGTTTCCTATGTGTATATGACACCTTTTGATAGCATAGAAAACATTGTGAGAAAAGATGAAATTGCTCGTCACGAGCAATTTCACCTTTTGCCACAATGTTTTCCAAAGGCTCCTAAAAGCAATGTGTAGAAATGACTATGGAGTAAAGGGTTAAGCCCCCTTTTCACAGATCATGGTTCAGATGTTAAAATGCTGTCATATGGTTTACTTTACTTTTAAGAGTGCTTAGTTACTGAAATAAATTTTAAGTTATAAAAAAAAACTGTCAAAATATTTTTATTTAAAAGTTATTTTGCAATAAAATGCATCAAAGTTGTGGACAGAGTAGGTTCAAAATCAGACTGCACATTTTGTGCAGTCGAGTCTTGATCTGCACTGTTCGCAACAAAAAAAAAACCCAACATCAATCCACTGCCAGCACTTTAAGGATTAACCCATCCCTGGCTTTTAAGGCCTTGAAGGAGAAGCCTTTTGAAAACATTGACCAGCATTTTCTCCTTTTCCACAATGTGTTCCAAGCTTTGCAAGACAAACTTCAATTTTTGAGTCGCAAATTAACTCATTACCAAACGACAAAATTTTAGGTTTGGCCTAATCAAAAGCATTTGCAGATGACAAAATAAAGTGACTGAAAATTTGAAATTATTTTTTTGAAGGTTAGAAAACATTGTGGGAAAAGGAGAAAATGCTGGTCCTTTTCCCACAATGTTTTCTATAGGCTTCTTTCTCAGGGGCGTCAAAAGTAGGGATTGTGTGGTAATGGGTTAATTTTGTTGTCTTCAAATACTTTTAAATTGGACAAGTCTAAAATTTTGCCAATTGGTAAAGATTCATCCCCTTTCCAAGGACAAATATCACAGCTGACCAGACCAAGATCATCAGGAGACAACATATTTGAAAGTTCTTGGACAGGGGAGCAAAATATTGTGGGAAAAGGAGAAAATGCTGGTTTTCAGACAGTGTTTTCTCCTTGCCTCTTCCATAGGGAAGTGAAAACACTTAATTATTTAGGAATGGGTTCAAGTAATAACTTGATGCTGTCTGAAACACAGATAGTTTTTCCAGCAGGGTTCTCTTCTTCCAAAGTTGATTGCTTTTTTCAGGGATAAATATAGGCTTTTTTCATGTTGGTGACAGATTCATTCAGTTCTGTTTAGCTTTATTAATAGCAATAAACATTTTTAGCTAACTTCTACCAATGTACACTGTGTATAAAACACAAATCTTGATATAGACTTGCCTAAGAGGCTATTTCTAGCTGTACAGAAGACTTTTACGAATTACTCAAAAGGTGACATTTGATGGCAAGAATAATAGATGTTCAAAAGTATGGAGAACATCGTGGGGAAAGGGGGGCTATTACTTGTAACAAGTAATTGCTCCTTTTTCAGCAATGTTTTTACGAAACTATGCATTTTTGGAGAATGAAAGGTGTTTGTGAATGACAGGTAACAAAGTATGTTAAGAAGATGGAAAATTGGACCCATCATGCAAAAAGGGACCATCTAGGAATTCAGTGCATCAATTAGATGAAAACAGATCAACGATAGTGCAGGTCAGTTTAAGTTGATAATTCAAAATTGATTGTATAACAAGATACATTGACCACTTTTCATACAGAAAATGTTATAAAAGCGAAAAGTGTCAATGCTGGTCAGCATGCGCAATTCACGCAGTCTGAACAGGGATGACACTTTTTCCGCAGTTCCAAGAAGGTCCCTTTTTTGGGTGATAAGTCACAAATATATAACACTGGTGCTCATAAATTCTCATGTGTTGATGTATCACACCTTAAATCATTCTAAATATCAGTAATTTATAATTCTAATATGATACATGAATTTTGCTCAATAAACACAGTGGTAAATCCTACCTTATTCCATATAAAGTGATGTCATTCCATATAGAGTGACGTCATTCCATATAGAGTGACGTCATGCAGTACAGTACAAAGTAAGTTATTCAATGGAATATAATCTGCATCAGCGTTTTCACTCTTAGTATAAGCTTGTTTTCCTTTGATTAACTCATTACCAAATGACAATATTTTATAATAGTCCAAATTGAAAGCATTTGCAGACGACAAAATAAAAGTGACTGAATATTTGAAATTTGTTTTGTGAAAGGTAGAAAACATTGTGGGAAAAGGAGAAAATGCTGGTTACCAGCATTTTCTCCTTTTCCCACAATGTTTTCTAAAGGCTTCTTTCTCAGGGGCATTAAAAGTAGGGATTGTGTGGTAATAGGTTAAGAGTTGGTCATATTAGAATCAAAATAATTTTCTTTTTGCTGTGGTTTATCATTCAATAAACCACATTGTGAGTTATGAGGCCCTTGTGTTATCCCCCTCATGGATCATTTGTTGTGTCTCATAACTCACAAATGGTTTACTTAAGAAATAATCTTCTTTCTATCATGGTTAATCATTCAATAAACCACAGTTGTGAGTTATGAGGCACAATAAATAATCCATTAGGGCAATAGCCCCGACTGTGTTATTCATTGCACTTCATAACTCACATATTGAACGATAAACCATGATAGAAAGAAGATTACTAGTATTTTGATTCTAATATGACTGACTCTTCATTAACCCATTATCAAACAACAAAATTTTAGACTGGTCCAAATTAAAAGCATTTGCAGGCGACAAAATAAAAGTGACTGAAAATTTGAAATTTGTTTTGTGAAGAGTAGAAAACTTTGTGGGAAAAGGAGAAAATGCTGGTTACCAGCATTTTCTCCTTTTCCCGCAATGTTTTCTAAAGGCTTCATTCTGAGGGGCATCAAAAGTAGGGATTGTGTGGTAATGGGTTAAAGGAAAACAAGCTCATCCTTAGAGTGAAAACACGGATGAAGATTATAATCCATTGAATAACTTACTTTGTACAGCATGAACGTCACTATTTATGAATGTCACTCTACTCTACATAGAATAAGGTAGATTTTACTATGCTTTCGTTGCACTGTGTTTATACAGCCAAATTCACATGTCTTATTAGAATGAATGGTGAACAGCAAAAGAAAGATTATTTCTTAAATCATCTGCAGCAAAAATCTTTTATGGGGTATCAAATTAACCCTTCACTAAACAGCCTCCATGTTTTAAAAACTTCACCATCCAGTTTCTATGTTTAATGACGCTGAGGAAAGAGGGAAACTGAGAATGTGGGCGATAGAGAAAATGGTTAGCAGGATTTTCTCCTTTTTCTCACAAAGTTTTCAAAAGCCACTTACCTCTTAAGCAGCTAAAAAGGTTTTGTCGGTAAAGATTTGATTCAATGTTATGAAAAATAACACTGTAATGTTCAGTATTTTGGCTATTGCATTTTTCAAGAGTTAGAAACACTTTATCCACTGGAACTTTTTTTTTGCAGCAATTGTCTGTAGTGGTGCATGGATAAAAAATGGTGAAGTGGATAAAGTGTTTCTTTCTCTTGAAATGGGCAATAACAGAAATATTGAAAATTACAGTGTTATCTTTCAAAGTACGATAACTCCTCACCAAATGACAAAAGTTTTAGACTGGCCTAAATTAAAAGCATTTGCAGAAAAAAAGGTAAAGGTGGCCCAAATGACAGAATTTGTCCCTGATAGGGAAGAAAACATTGTTGGAAAAGGAAAAAAATGCTGCTAACCAGCATTTTCTCCTTTTCCTACAATGTTTTCAAAGGCTTTCTTTCTTAGAGTCGTTAAAAGTCAGGATTGTGTGGTAATGGGTTATTTCAGTGATTTTATTCTTTGCTCCATTTTGCTATCACAATGTCTGAAAAGGTGATATTTTTCCTGAAAAAGACCAATGTTTTCATCTTACCCATCAAAAAATGTGTTTAGGCAGCTAGCTATTACACAGAGAAATATTTTTGTTTACCATGATCCTTTTTACCTCACCTGAGCATGAAGTGCTAAACTCATTACCAAATGCCAAAATGTCAGACCAGTCCAGAAAACATTTGCAGATGACAAAATAAATATGAATCAGAAATTGCATTTTGATGTAGAAAGGGTAGAAAACATCATGGGAAAAGGAGAAAATGCTGGTTACCAGCATTTTCTCCTTTTCCCACAATGTTTTGAAAGGCTTTCCTTTTCAGGGTCGTTAAAACTAGGGATTTTGTGGTAAGAGTTAAGGTGAGCTTTTGTGATTATGCTATGTCCGTCATGCGTTGTCCATTGTACCAATGTCAACATTTACCTTGTGTGCAGTTTAGAGACTACATATTCGGCTGATGTGTATGAAACTTGGTCAAAATGTTTGTCTTTGTTATATCTAGGACTATTTCAACTAGAAGGGCCCTGAAGGGCCTGAATATGCTCTACTGGCAGAGAATTAAATTTTGCTTTTATGCTAGCATACATTATGAATTTATGATGCTAAAAGACAAACAAGAAATGGAAATTTTAAACTTGAAATGGCTACTTTTCCCATACTATCGGTCAGATTTAATTCAAAGTCGATAGGGTTAAAGCTATTGATGAGATAAACAAACTGTGTAAGTTTCATGGAAATCTGCCTAAAAATAAAGACTTTATCGTGTAAACAAGAAATGAAAGTTTTCAAACTGAAATGGCTACTTTTCCCATACTGTTTGTTGGATTTTTTTCAAAATAAATAGGGTTGATAAGATAAACAAACTCTGCAAGTTTCATGGAAATCTGACCAAAAATACAGACTTTATCGAGTAAACAAGAAATGGAAATTTAAATTTGAAATGGCTACTTATCCCATACTGTTTATCGGATTTTTTTCAAAATCGATAGGGTTAAAGAAAACATTGTGGGAAAAGGAGAAAATGCAGGTTACCAGCATTTTCTCCTTTTCCCACAATGTTTTCTAAAGGTCTCTTTCTCAGGGTAGTCAAAAGTAGGGATTGTGTGGCAATGGGTTAAACCTGAGAAAAACCTTATATACACTCTAGAGGCCACAATTTCATTACGATTATCTTGAAACTTGGTTAGAATATTTTGTCTCAGTGATACCTTAGATGAGTTTTAAAATGGGTCATCTTGGATGAAAAACCAGGTCACTAGGTCAAATCACGCAAAAACTATGTGTACACTCTAAAGGCCACATTTTCTGTCAAATCCATGTTGTAAGTACATAAAAACTTACATAAAGTTTTAGGGCATTACATACATGTAGCTTCCGTCTTTGCCTTACTATCACACATATGTGCTTACTTCAAGATCACTGTTAATGTTAGTATTATGTATGTTCACTTTTGTTGCAAGATTGTAAATAATCCTAAATCATTGTGTTAATCAAAGGACTCAAAGTTCTGAAAAACCAATTTTTAGCTCCACTGGCCATAGGCCAGCAGGCTTATGTCATGGCCCAGCGTCTGTCGTGTGTCCGTCCGTGTGTGGGTTAACTTTAGGGCTACAAAGTTTGCAAGTTGTAGCTTTATTTAGATGATGTCTACCAAGGATGTACAAATTATAGCCCTGTGGTCAAATTTGTCCCCGCCCTGGGGTCACAATATTTACATTGGGCTTATGTAGGGAAACTATGAAAATCTACTTTTATGTAGCCATAAGGCCTAGGGCTACCAAATTTTACATGTTATACCTTTATCTAGTGGGACTCTACCAAGAAGACCCAAATCATAACCTTGGGGATCAAGTTTAGCCACACTCCAGAGGTCACATGGGCTTTTATAGTGAAAACTTGAAAAAATTTTCTTGTGACTAACCATAAGACCTAGGGCTAGGCTGTCTCATGGGTCTCAAGTTTTACAGGATCGTTTATTGAGCAAACTTTGAAAATCTTCTTGTTTCTAACCACACATTCTAGACATGTTTTATTTAGTATGGGGCTGTATGTTGTGGACCTCCACCAGGATTCAATTAATTGTAGCTTTGTTGCCAAAAAAGCCATTTCCCTTGGGTCATAAGTTTCTAATAGGATTTTACAGAAGAAAATTTTGTAGGTCTTCTAATTAAAAACCAGTTGGCTAAATATTGTAATGTTTGGCTTGTGTTTTGACTTAATAGCCAGTGGAGTGATACAGGGCCATCATGGCCTTCTTGTTTGAACTGTAATTACTTGCTAATGATAATTACCGTGTAATGAAAAGTACATGTAATGCATTTACATGAGCCATGCTCTGTAAAAAGGGTGCTCAGTGCACACGTGAAAAGCTTCGACCAAAGTCAGCCTGTGCTGCAGTCTGCACAGGCTGACCTTGGTAGAAACCTCTTGCTATCGGTCAGTTTTCTGTATTGTCAAAGGACCAATCTACCTCATGATTCAGTTGTTTGTTGGACGAAATTGATTTTACAGATCAATGGACATGTGATGACTCGCTAAGTATCATGTATAACAGATGTATTTAGCCCCCTTTTGCCAGAGCATGGCTCATATATACACATATGTACATGTATTCAGTTAGTGGAGTTAGCAAGGGCAAGAAAAGTCAAAGTTATTCTGCCAAGGAGCACATAACTGTAATTTTACATCTTAACCCTGTACCACACAACCCGAGTTTTAACGGCCCCAGGGGGAAAAAGCCTTTTGAAAACATCATAGGAAAAGGAGAAAATAGGTTTACCTATTACCACACAATCCCTACTTTTGACACCCCTGAGAAAGAAGCCTCTAGAAAACAGTGTGGGAAAAGGAGAAAATGCTGGTAACTGGCATTTTCTCCTTTTCCCACAATTTTTCTACCCTGTACAAATGGACTTTCAAATTTTCAGTCATTTTATTTTGTCATCTGTAAATGCTTTCGATTTGGACAAGCCTATAATTTTGTCGTTTGGTAATGAGTTAATTATAGAACATATGAATACTTCGGTAGACAAATCATCACAAAAAGCAACATGTACCACCAAAAAATATGATTTTATGCACATAACCATGTTAATGTTTTAATAAAATGTAATTGAATTCCATTTTCATTCTTTTTCTGTGGTTATCATTTAGAAATGTACATTAGGCAGTATTGTATTTGAGGTGGCGACATGATTTAACACAGCCGTGAACAAGTTACCAAGTCCCCTGCCACCTGACCATACAACGAATTTATTATCCTTCAAAGTTTTACCATTTCTAAGTGTGTTAAGCGAAATTGTTTTGTTTTATTATCTCACAAACTGAGGGCGCTGACGAAATAGAAATTCCCTTCTGAGTGCCCCACTTCAATGAAAACCAACTTCACTGGAAAATGATGTCACTAAAACATGCAGTTTGGTGCATAAATGTGCAGTATGGTGATCGATTGAAACCGTCATTTTAGATGTTAGGTTGCAAGTGTAGTGCTGTTTACGGGGCACTCAAAAGGGAAACTGCTCAACAAAAGGTCTTCGCTCAATTATGCCCATCAATTGGGTCCTGTGTGGCTCAGTGGTTAAGTGTAGGACTCGTGACCTGGAGGTCCCAGGTTCGAGCCTTGCTGGCTCCACTGGGTTTTTATCACAGGAGTGTCCTTGGGCAAGACACTTCAGAGCCTAGCCTAGTACTGGTGAAACCCAGGAAACATGAATATGTGAACTGTCGCCGTGATATGACTGAAATACTGTTGAAAGCGGGGTAAAACACCATTCCAACTATGCCCATCAATTAATTGTACACTTATGTCAATTAACCCTTTACCACACAATCCCAACTTTTAACATCCCTATGAAAGAAGCCTTTGAAAACATTGCAGAAAAAGGAGTAAATGCTGGTAAACCAGCAGTTTTTCCTTTACCCACAATATTTCTTCCCTTCCTTAAATTTGTAATTTTTGAGTCACATTCAGTTTGTCTTCAAACGCTTTCAATTTGGACCAGTCTAAAATTTTGTCATTTGGAAAAGGGTTAACACCATTTTCAATATTACTTTCAGTTCCATTGCAGCAGCCCTTGCACCTAGCCTTGCTTCCGTAAAGCTCCTTTTACCAGTATTTTGCATAATATTCTTCCTAAGACACTGGTCCTTTGCCCCATAAGGCATTTCTATGGTTTCTCTAATTTACCCTAAATAACAGCAAGGATGAAGCCATTTCTTATGTGTTTATGACACCTTTCGATAGAATAGAAAACATTGTGACAAAAGGTGAAATTGCTCGTCACGAGCAATTTCACCTTTTGCCACAATGTTTTCCAATGGCTCCTTCAAGCAATGCTTAGAAATGAGTATCTATGGAGTAAAGGGTTAAAAGAATTCTGTTGCAAGGACTATCATCAGTTCCAGAGAGAAATTGGCCGAGCTTAGGATAAGAACCAATAACCCCTGTTTACAAGTCCTGTCCATTATCAACTAAATTACTGGGTCTGGCAGTTACGACTAAGATTTCATTTAATCCTATCAGGCAAGATACTGAAGAAATCTGATGGATCAGTTGCAAATATTTCAAAAACAGATCGCTAAGTTACATCAACTAATCAGATTCATTCCAGATATTCACTGGAGTATTACAATTTCCCTTTCATGGTGACACCAGAAATACTTAGTTAACATTCAAGTTTCAGTCTTATACGTTTAGTCATATTTTTTATCCATATATTCTATCCTATGTACCAGATCCAAGAAAATTACCTCAAAACATGATAAATATTTATTAAAAACATTTAGGCAAGTGGAAAATGGTTCTTTTAGGGGCCAATCTCATGAAATGTCAATTATTTTTAAAGTAAAAAGATTCAGATATACCAAAATTATGGAGTCATCGAGATTTCAACCCCTTACCAAACAATCCTTGGTTTTTACAACCAAGAGGAAGAAGCCTTCTGAAAACCTTGTGGGAAAAGGAGAAAATGCTGGTAACCAGCATTTTCTCAATTTTCCAGAATGTTTCTAGTTACCAGCATTTACTCCTTTCCCACAATGTTTTCTACTCCTCTTAAAAGAAGTCAAATTTCAATCTTTGAGTCGCACTGATTTTGTTGTCTCTGCAAATGGTTTCAATTTTTACAAGTCTAAAATTTTGTTGTTTGTAAAGAGTTAAACAAAGAGAACATGCCAGGTTGTAAAATATACATATACAGTATATTCTCTATCTAAACTTATCAATGTGCAGACAAGGAGAACAAAGTAGAAATCTAATTTCTTTCAACAAGATGGAAAACGTCAAGTGAAAAGGAACAACTGCCTATTAAACCCTTTGAAAATGTAGTGGGAAAAGAAGAAAATGCTGTATTCTTTTCCCACTATATTTCTATAAATGCCCCATTTCTCAAGCTTGTTAGATGTCAGGTTTTTGTGGTAAAGACTTAATCCATAACCAAATGATAAAATTTTAGCCCAGTCTGGATTGAAAGTATTTACAGATGACCCTTTAAGCATGGAACAATTGGTACAATTTTTCTTTGATAGGGTAGAAAACATTGATGGAAAAGGAGAAAATGCTGGTTCTCCTTTTCCCACAATGTTTTCAAAAGGTTTCTTTCCCAGGGTTGATAAAAGTTGTAATTGTGTGGTAACGGGTTAAATGATATACGCAGAACTTGCGATGTCCTGTGCACCTTAGTGGTAAAGGTGTAGCACTTGTAAATAGGCAGTCCCTGGGATGGTGTTTACTTAACTTTAGCTTTTTTGTTACTTTCCTTAACAAGACACTTGAGGGCCCTGGCCTGGTACTGCTGGAACCTGGGACACTCTCTAATACTGAGTGGTTATTTGGTGTAAATGCCATTTTGCATTACTTCATTAACATTATGGCTTTCTTTTGGTTTCTTTTTATACGCCAAAATGGGTCATATTATGTTATAGCCTGGTCGTCCGTCCATCCGTCTGTCAGTCAATTAGCAATTTCTTTTGTTTGCAACTCCTCCTACAGATTTTTTATTTAAATAAATTCAAACTTACCACATTGAATCTCTATGGTGTGTAGTTGGGCATGTGACTTATAGAATTTGAATGTCTGCAGGTGTTCTAGATTTTAAACTATTTCACTGACAAGCTCCTTCAGGCGACATTCTCCACATTGTTAATTGTTTGCCAGAATTTCTCACAACTTGTACACATTTGAAACTGTGAGAGAAGAATAACATCTCCCATCAAAAAATTAGTCTGATGGTCCTATATCGCTCACCTGAGTACTACATAGTTAAGGTCTACAATGAAGATAAATACTCAAAATTGAGGTTTGAGGCCAAATGATAATGAAACAAGAGCAGCAAATTGTCGAAAGATACCGGTATGCCCATCCCACCGCCAGTTGTCGAGGAGGTATGATAATTGCAAAGGGCAGGTATTGCAAAAAACATGTTTACCAAGTCTTGAATCAATCTGACTTGAGATGACACTCTTCCAGACAAGCAAGAACTAAGGTAAAATGAATACCAAAGTGGAATTACTCAAAATCCGCGCAAGGTTGAGCTTTTTTTGGCACACTCCATAATACTAAACAAACATGTATAGCAAAAAATTTGAAGTCGATCTGGCTTTGGATGACAAGGTTATATTTCAGACAAGCAGGAAATGCTGTAAAAATGACAATGAAAGGGAAATAATTCAGACAGCATGAGATACATTTATGGTTCTTTTGCACTGCAGTCAGTATTATTGCAAACACCACAAATGCCACGTTTAAAGTCAAACAGATTAAAAATAACAAAGTTATGGTCGGAACAAAGAGCTGAACGCCGCATACCCACCTGCATGCCTACTAGCCCAAACACTGGTATACCATGGGTGATCCTTTTATACGTCCCATCTTCAACAAGCATATAAAAATGGTACATGCATGGACAAACTACTCACAGTACATTTCTATCTTTTGCCACAATGATTTTCTATTTAATCTATACATATACAAAAACTAACTATATAACATCACCCATAATTCACAATGTTTTAGAAAGCCTTGCTCTTTAGGGCTGTATAAACATGCATTTGTCTGCCAGAAGGTTAATCTCAGATGGAAAATCACATAATATATAGATATCTTATACATAATATCAACACAATCAAATGCTGCCATGGAACAACTTGATTCTTCATCCTTTCAACTCATAACTTAAATAAATATATATGCTTTTGAAAACATAGTAGGAAAGGGAGAACATGTACAAAACCAGGATTTTGGGGGTTTTTTTTTCCACCTAGCTTTCTGCACTTTTACCTCTTAATCAAACAATCTCTTTATTTTACAGCCCTGACTTAAAAGCCTTTTGAAAACATTAAGGTAAAAAGGAAACAAGAGGGCCAAGATGGCCCTGGATCGCTCACCTGAATTTTTGAGATGACCATAGTCTATTTTTTTTTTTTTTGAGGTATTGAAACATTGGAATCAAATTTATAATTTTGCCAAGCAATTTTCAAAAGGTCACCTGTAAAAGTCATTTCGAAATCTGACCATCAGTTTCAAAAAGAAGAATTTTTAAGAATTCTTCATTTCTGTAAAAGAGCAAGTAGCCCCCATCCACGAGAGCCATGTTTCTTGATGGATCAAAATTTACAAACAAGTTTTGAAAAGGGTCACCCAAGGAACATCTCTCTGAAATTATTTCAAAATCTGACCAGGGGTTTCAGAGAAAGAGAATTTTAAAGAATTTCATCATGTCCGTATAGTGCAAGTAGCCCCCATTCACAAGAGCCATGTTTCTTGAGGGATCAAAATTATATGTACAGCTTTTGGAAAGGGTCACGCAAGGAACATCTCTGTCAGATTATTTTAAAATCTGACCACAGGTTTCAGAGAAGAAGAATTTTCAAGAATTTCTTAATTTCCATATAATGCAAGTAGCCCCCATTCACTAGAGCCATGTTTCTTGGCCAATCAAAATTTCACGAACACTTTTAGAAAAGGGTCACCCAAGGAACATCTCTGTGAAATTATTTCAAAATCTGTCCAGCCATTTCAGAGAAGAAGAATTTTCAAGAATTTCTTCATTTCTGTATAGTGCAAGTAGCCCCCATTCACCAGAGCCATGTTTCTTGACCAATCAAAATTTCGCGAACAATTTTTGAAAAGGGTAACCCATGGAACAAGTCTGTGAAATTATTTCAAAATCTCACCAGCTGTTTCAGAGAAGAAGAATTTTTAAGAATTTCTTCATTTCTGTATAGTGCAAGAAGCCCCCATTCACCAGAGCCATGTTTCTTGACCAATCAAAATTTCGCGAACACTTTTTGAAAAGGGTCACCCAAGGAACAACTCTGTGAAATTATTTCGAAATCTGACCAGCGGTTTCAGAGAAGAAGATTTTTTAAGAATTCCTTCATTTCTGTATAGTGCAAGAAGCCCCCATTCACCAGAGCCACAATTTTTGACGGATCAAAATTTCACGAACAATTTTTGAAAAGGGTTACCCAAGGAACATATCTGTGAAATTATTTCAAAATCCGACCAGCGGTTTCAGAGGAGAAGATTTTTAAAGAATTCCTTCATTTCTGTATAGTGCAAGAAGCCCCCATTCACCAGAGCCACATTTTTTGACGAATCAAAATTTCACGAACAATTTTTGAAAAGGGTCACCCAAGGAACATATCTGTGAAATTATTTCAAAATCCGACCAGTGGTTTCAGAGGAGAAGATTTTTAAAGAATTTGCTAAAAAATTCCATTTGGTTGCCATGGCAACCAGAGTTTTTGATGGAATCAAATTCTGTGAACAGTTTTTAAAGAGGACCTCCCAAGGAACATTCCTGCCAAGTTTTGTCCAAATCCGCCCAGCAGTTTAGGAGGAGTTGATGTTTAAAGAATTGTTGACGACGCACGACGGACGACAGACACCGGGTGATCCTAAAAGCTCCCCTTGAGCACGTTGTGCTCAGGTGAGCTAAAAATGCTGGCAACTACCAGTAGCATTTTCTCCTTTTCCTACAATGTTTTCTACCCTGCTGGAAACACATGTCAATTTTTGAGAGAAGTTTAATTTGTCGTCTGCAAGTGATTTCAATTTGGACCAGTCTAAAATTTTGTCGTTTGGTAAAGAGTTAAGGATGAATACCATCATATTTGCCACATTTAATTCTTTTACCACATGACAAAAAAGTAGACTTGTCCAAACTGAAATCATTTACTAACAACAACGAAAATGTCACTCAAGTTATGGAATTTGTCTTTGATAGGGTAGGATACACTGTGGGTAAAAGAGAAAATGCTGGTTACCAGAATTTTCTCCTTTTCCCACAATGTTTTCAAAAAGCTTCTTTGTCAAGTCATTTTAAGTCAGGATACTACTGTGACAAGTTAATTGGCTATCTGCTAATGCATTCAAAACAGACTTCTGATAAAATGTTAAGCCTGTCCAGTTCTCCTCACACAAACACAGCTTTGTCCACAATCACAATTTTTCAATCAGCAATGCTGAGGCCCCTCCTCCCCCGTTACAGATCCCTGCCAATCCTTTTTGCCCTGATTTTAGTGCATGTACCATGTGGGTCACAATTCTGTTTCCTGACATCCTGTAAAATACAGCATCATAGGAAAGTTTAATATATACCAATTATTGAATTACTGGGAATACAAAGTGAATAACACCAGGCCACTCATTATGATAAATATGATTTATTTCATGCTTTCCGGTAGGATATCGAGAAATAGCAGTGAAAATATTTTTCGATCTTACACTAGTACCACCAGTGAAAATACCGATTTTCATGCTCTTGTTGCCTAGGTAAATTGCGCGTGCCTAACAACCAGATGGGAGATATGACGTCATATACCTTACATTTCTCGTGCTTGACGTAACGTTGCTATGCGGGAGGGGTAGGCCACGGGGAATAAGGGAAAATAACTATACTGAGTTTTGATAAAGCTCCTCCCAGAAAGGGTAAAAAGCATGAAATAAATAAAATATTTGTTTTTTTCAGTGAAAGATCGAAATTTATTTCATCTCGTAAACACCATCGGTAATATTTTCACTCTTGGCTGCGCCACACGTGAAAATATTACCGATGGTGTCCACTCAATGAAATAAATTTCGATCTTTCACCGAAAAAAACAAATATCCTCTATATATCACTAGAGATGATACAGTTTTAGAATGTTGGTGCTTTGTCCTATACAGCTCACACTGCACCATCTTGATCATTATTAGTATAACAACATGTCTGATTGTACAAAAATCATGCCCCCCTACTGCCACATCAATATAGGAAGTGGCACAGTTCATTAACTGATATCAAAACACGTGTTCAACTTCCGCTTTTTCTCGGTCAACTTCGATGCTTACCATGTCCTGAGTATGCGAGTAAAATGTTGCAGCCACAAGTTGAGCTACATATAATGATTTTTTGAGACACTTTAATTTTTTTTGAGCAGAAGTGACGAATAACAGCGTCGGCCCTGAATTATCTGGTGGTCACTGTGACCTTGACCTTTCAAGGATTAACCTTAAAATCAATAAGGATCATTTACACTCCAAGAAGTATATTTATGTAAAAAATTTGATGGACCTAGATCAATTCTGTGTGTAGTTATCATTTGGACAAGGTTTGGCCTATATATTCGTAAGTTGAAGGCCACTGTGACCTTGACCTCTGATGGATTAATCCCAAAATCATTAGTGATCATCTACACTCCAAGACAAATATCTGTGCCAAATTTGAAGAGCCTTGGTCAAATTTGTGTCTAGTTATCATTCGGACAATGTTTGATCTAGTATATCAACACGTTGACGGTCACTGTGACCTTGACTTTTGACCAATTTACCTCAAAATCAATAGGGATCATCTACACTCCGAGAAAATGTCTGTGCCAAATATGACAAACCTAGGTCAATAGTGTGTTTAGTTATCATCCGGACAAGGTTTGGTCTATATATCAAAATTTGAGTCACTGTGACCTTGATATTTGACTGATTGACTTCAAAAGCAATAGGGATCATCTACACCCTGAGATGCTTGTCTGTGCTAAATAAGAAGTACCAAGGTCATTTGTGTACATTTGTAGACGACAAAATAAAAGTGACTGAAAATCTGAATTTGCTTTGTGACGGGTAGAAAACATTGTGGGAACAGAAGAAAATGCTGATTACAATGTTTTCCAACTCATCTTTCTCAGGGTCATCAAAAGTAGTGTGGTAATGGGTTAACTCTTTACTACACAGTCAAAGCTTTTAACAAACCCTAGAAGACAAGCTTCTTGAAAACATTGTTTTCCACCCTTTTAAGGTCACGTCCAATCAACATAAATACATTTAAATTGTCGTCTGCAGTTGCCTTCAAATTCAGGCTGGTAAAAAATTTCATTGCTTGGTTATGAATTAACTCTTTCACTACTAGAAAACTAACTTTCAATTTTTCACTGACTAAAAAGTTTCACTGCGAGATGCCAAGACATTTCAGTTTCTTGAATATGAGTGGATAGTGCAGATCAGAGATCAGACTGCACAATCTGTGCAGTCTGATAAATTGTGCAGTCTATCCTCAATCTACACTGTCCATAAAAGCTTCCTGGGTCATGAACAGTAAGGAAAGAGTTTAATCCCCTTTTTACAGAGCATGGCCCATTTATTGTTGTTCGGTAAAAACTTTTTACCCAATAGGATGTCCCAAGCTGACGGCTCCACCATGAACGTTCACTTTATTAATGTCTATGTCCAGATCTTTCACGTTGGCAAGCACAACCACACTGAAGGCCTCGTTAATCTCCCACATATCAACGTCTTCTTTCTTCACTCCTGTATTCTCTAATACCTGTAGCAATATCAGGAATGAGAAATTAGCATTTAACTCATTACCAAATGACAAAATTTTAGGTTTGTCCAAATCAAAAGCATTTGCAGACAAATAAAAGTGACTGAAAATTTGGAATTTGTTTTGAAAAGGGTAGAAAACATAGTGGGAAAAGGAGAAAATGCTGGTTACCAGCATTTTCTCCCTTTCTCACTGTGTTTTCTATAGGCTTCTTTCTCAGAAGTCGAAAGTAGGAATTGTGTGGTAATGGGTTAACTCTTTATCAAGTTATCTTGTTTAACCCTTTATCAAACAATCCCTGGTTTTTATGACCCTGAGATAGAAGCCTTTTGAAAACATTGTGGGAAAAAAAGAAAAATGTTGATTGCCTCATATTTCCATATATTTCTAACCCTTTACCACAATTTTACCAAACTTTTAATGGACCTGAGAAAGAAAGCTACTGAAAACATTGTAGGAAAAGGAGAAAATGCTGGGTAACCAGCATTTTCTTTTTTTCCTACAATAATTTCTACCCTTCCAAAAAACAAATTTTAATTTTTGGTAGAGAATTTAATCTTTAACAAACAACAAAATTTTAGGCTTGTCCAAACTGAATCATTTCTACAGGCCAAATTACATATGACTGAAAAATTGAAACATGTCATGAGATGTTTAGAAAATGTTGTGGGAAAAGAAGAAAATGCTGGTTACCAAAAATTTTAGTCTTGTCCAAATTGAATCATTCCTAAGGGCCAAAATACATGTAACTGAAAAATAAAAAAAATGTTATAAGATGTATAAAAAAATGTGGGAAAAGAAGAAAAATACTGGTAACCACATATTAATTTTCTACATACTTTTAACCCTTTATTGCACTTTTACCCAACTTTTATTGACCCTGGGAAAAAAAGCTATTAAAAACATTGTGGGAAAAGGAGAAAATGCTTGTAACCAGCATTTTCTCCTTTATCCACAGTACTTTCTGCCCTTCTCAAAACATTTTAATTTTCTCAGTTCTGTTTTTTTTTTGTCTTTGGCAAATGCTTTCAATATTTGAATTTTCCCAAAATGTTTTCAAAAACCTTCTTAGGTGTCATTAATTCAATCCTTTACCAAACAATCAGTGGTTTTAATGATCCTGTGCAAGAATCCTTCCGAAAACATTGTTGGAAAAGGAGAAAATGCTGGTAACCAGCATTTTCTCCTTTTTCCACATTGTTTTCTATTCTAAAGTCACATTTTATTTTGGCGTCTACAAATGCTTTGAATTTGGACTAGTCTACCATTTTATTGTTTGGTAAAGAGTTAAAACCCTGGATTGTCTGGTAAATGGTTGAATAGTTCTTTACCAAACAACACAATTTTAGACTAGTCCAAATTGAAAGCATTTGCAGACGACAATATAAAGGTGACTGAAAAATTGAAATTGGTTCTGGGAAGGGTAGAAAACACTGTGGGAAAAGGAGAAAATGCTGGTTACCAGCATTTTCTCCTTTTCCTACAGTGTTTTCAAAAGGCTTCTTTCTCAGGGGCGTCAAAAGTAGGGATTGTGTGGTAATGGGTTAAGAATGGACACTTATTCTAGATTATTGAGATTCCAAACAAGACATGAAGGTCAAACTCAAGTTATCATTTTTGAAATATGGCTTTATCCTTAGGAAATAAATGACCTAAATTTTGAAAAATTCATCAAAAATAACTTGGTTTGGTTTGGTTCAACACCATTTTAACAGCTTAGGGTCATATCATGGTGGTCATTGACGCATCCATGTGTTTCCTGGTTTTCTCACACCAGTACTAACACAACTTCCTTTCCAAAGCCATCGACTACTTTTCTTACATGCATCAGAGGTGAGAGGCAAAAGGAAATTTTACCGCAACTGGGTATCGAACCTACAACCAGGTCACAAGTCAAATATGCTAACCTTGGTGCTATCCAGCCGGGCAACAGAAATAAGCTTGTTCACTACATCATGAAAATTGTATGAATATAATCTTTTTTTTTTTAACAGGATACATTTTCACTGAAGAAAATATGATGAGATAAATAACCCTTTACCTAAAAACAAAATTTTTGCCGGTTCCAAATTGATTTGCAGACTGCAATTTCAATGAGGCTCAAATGGGATTTCTTTGATAAGGTAGAAAACATTGTGGGAAAAGGAGAAAATGCTGGTTACCACTGTTTCCTACAATGTTTCAAAAGGGTTATTTCCCAAGGTTGTAAAGTTGGCATCATGTGGAAAAGGAATAAACTTGTCTTGGGTTCAAATTCAGTTCTTTCCTTATACATGTAGCAAGACACACAATTCTGTACAAGTTTGAAAACAATTTTGGTTACTAAAAACCTTGAATAGAATATTTAAACAAGACCTTGGCAAAGCAGCACATACTGGCCCAATGGGGCTTGTCAGTGAAATGGGCCAAAATCAGTCATATGACCCTAACATACAGTCCTCACTAAACTGGAGTGAATGAAAAAAAAATTCAATTTGAAAAAAAGAACATGCATTTGCAGAGCTCCTGCAGATTTCCAAATTTTAAGTCTCATGCACAACTACACACCATAGGGATTCATTGTGGTAAGTTTGAACTTATTCCAATGAAAAATGTAGGAGGAGTTGCATGCGCACAAGAAATTGCTAACAGATGGATGGACAGGCAGATAGACAGACAGCTGGACAACTGGCCTGGGACATAACATTATACGACCCTTCAGGCGTATAAAAATGAGGTCAAAAAAAAGAAAAGCTACCAGCAAGAAAAAAGGTTAAACTCCTCTTATAATATAAGGAAACAGTTTCTGTTTACTAGTCCTACAAAAAGACCCTAAGGGCAAGGAAGTGGGACCAACCTTAAAAAAAATAGCTGTCAGAGGCCATTCATGTGGTCTTCATATTTGACCCCTTTTACCAAATAATCCCAAATAATGGTGGTAACCAGCATTTTCTCCTTTTCCCAAATGTTTTCTACTCTGCCCGAAACAAATTTAAATTTTGAGGTACCTTTATTTTGTCAAATGTAAGAGCTTTCAATTTGTAGTTTGGTGAAGAGTTAACTAAAATGACTTAATAAGCTTTCAGCTTTCGTTCTAATCCATTTCACAAATTTGATTGTGCATGCCTCATTATATTGTACTTCTTATTTGATTGTGAATAAAATATTATTAAATCAAAAATTAACTAAAATGACTCCTAAAGATGATGATTTTTGTTTTGAAGATAGCTTTAGAAACATTGTGACCAAATGAAAAAATCCTAATGATCATCAGTTTCTTGTTTTATATATGCAAATGCTTTTAATTTGAACATGGCTAAAATTTTGCCATCTGGTAATGTGTTAACCCTTGTGCTACTGAGACTTTTAGCGGACAATCTAGATTTAGATTAGACTGCACAGTATGTGCAGTCTGGTCATTGATCTACACTCTCCAATATGGAGATATTTTTGCAGAGAAAAAAAAATGAAATGGCATCATTATTGTTTTCCTTCAGCTTGAAATCTTATTAAAGTTTTTCTAGTTTTTGTTTTCTTAAGTTTGAAGTTAAAAAGCATTTTTTGTTTTGTTTCAGCTTAAAATTCTCATTAAAGTTTATTTAGCAGGTTTTTTTTTTCTTTAACTCATTACCAGATGACAATATTTTAGACTGGTCCAAATTGAAAGCATTTGCAGATGACAAAATAAAAGTGACTGAAAATTTGAAATTTGTTTTGTGAAGGGTAGAAAACATTGTGGGAAAAGGAGAAAATGCTGGTTACCAGCATTTTCTCCTTTTCCCACAATGTTTTCTAGAGGCTCCTTTCTCAGGGGCATCAAAAGGAGGGATTGTGTGGTAATGGGTTAACTCTTTACCAAACGACAAAATTGTAGACATGTCTAAATTGAAAGCATCTGCAGACAACAAAATAAATGTGGTTCAAAGATTGAAAGCTGTTTTGGGATGTGTAGAAAACTGTGGGAAAAGGAGAAAATGCTGGTTACCAACATTTTCTTCTTGTCCCACAATGTTTTCAAAAGGCTTTTTTCTCAGGGTTGTGAAAAGTCGTGATTATGTGGCAAAGACCTAGGATTGATTTTTTCATTAAAGTTACTTAGCAGGTTCTTTTCCTTCAGCTCGAAATTTTTGTTAAAGTTATCAACCCTTTCCCAAACAATCACTGGATTTTAAGATCCTGAGATGACAGCCTTTTGAAAACATTGTGGGAAAAGGAGAAAATGCTGGTAACCAGGAGAAACCAGCATTTTCTCCTTTTTCTGCAATGTTTTCTATCCTGCTGGAAACAAATTTCATTTTTTGAGTTACGTTTATTTTGTCGTCTGCAAGTGCTTTCAATTTGGACCAGTCTAAAATTTTGTCATTTGGTAAAGAATTAGGCAGTTTTTTTCTTTTAGCTTGAAATTTTCACTGAAGTTATTAAGTAGGATAAGGGTTAAACAATGTTAACCATTTTTCACAATGATATTTTCCCAGTCATCTTTTTCTGTTTCTGTTTCTGAGGTAACATTTTAATGTCCCTGCTATCCCTCATATAATTCCTTATCAGCATCATCTCTTTTTCCGTAAAAACTTTTCAAAAACCTACTTCTGCAGGCCGTGTCTGATAAATTGTTTTTAACATACTGACCAAATCAATCTTGAAATATCAATGTACCCTGCTCTTTCCTCATTACAACCAATCTGTTTTCATTTATTTCACCCTCTTAACCCTTTACCCCACAAGGCATTTCTACGGTATCTCTAATTGACCCTAAATAACAGCAAGGATGAAGCCGTTTCTTGTGTGTACATGACTCCTTATGATAGCAAAGAAAACATTGTGGCAAAAGGTGAAATTGCTCGTCACGAGCAATTTCACCTTTTGCCACAATGTTTTCCAAAGGCTTCTAGACGCAATGCGTCGAAATGAGTATCTTTGGAGTAGAGGGTTAAATTACCTACAAAATCAGACCTCTATACAGGCCTCAAAAATGCCAGTCGTATGACCCAAACTTACACAGACCTCATTAAAGTTCAATTTGAAAAAAAAAACATACATCTGTGGAGCATTTATTCAGCTGTATGATGCAATTATTACAATATGATTTTTATCAGTAATAGAAAAAATAATAATTTACTTCAAGGGTGAAAAAAAAGAACTGTGTCCTAAACACTATTACTAACTATCTGCAGAACTACTTGTAACAGTGAGAAAATATTTTTAAAAATGATGGATATGAAATGGAAATTTGCTTTTGTGCTTGTGTACTTTTCTTGTGATATAAACCTTACAAAGACGAGAGGCTTCAAAGGAATAAGCTTAGTCTGTTGCAGTTTGAACTGAAGATCAAAGTGAAAGTGAAAGTAAGCCGACTAAAATGTTACAGTAAATGACAGATACCTGTTGTTTTCTTACATTTAACCCTTTACCACACATGCCGAATTTTTAAAGACCCTGAGAAAAAAGACTTTTAAAACACAGTTGGAAAAGGTTACCAGCATTTTCTCCTTTTCACACAATATTTTCTACCCTTCCAGAACAAATTTCAGTTTTTCAGTTACATTTACCAGTATTTTACTGTCTGCAAAACTTTCAACTTGAACTAGTCTTAAATTTGTGTTATTTGATAAAGAATCAAATAAGTTCAAACCCGTATGAATAACTGCTGAATAAATCAAATAGATGTTTAATAGTACAAAATAAGTTCCAGTTGACTGCAATTTCCTTGTTGATCTTTATTTGAAGTTTTTCAACAAAGCAGAAAGTGTAGATCAAAGATCAAACTGCAGGTTTTGTGCAATCTGATCTTGACATACACTGTCCACATAGGCAACTATAGAATTAAAAAGTGCTTAACCCGTTACCAAACAATCCCTGGTTTTTACAACCCTGAAACAGAAGCCCTTTGAAAGCATTGTGGGAAAAGGAGAAAATGCTGGTAACCAGCATTTTCTCCTTTTCCCACAATGTTTTCTTACTTGCTGGAAACAAATTTCAATTTTAGATTTCTGTTTACTTTGTAGTCTGCAAGTGTTTTCATTTTGAACCAGTCTAAAATTTTGTTGTTTTTTAAAGGTTTAAAATTGGAAAAAATTTAAAGATAACTTGAATTCTGTCTTGACAAAAAGTCGGCAAACCATTATAACTTAACATATTTTGGTCCACACAAAAAATGACAGCCTAGGTTTTGACCACCCGAAGTGAAGGGCTTTTGAAAACAATCAGGAAAAAGGAAGAAAATGCTGGTAGCCATGAAATATCAAGCCATAATCCAATATTATTTCTTGACCTTTTACCTCACAATGATGACTTTTAATGACCCTGAGGAAGAGGTGTATTGAAACTTTGTGGGAAAAGAATAAAATGCTGGTAACCAGCATTTGCTCCTTTTCCCATAAAGTTTTCTACTCTATCAAGGAAAAGTTGCATCATTTGGGCCAGTATAACATTATTATCTGCAAATGCTTTCGATTTGGATATGTCTGAAATTATATGGTGTAGTAAAGGGTTAATAAAGTATCCAGAAACATTGTATAATATTGTTTTCTTTTTTTCACAGAAAATATGAAGTACTGGACTGGGACCACTACCTATCAGTTTGACTGGTACCAAGTATTTACTGCATTTTGGAGGCGATACCCTAACCCATACAGTCATCACGTCCTTACAGAGGACATCATAAGTGTGAAGGTCAAAGGACAACTTCTCTGGATTAAAAAACTTACTTCAAAACGAGGAAAAATTCCTACAATTGCTCTGAGATTTACAAATGGTTGTCAAAATGGGTATGTTATTGAGGAAACATTCGTAGACTTGGAGAGGAAAATTTTCGTAACATATACTCGTAATATCAACAATCAAAATGTTTTGAGTATTCATGAGAAATGTGAATACAGAGTTGATCAAAGCAACAAATTTCAAGTGTCGTGTGTGAAACAAGCCTGGGCTGATTCTCCTATAAGTGGATTTGGAGGTGTTCTATGCTCCGTAGGAATTCAACAATATCAAAAGAACCTTAAAAGACAAAATGCTGGTTTTATCTATGTGCTAAATTCACTTTATCTTCAAGACTTTACCACAGGAAAGCAACGAGGAATTGACTCATCATCTGGATCCAGATCAAAAATGTTTTATCTTCTAGACATCATCAGACAGATCCATTTTAAACTAAGGGAGATACTGATACATTTGAAACTTTTGTCCTTTTTCAGTCAAAACAAACTTTCCTGTTAACCCTTTACCATATGACAAAATTTAGCCTTAACCCTTTCCCAAACAAGCCCTGGTTTTTACGTGTCTGCAGTTAAAGTCTTTAGAAAACACTGTAGGAAAAGGAGAAATTGCTCGTAACGAGCAATTTCTCCTTTTCCCACAGTGTTTTCTACCCTTTTTCAGAACTCTCTGCCATTTTCTCACAATCTAAAATTGTTGTCTGCAAACTCTTTCCGTTTGGAAGAGTCCAAACTTTGTTGTTTGGGAAAGGGTTAAATGGTAAGCATTTGCAGACGACAACTTCACGGTGGCTCATATGGTGCAATCCTTCCTCTCCAGGGTCATTAAAACTCGGCATTATGTAGCATAGGGGTAACACTTCACCCATCAATCTCATGGTTTTCACCGAGTTGTTAAACTTTTGAATCATGTTGAAAAAAGTTCAGGGAATAAGCAACTTATGTAAATATATTAATTGCTCTTTTTCCCTCAATGATTTCAAAAATACAGGATTAGTCCTGGACTTTCTCATAAATGATAGAAATGAATCATTTACAGTAACTATTGAATGTCTCACAATTTATTGTTAACCCTTTACCCATACAATCCAAACTTTTAACAACCCTGATGACAAATCCTTTTGAAAACATTGTGGAAAAAGGAGACAATGCTGGTTATCATTATTTTTCTCTTTTCAAACAATGTTTCTACCCTATTACCTCTTTACCAAACAAGCCAGGGTTTTCACAACTCTGAGAAATTAGCCTTGTGAAAACATTGTGGGGAAAGGAGAAAATGCTGGAAACCAGCATTTTCTCCTTCTCCCACAATGTTTTCTACCTCCACATAACAAGTTCTGATTTTTGAGTCGCCTTAAGTTTGTCGTCTGCAAATGCTTCTAATTTGGGCGAGTCTAGGATTTTGTTGTTTGGTAAAGACTTAAAGACAAATTCCATCATTAGAGTCACAATTGAATTAGTGTCTGCAAAGGCTTTCATTTTTGGGCAAGTCTATGATTTTGTTCTAAGGTAATAAGTCAACCCATTTCCACATAATCCCTACTTATGTCGACCCTGAGAAAGAAGCCTTCAGAATGCATTGTGGGAAAAGGAGAAAATGATGGTAACCGGCATTTTCTCCTTTTCCCACAATGTTTTCTACCCGTTACAAAACAAAAATTTCAAATTTTCAATCACTTTCATTTTGTCGTCTGCAAATGCTTTCGATTTGGACAAACCAAAATTATTGTCCTTTGGGTAATGAGTTAACCCATTACCACACAATCCCTACTTTTGACGACCCTGAGAAAGAATCCTTTAGAAAACATTGTTGGAAAAGGAGAAAATGCTGGTAACCAACATTTTCTCCTTTTCCCACAATGTTTTCTACCCTTCACAAAACAAATTTCAAATTTCAGTCACTTTTATTTTGTCGTCTGCAAATGCTTTCGATTTGGACAAACCTAAAATTTTGTTCTTTGGATAATGAGTTAACTGATGGTTAAGATCAAACTCCATGTTCTGTGTAGTGTTTTCTTGATCTACCTTGTCAAATAAGCAGTTGAGCTTGTTCCTGGCATCCTAATAGTGCATCAAGTCCGAAATAAAAAGCCACAAACATCTATGCATAGACTTTGTTTTTTTTATATATCATCATTTTTTAAAAATCAACAAAATGCTCTGTGCACTCTGGAAATTATGACTAGCTGATTGAGTTAGTGTTTTACATTGCTTTCATCATTATGTTAGACATATCAAAGTGATAGCTCACATATCTGTGTAATTCCCAGGTACCACCAGTACTAGGCTTGGACTCTAACAGTGATGACCTCTCTCCATGTTTTTACCAGATTCAATACATTTTAACATTTCAACCACTCCATTTTTCTTTTTTTTTTTTGAGCAGATTACTTTTCTGAAACATTGCTAGAAAAGAAGACTTTGCTCTTAACTATCAACTTGCATTTTTGCCACATTTAAAAGTCTATTGATGTATCAAAATTTCATGCTTATACCCAACAATCACTGAACGAGAAGAAACATTGTTGGTAGAGGATAAAATGCTGGTTCATTTTCCCACAATGTTTTCTACCCT
The DNA here is from genome assembly GCA_943736015.1 of Tridacna crocea. NCBI lineage: Eukaryota > Metazoa > Mollusca > Bivalvia > Cardiida > Cardiidae > Tridacna > Tridacna crocea. The sequence continues at coordinate 59,151,489 of OX031060.1, read as the reverse complement.
TTGACAACAAATTTCCTATTTTAAATCGCATGTAATTTGTCAACAGCATATTGTTTCAATTTGGACAAGGCTTTGGACAAGGCGAAAATTTTGTGATCTGGTAAAGAAATAAGGAGATGATGACTAAAGAAACTATTACCTTAGGAATCGCCAAAGCTGGAGCTGTGGGGAAGTCGATGGGCTCTCTTGCTGCATCAGCAAACCCTACAAAAGAGGACATATTGAGCTTTTATAACATATCTAAGTATTTCACCTCAATACCAGCAACATCGCACACACTACTACCTTTTACAAACAGTAATGTCTTAGTAATGTAAGTGCATGAACCTGAATGAAATTTAAGGCCTACCAAAACTGTTGCAAATAACACAATGAAACAACAAGAGAACAACATGCGGTTGCCAATGCTTTGTTGCAAGTGCTTGATTTTCAAAACAAAATTCAAGCGGAAGAAAGGGCCTAACTTTGTAAAAAGTCTTCAATGGTTATTTGCCTGTGTTGTATGAGTTTCCAACTTATCAAAGTTTGAAGTAAACATCTTCAGTGATAATTGAGATATTCTAAGATGTCAAAGTTTTTATAACATGAAAACACACACACACAGACGACAAGGCTATGAGTTGTTTTTGATAAACAAGAGGGCCAATATGGCCCTGGATCGCTCACCTGAATTTTTTAGAGGACCATAGCCTTTTTTTTTTTTTTTTTCAAAATCTAATCAGCCATTTCAGAGAAGAAGAATTTTTTCATGTCTATATAGAGTAAATAGCCCACAGCCATCAGAGCCATGTTTCTTGACGGATCAAAATTTCTCGGCCAATATTTGAAAAGGGTCAGCTAAGAAACATTTCTGTGAAATTATATAAAAATCTGACCAGCCCTTTAAGAGAAGGATAATTTTAAAGAATTTCTTCATAGCCATATATTGCAAGTAGCCCCCATTCACCAGAGCCATGTTTATTGACGGATCAAAATTTCGCGAACAGTAGCTCCCCTTGAGCATGTTGTGCTCTGGTGAGCTGAAAAAGCGCAGCTAATAACTGAAGGAAAGGAACAGAACTTGAGATGGAACACATCAGAAAAAGATTGTTATAGCTTGTAGAAGGTGACAACTTTTTTTAAACAGAGCCTTTTACTACAGATGTGTAGAAACTTAAACTTGTAAGGTACTAGCTTATTAGACATTCAAAATTCTAACTGATTTTCCCTATAGGCTTAACAGCTATACATGAAAATTGTGAAGTCTCATGCAAAAAAAGACCATCTAGGAAATCTGTGCATCAATTAGATGACAACAGATCAAAGACAGTGCATGTTAATTTAAGTTGATAATTAAAAAATAATTGTGTAATAAAATAGAATGACCACTTTTCATACAGAAAATATCATAAAAGCGAAAAGTCTCAACCCTGGTCTAACTTCGAAATTCACGCAGTCTGACCATGGTTGACACCTTTCGCAGTTCCAAGACGGTCCCTTTTTGCTTGATGGCTCACAATTATGTACAATGATATAATACAAGAAACTATTTCATAGAACAATATTTTCCTGTAGAACACAATGTTTTCTGAAGTTTGTTGTCAGCAGGACATAATTATAATGAAACCATTCATTTATTACAGAAGTTATGACTCTCTGTTTATGAAAGCCAGTACAACAGGAACTCAGGGACTCTTTTATAAAATCTGCATCTATAGCAGTATCCACATTTGAAATTTCCTTTGAGAAGCTCCGATGAAAAACAGAGTAAACTCATTATCACACAATCCCAACTTCTGACGACCCTGTGAACGAAGCTTTTTGAAAACATTGAGGGAAAAGGAGAAAATGCTGGTAACCAGCATTTTCTCCTTTTCCCACAATGTTTTTTAACCTACCCCCAAAAATCAACATTCAGTTTTTGATTCAAATCTATTTTGTCGTCAGCAAATGCTTTCAATTTGGACTAGTCCAACATTTTGTTGTTTGGTGAAGAGTTCATGAAAATTTCAAGCCTGAACTTTATCTAAATTTTCGACAGATTGACAGCAAGCCTAAGCAGACATTTGAGCTGTGCTCTGGCAAAAGGGGGGCTTAGGACATCTCTGTGATTCATTATAGGAAAGAAGTCATGACATATATGTAATTATAGATCAATAAAATTCATTTTGTCTAGCAGTCTACATCATGAGGTAAAATGGTCCTTTGACATGCAGGAAATTAACAAACAGCAAAAAGTTTAACCCTTTACCAAACGACACAATTTTAGACTGGTCCAAACTGAAAGCAATTTCAGACAACAAAATAAATGTAACTCAAAAATTGAAATTTGTTACCAGCAGGGTAGAAAACACTGTGGATAAAGGAGAAAATGCTGGTTATCAGCATTTTCTCCTTTTCCAACAATGTTTTCAAAAGGATCCTATCTTAGGGTCGTAAAAACCAGGGATTGTTTGGTAAAAGGTTAAACCCATGTCAGCCCGCGCAGACTGACATGGGTCAAAACTTTTTGCAGATTCTTTTAATCTTTACCAAACGACAAAACTTTTAGACTTGTCCAATTTGAAAACATTTGCAGATTACAAATTAGAGATGATTTGAAAGGTGGAATTTTTCATTCATAGTGTAAAAACATTATGGGAAAAGGAGAAAATACTGGTTACCAGCATTTTATCATTTTCGCACATTGTTTTCAAAAGGCTTCTTTCTAAGGATTGTTAAAACCTGGGATTGTTTGATAAAGGGTCAAACCACCATTTCACAATGAATGACTCATTTTACAAATTTTACCAAGGATCCTTGCCAGGGGTTTTACTCCATGTTTCTCAGCCACCTGTGCCGACATCAATACAATAGCACCTGCCCCATCATTCAGTGTACTGGCATTTGCTGCAGTGATTGTTCCTAAAATAGTAACACCTTTAATCAGTTGTTGTCCTCAATAAAAGGTCAACATAATTTTTTTTCACAAGTACTGGATAGACATGGCAGTTTGTTTTTGTCGTCTGCATATGCTTTCAATTTGGACGTGTCTAAAATTTTGTTGTTTGGTAAAGAGTAAACGAAATTCCATGAGGCATTGTTCCAGGCAAGTGTGCACATACTTCTTGATCAACAAACTTTATTTTGTGCAACAATCAACTGAATTACAAGGTGATTTTGTCCTTTTAGAATCAGAAAATTGACCAATAGCAAATGATTTCAACTCAGATAAGCTGTCGTGGACTGCCAAAAGTTGACCTTGGAAGATACTTTTTGCAAAGATAGATATACTACTCAAGCTTTGATAGGGATCATTTACATATTTCTGTATGGGTATAGAAGTTACAACAGTTTTGGATAAACTCTTTACCATACTGAAAAATTCTAGATTTGTCCAAGTTGAATGCATTTGCTGACCAAAAACTAAATGCAACTTGCACTATGCTGTCTGTAATTGGGTAGAAAACATTGTTGGAAAAGGAAAAAATGCTGGTATCCAGCATTTTCTCCTATTCCAACAAAGTTTTCCAAACGCCTCTGTCTCAGTGTCTTTAACAGTCGGCATTGTGAGGTAAAGGCTTAAAAATCCATTTCCACTTGTCGTTTTATTGCTCAGTGTAGCAATGTAACTTAATGTAAAACCATACACGATACATGCCACATATATATTTAGAGTGTATCTGTTAGGGTGATCCCTAGCAAATTTTGAGTAGTATATAAAGGTATATAACCTCCCCCCCTCCCTTTTCACAGACCGTGGTTCATTTATTTTCTTTCAAAAAATAAATTCTGAAAAAAAAACAAAAAAAAAACCAGTACTATCTTCTCTTCAGACTAACAAAAGAAAACACTGTGACAAACAGAAAAATTGTTTGTAACCAGCTTCCTTATCATTTGTATAGCAACAATATTTTCCTGCATGCTTCTTTCAACAAAGATACTTATATTTTAAGTCGATTTTATTGTCCTCCATGCCTAATCCTGTATGAAACAGAACAGAAAATAAAAAAATATAAGACCATACGAAAAAACCAAAACAAACCATCTTTTTGAAATACAGCTCTCAGAGTTGGCACTTTGTCAAAGTTGATTCTCTTATATTCTTCATCTTCTGACACTACAACAGGGTTCCCTGAAATATAAGACATTTTCTAGTTGTGCTTTTGGAGCAAAGAAGAGGCGGATCTGACTAGAAACCATATTTGAGCCATGCTCTGTGAAAAGAGGGCTTAAAGCATCTGCAAAAAGTATCTACCAGTATCTACCAGTGTCAGCCTTGCCAGTCCGGGCAGGTTCACAAGGGCCCGTACTCACCAACCATTCTAAGAACATTCTTTGTCTTATTCTCCAGAATTTTCTACATTTGTAAGTAACACAACTTCTGATCAGCTAAACAGAACGGTTCAGCCAATCAGAAGTTTTGTTACTTACAAATTGGAGAACAAAACTTTAGGAATACACTGTCAAGAATGGTTGGTGAAAACGGGCCCTGGATCAAAACTTTTTACTACTGGTCAATTTTCTGTATTTCATGGAGCACTCTACATCATAACTGTTAAGTCCAATGTTTAAAAACAGGGGACATTATGAATTCATCAGTATTATGGTGGCTTGCTTAGTTCCATGTATAATGGACATGCATTAATCCCCCTTTTCTCAGAGCATGGCTCATTTACATGTAGTCTTCATGAATGATTTAACCTTTGGACAAATTTGTAGTAGTTTCATTGCTTTCAAGAGGAATTAGATCTACAACCAACTCATTCTAACTCATTCTGTGTTCTTAAATTCCTGAAGAAGATCGGTTTTGGAAACACTTAAAACAAGAGGGCCAAGATGGCCCTGGATCGCTCACCTGAATTTTTGAGATGACCATAGTCTATTTTTTGTTTGAGGTATTGAAACATTGGAACCAAATTTATAATTTTGCCAAGCAATTTTCAAACGGTCACCTGTAAAAGTCATTTCGAAATCTGACCATCAGTTTCAAAAAGAAGAATTTTTAACAATTCTTCATTTCTGTATAAGAGCAAGTACCCCCATCCATGAGAGCCATGTTTCTTGATGGATCAAAATTTACGAACAAGATTTGAAAAGGGTCACCCAAGGAACATCTCTCTGAAATAATTTCAAAATCTGACCAGGGGTTTCAGAGAAAGAGAATTTTAAAGAATTTCATCATGTACATATAGTGCAAGTAGCCCCCATTCACAAGAGCCATGTTTCTTGATGGATCAAAATTATATGTACAGCTTTTGGAAAGGGTCCCCCAAGGAACATCTCTGTCAGATTATTTTAAAATCTGACCACAGGTTTCAGAGAAGAAGAATTTTCAAGAATTTCTTCATTTCCACATAGTGCAAGTAGCCCCCATTCACCAGAGCCATGTTTCTTGGCCAATCAAAATTTTGCGAACAATTTTAGAAAAGGGTCACCCAAGGAACATCTCTGTGAAATTATTTCAAAATCTGTCCAGCCATTTTAGAGAAGAAGAATTTTCAAGAATTTCTTCATTTCTATATAGTGCAAGTAGCCCCCATTCACCAGAGCCATGTTTCTTGACCAATCAAAATTTTGCGAACAATTTTAGAAAAGGGTCACCCAAGGAACATCTCTGTGAAATTATTTCAAAATCTGTCCAGCCATTTTAGAGAAGAAGAATTTTCAAGAATTTCTTCATTTCTATATAGTGCAAGTAGCCCCCATTCACCAGAGCCATGTTTCTTGACTAATCAAAATTTCGCGAACAATTTTTGGAAAGGGTAACCCAAGGAACAAGTCTGTGAAATTATTTCAAAATCTAACCAGCGGTTTCTGAGAAGAAGAATTTTTAAGAATTTCTTCATTTCTGTATAGTGCAAGAAGCCCCCATTCACCAGAGCCATGTTTCTCGACAGTTCAAAATTTCGCGAACAATTTTTGAAAAGGGTCATCCAAGGAACATCTCTATGAAATTATTTTAAAATCTGACCAGCAGTTACAGAGAAGAAGAATTTTTAAGAATTTCTTCATTTCTGTACAGTGCAAGAAGCCCCCATTCACCAGAGCCATGTTTCTTGACGGATCAAAATTTCGCGAACAATTTTTGAAAAGGGTCACCTAAGGAACATCTGTGTGAAATTATTTTAAAATCTGGCCAGCGGTTTCAGAGAAGAAGAATTTTTAAGAATTTCATCATTTCTGTATAGTGCAAGAAGCCCCCATTCACCAGAGCCATGTTTCTTGACGGATCAAAATTTCACGAACAATTTTTGAAAAGGGTCACCCAAGGAACATCTGTGTGAAATTATTTTAAAATCTGGCCAGCGGTTTCAGAGAAGAAGATTTTTAAAGAATTTGCTAAAAAATTCCATTTCGTTGCCATGGCAACCAGAGTTTTTGACGGAATCAAATTCTGTGAACATGTTCTAAAGAGGACCTCCCAAGGAACATTCCAGCCAAGTTTGGTCCAAATCCGCCCAGCGGTTTAGGAGGAGTTGATGTTTAAAGAATTGTTGACGACGCACGACGCACTGACGCACGACGCACTGACGCACGACGCACGACGGACACCGGGTGATCCTAAAAGCTCCCCTTGAGCACGTTGTGCTCAGGTGAGCTAAAAAGGAGAAAATACTGGACACCATAATTATATTTATTTGCCATCATATAAAGGGCTATAACTCTCACAACAGCTACCTTTTTTCTGTGGAATGTGAACTGGCACAATTTCATCCTTAAAGACACCTGACTCCACAGCTTGTTTACTGAGTGTGTAACTTCTGATTGCATAGTCATCTTGCTCATTTCGACTGATAGAATACTTCGATGCTGTGTTCTCCCCACAAATTCCCTGAAATGGATGTGAAGAAATACACCATAAGAATCTACAAATTTCATTTTTTTTTCTCTTTCAATGCTCTTTAGTGCATTGTGGTCCTGAAACATGAATGTTACAAAAAAAAATATGTAAGCTACATCAGCTAAACTTAATTGAAATAACATAAGCTTAGATTTTCATGACCTCATTGCAAATTTTTTGCAGGGCTGTGCAATTTTGGAATTTTCTCACTTGCCCACGGACAACTTGGACTGAATTTCCTACTTGTCCGCATTTAAAGAAGAGGTCATGCATGGGAGTGATTCTTGAATTCTCAATCCACAGTGAGAAATCAAACAAGAGGGCCAAGATGGCCCTGGATCGCTCACCTGAATTTTTGAGATGACCATAGCCTATTTTTTTTTTGAGGTATTGAAACCAAATTTATAATTTTGCTAAGCAATTTTCAAAAGGTCACCTGTAAATTCATTTAGAAATCTGACCATCAGTTTCAAAAAGAAGAATTTTTAAGAATTCTTCATTACTGTATAAGAGCAAATATCCCCCATCCACGAGAGCCATGTTTCTTGATGGGTCAAAATTTACGAACAAGTTTTCAAAAGGGTCACCCAAGGAACATTTCGGATTTTTTTTTTTTAAATCTGACCAGGGGTTTCAGAGAAAGAGAATTTTCAAGAATTTCATCATGTCCATATAGTGCAAGTAGCTCCCATTCACAAGAGCAAGGATCACCCAAGGAACATCCCTGTCAAATTATTTTAAAATCTAACCAGGGGTTTCAGAGAAGCAGAATTTTCAAGAATTTCTTCATTTCCATATAGTGCAAGTAGCCCTCATTCACCAGAGCCATATTTCTTGATCAATCAAAATTTCGCGAAAATTTTTTGAAAAGGGTCACCCAAGGAACATCCCTGAGAAATTATTTTAAAATCTGACCATCGGTTTCAGAGAAGAAAATTTTTTAAGAATTTCCTCATTTCCCTATAGTGCAAGAAGCCCCCATTCACCAGAGCCATGTTTCTTGACCAAACAAAATTTCGCGAACACTTTTTGAAAAGGGTCACCCAAGGAACAACTCTGTGAAATTATTTCAAAATCTGACCAGCGGTTTCAGAGAAGAAGATTTTTTAAGAATTCCTTCATTTCTGTATAGTGCAAGTAGCCCCCATTCACCAGAGCCACATTTTTTGACGGATCAAAATTTCTTGAACAATTTTTGAAAAGAGTCACCCAAGGAACATATCTGTGAAGTTATTTCAAAATCCGACCAGCGGTTTCAGAGGAGAAGATTTTTAAAGAATTCCTTGATTTCTGTATAGTGCAAGTAGCCCCCATTCACCAGAGCCACATTTTTGACGGATCAAAATTTCACGAACAATTTTTGAAAAGGGTCACCCAAGGAACATATCTGTGAAATAATTTCAAAATCCGACCAGCGGTTTCAGAGGAGAAGATTTTTAAAGAATTTGCTAAAAAATTCCATTTGGTTGCCATGGCAACCAGAGTTTTTGACGGAATCAAATTCTGTGAACAATTTTTAAAGAGGACCTCCCAAGGAACATTCCTGCCAAGTTTGGTCCAAATTGGCCCAGTGGTTTAGGAGGAGTTGATGTTTAAAGAATTGTTGACGACGCACGACGCACGACGGACGACGGACACCCAGTGACCCTAAAAGCTCCCCTTGAGCACGTTGTGCTCAGGTGAGCTAAAAAGGATCAAAAAGCACCATTTATGCTTGTTCATTGAGAGAAGCTATGATTTCATGACATTAGGCGCTTCTCTGCTGTCTCCTTTGATAGGAGACAATTAAGATAGTCTGTGAAAGGAAACTTTGAAATCAGAAAGACAGATGGGTGATGTCCAAGACTGATAGAGATTGCTCAATGGTCATGGTGCTGTTGTGTATATCATTTGCTCCTTTGCTTGTAAGCAAAGCAAAGAAAGATGAAATAGATACATGTAGTTTCTAAACAGGAGTTGGTTGTACTCACCATATGAAAGTGACCGTATGCATCTGTCAGTCCATCAAAGACAACTGCATCCTGGGATATAGAAATATAGAAACATACTACCAGAGCAAAGTTCCTGTACATTTCATAATATGAAAATAACTTAACCCTTTACTACACAATCCCGAATTTCAACGACCCTGTGAAAGAAGCCCTTAGAAAACATTTTGGGAAAGGGAGAAAATGCTGGAAATCAGCATTTTCTCCCTTTCCCAAAATGTTTTCTACTCCTAAATGAGTGCACTGTTTGAGCCATACTGAAATTGTCCTCTGCAAATGCTTTGCTTCAATTTGGACAAGGCTTAAATTTTGTCATCTGGTAAAGGGTTAACTAGCAAGGACAAGTGCATTTTTTTTTGGAAAATCAAGATTTAACCTCTAACCATTTGATTCCATTAATTAAATGAACTTTCAGATAAAACCATGTGGGCATAGGTGAAAATGTTGATAATGAACTTTTTTTTCCTTTTCCAACAATTTTTTCTTACTTTTCTAAGATAAATCCCACCATCTATGCAACACTCAATTTGTCTTCTACAAATGGTTTTAACTCTTTACCAAGCAACAAAATTTTGCTCTACTCCAACTTGAACGCATTTGCAAAAACAAAACCAATATCCCAAAAAGTGAAATTTGATTTGGAAGAGGAGAGAACACTGGGGGAAAAAGGAAAATATGCTGTTGAACAACAATCTTCTTTTCCCACAAAGTTTCACTTTTCCCACAAAGTTTCAAAGGTTTTTTCTCTCAGGGTTTGTAGTCGGGATTGTGTGGTAAAACCTTGTTTTGTAAAGATGGGCCTTAAGTTTACTTGTCTGGTAAAAAGTTGAAAGTATCACAAGATCACAAGATACAAGAATGGGTCAAAACCACTCACCAGTAGTTCCACTTTTCCATAAGGTGTTGTTCCTCTCTTTAAATAGTAGGGAGCGTTTGACATACTTTCCATTCCTCCTGCCACCATGATATCCTGTAGAGTACAAAAAAGAACAAATCAGAAACTAATGAGCCGTGCTGTAGTAAAGCCAGTTAACCCTTTCCCAAATGACAAATTCAAGACCCTTCGAAACAATAATTTTAAATTTGATGATTATGGTTGAAAGTTCTCCTAAAGGGTAGAAAACACTGTGGGAAAAGGAGAAATTGCTCATTACAAGCAATTTCTCCTTTTCCCACAGTGTTTTCAAAAGACTTGTACTGCAGACACGTAAAAATCAGGGCTTGTTTAGAAAAGGGTTGACTAAATCTACATTGTGTGTTAACTCTTGACCACACAATAAAATTTTACATGTGTTCATATAAAAAGCATCTGCAGACAACGATATGAATGGGAGTGAAAAATTAAAATTTGTTTTCGGAAGGATAAAAAACATTGTGGGAAAAGAAGAAAATGCACCAGCATTTTCTCTTTTTCCCACCATGTTTTCAAAAGGCTTTATTTCCAGGGTTGTTAAAAGTCAAGATTGTGTGTTAAAGAGTTGAACCATGGAAGTCGTCACAAAACTATGGTCCCATACATTCCATTTGTCTAACACCCAAATGGATCAAAAGATAAACTGGTTCTTGGTTAATTGTATAGTGTTTAAAATTGTTTTCAACATTATCTCACTTATATTGTGGCAGCCAGCGCACCTATCCATGCTTTCCTAGAGTCTCCTTTACCAGTACTCCGTACAATCTTCTCTCCATGCCACTGGCTGACTTCCCACATAATCATCATCGAAACAATGGTCAATGATGGGAGAAGAACAAATCCTGCCACATTACCTATCATCAATCCTCAGAAAGAATTTTGCTGAGCCAGGGATCATAGCCAGGGATCGAACCCTGGACCCCCTGTTCTCAAGTCCTGCATGCTACTGACTCACAGGTGCCTGACATGTCTGGTATCATACTATCCCTCTATATAGATATAATAAAGTCTTTATTATATCTATACAGAGGGATGGTATGATACCAGACATGTCAGGCACCTGTGTACTGACTGAGCTACTGGGGCTCGACAACTGGTTCTTAGACTAGCAGAGCTTGCAGGAAATTTACAAAATGCAAAAAGTTGTCAGCACCTTCTCCTTTTCCCACAATGGCTTCAGGCTCGTTAAAGTCAAATTGTGTAGAAAAGGGTCACTGCTGGTTATCCTGTTTCACATGGGTATTTCCAGTCATCTGTGGCATACATGTTTCAGGAGGTAATGATTTGACCCTTTACTCCACAGATACTCATTTCTACACATTGCTTGTAGGAGCCATTGAAAAAAATTATGGCAAAAGGTGAAATTGCTCGTGACGAGCAATTTCACCTTTTGTCACAATGTTTTCTATGCTATCAAAAGGTGTCATTATACACATAAGAAACTGCTTCATCCTTGCTGTTATTTAGGGTCAATTAGAGATACCATAGAAATGCCTTATGGGGTAAAGGGTTAAAGAAAATGTTGGCATCCAACATTGTCCTGTTTTTGTACATTGCTTTTCATTCTTCCAAAGGTCATATCTAATCATTTCAGCCACAATAAATTTGTCACAAATCACGGTTTCAACTCTTTACCACACAATTCAGAGTTTTAATGATCCCGAGAGAGACGCCTTTTAAAAGCATTGAGGGAAAATGAGAAAATGCTGGTAACCTTTTTCCAACAACGTTTTCTGACCTGCCACAGACAAATCCCATCCTTTGCATCAAATTTAATTTTCCTCTACAAGAGCTTTCAATATATTTGAAAAAGTTCATCTTTTTGCAATTTGGTAAAGAGTTAACTCTTCAAATTGAAAGCATTTACAGACGACAAAATAAAGGTAAATGAAAAATTGAAATTTGTTCTGGGAAGGGTAGAAAAAATTGTGGGAAAAGGAGAAAATGCTGGTTACCAGCATTTTCTCCTTTTCCAACAATGTTTTCTAAAGGCTTCTTTCTCAGGGGCGTCAAAAGTAGGGATTGTGTGGTAATGGGTTAAATGCACGTGACATGTCACACGAAAAGGGACCATCTGGGAATTCCTTACATCAGTTAGATGAAAACAAAGACAGTGCAAGTCAATTTAAATTGATAGTTCAAAAACGATCAAATGGTAAGGTAGAATGACCACTTTTCATGCAGAAAATATTGTAAAAGCGAAAAGTGTCCACCCTCCATCTCCGCAGTCTGACCAGGGTCGACACTTATCCCAATTCCCAGATGGTCCCTTTTCGCATGACAGGTCACATTATGTAAGTTTAACTAACATTTTCTCATACATTAATGATAAAGCAGGAATATGAACAAAAACTTCACTTACTTGATGTCCAAGCATCACACTCTGAGCTGCCATCATAACTGCCTTCATTCCAGATGCACATACTTTATTTACTGTTGTTGTTGGGGTGGATATAGGTAAACCTAGGACAAAAAAATAATAAATATCATCTGATTTTAACCTTGTTTGATAATGCCTTTCCTGTCGTTGCTTGGGTACAAATCGGTCAACCCAATATGGCTTGCAACACGCGAAGGGGCATTCGGACATTTGCGTAAAGCGTCATCTCGGATCAGCCTGCGCAGTCCTCACAGGCTAATCTGAGACAGCACTTTACAACTACATTAGATTTTGTGCTACAGTAGACCTGCCCGTAACAGAAAATCTCATTAAAATGGAGAGTGTCGTCTCGGATTAGCCTGCGCGGACTGCGCAGGCTGATCCGAGACGACACTTTACGCAAATGTCCAAATGACCCTTTTCTCGTGTTGCAAGCGATATAACAAAGAAATGAGCCCCACTCTGGCAAAAAGGGGTTTAACTCTTTAGCACACGAGAAAATTTTAGACGGGTCTAAATTGAAAGCATTTGCAGATGACAAAATAAAGGTGACTAAAAAATAGAAATTTGTTCTGGGAAGAGTAGAAAACACTGTGGGAAAAGGAGAAAATGCTGGTTACCAGCATTTTCTCCTTTTCCCACAATGTTTTCTAAAGGCTTCTTTCTCAGGGGCTTTAAAAGTTGGGACTGTGTGGTATTGGGTTAATTAATTCAGCTCCATATTGAATTACACATACTTGTCAAGTCATCACATAATTATGGACTTTTATAACTAGATATTCATTCTTTTCTTTGAGATTACCCTTTATCCCATTAGGCATTTCTATGGTATCCATAATTGACCCTAAATAACAGCAAGGATGAAGCCATTTCTTATGTGTATATGACACCTTTTGACAGCATTGAAAACATTGTGGCAAAAGGTGAAATTGCTCTTCATGAGCAGTTTCACCTTTTGCCACAATGTTTTCCAATGGCTCCTACAAGCAATGCCTAGAAATAAGTATCTATGGAGTAAAGGGATAAAGTAATAACACATATTCAAAAATATGATTTAACTTTAACCACACATTCCTGAGTTTTAACTCATTACCAAACAGCAATATTTTAGGCTTGTCCAAATCAAAAGCACTTGCAGACGACAAGATAAAAGTGACTAAAAATTTTAAATTTGTTTGTGAAGAGTAGAGAGCATTGTCGGAAAAGGAGGAAATGCTGGTTACCAGCATTTTCTCCTTTTCCCACAATGTTTTCTAAAGGCTTCATTCTCAGGGTTTTCAAAAGTAGGGATTGTGTAGAAATGAGTTAACGACCGTATGGAAGAACGGAAATTTGGAAAAGAAAAACATGCTGCTAATCAACATTGTCTCCTTTTTTCCGAAGTTTTCTTACCTCCTGAAGACAAAGTCCCTTTTATCCTTCTGTTTACAAATGCTTCCAAATTTGGACAAGTCTAAAATGTTGTCATTTGGAAAAGAATTAGGAGTAAAAAAGAAAGTTTACCTGCTCCTAGAGTAGCCTGTCTACAAGGTGCCTGACCCTCCATGGCTTGTAAAACATTTCCCATATAAACCTCTCCCACAGCATCTTTAGGTATACCTGTGTTAAAACAAAGTAATATCATTTAGGTGCTGCTTTCAGTTATCAAAAGTTCTAACACCTTTTCACAGATTACAAAACTTCTATTTGCCTCTACAACAAACATTTCTAGTTGATAAGTGGACAAGTTTCTAGCTAACAACATTGCTCAAAGGTATGGAATAGTTTTTTTCCAAAAGGGAGGATAATAACAAACATAGTCCCAAGTTACAAAGACCCTGGGATGAAAGCCCTTTGAAAACAATGGGAGCAAAGGTGAAAATGCTGATAACCAGTGATTTCACCTTTTCCCACAATGCTTTTTACCCTATCAAAGACAGAAAAAGGGTTATTACAATCAATATATTGCAACAAGTGATAATGTTACAAGTAGAATTTATAAATTTACCGTACATTCTAATATGTAGCTGTAAACTCTAATTATTTAATCTTTTTCCCATTACCACACGACAAATTTTTGGACTTGTCCAAATTGGAAGCATTTGCAGACAACAAAATAAAAGTGACCAAAAATTTGAAATTTGTTTTGTGACGGGTAGAAAACATTGTGGGAAAAGGAGAAAATGCTGGTTACCAGCATTTTCTCCTTTTCCCACAATGTTTTCTAAAGGCTTCTTTCTCTGGGGGCCTCAAAAGTAGGGATTGTGTGGTAATAGGTTAAATGCTGTCAGTCAAACTTTTCTGTAAACAGAAGCACTGTGCAGATCACCAATCCAATCCAATCAAATGAATTTGTACGGAAATAACAGACTGACTTCTGGTGGCTGTGTTGAATCGGCTTATTACCTCTAGCAAGGACTTTAGAATCAGATCAACACAAATTACGAATGACAAATTGTGGGTTTGTCAAAATTTAAAACATTTACATGAATTATATGGAGTGCAACACGTGAAAAGGTGCATTCGGACATTTGCGTAAAGTGTCGTCCCGGATTAGCCTGCGCAGTCCGCGCAGGCTAATCCGAGACGGCACTTTACGACTACATTAGATTTTATGCTACAGTAGACTTGTGTCAAACAGAAAATCACATCAAATCGGAAAGTGTCGTTTCGGATTAGTCTGCGCGGACTCCACACGCTGATCAGAGACGACGCTTTACGCAAACGTCCGAATGACCCTTTTCGCGTGTTGTACTCCATATGTGCTTCAAAAAATGGAATTTGTCTGTGATAAGATTAAAAACATGGGGGAAGGGGACGTAATTTGTCGCTGTGATTCATTGTATCAAGCAAATCATCAATCAATTATGAATCTAGAGATAAACTGGTTCTTTGACATACAGAAAATTAACCAATAGCAAAGTTTCAATCCAGGTCAGCCTTTGTGGACTATGCAGACTGACCTGGGTTGATACTTCTCTCTGATACATTAACCCTTTCCCAAACGACAAACTTTTGGACTAGACTAAATTAACCCTTTACCACTCGACAAGATTTTAGACCTGTCTTATTCGAAAGCATTTGCTGATGACAGTTTCAATGTGGCTCATATGAAATGAGTTTTCTTTGATAGAAAAGAAAACATTGTGAGAAAAGGAGAAAATGCTGGTAACCAGCATTTTCTCCTTTTCCCACAATGTTTTGAAAAGCCAGCTCTTTCAGGGGTGTTAAAAGTCGTCATTGTGTGGTAAAGGGTTAAAAGCATTTGCAGACGACAATTCAACTCTTGTTGAAAAGATGATTTCTGTCTATGATAGGGTAGAAAACATTTTGGGGAAATGGAGAAAATGCTGGTTACCAGAATTTTCTCCTTTTCCTACAATGTTTTGCAAAAGGCTACTATTCCAGGCCCGTAAAAGCAGGGATTGTTTGGAAAAGGGTTAAAGTACCCTTTTTCACGGAGAATATCTCATTTGCAAATGAAGAATGTAGCTCTAATGAGAGGTTTTTGTTTTCTTTGAAAAAGTTGAAAAAACATTGTGGGAAAAGGAGAAAAGACTAGGAAGATTTTTCTTCTGGGTGGTTTAACTTTTTACCACATAATGCCAACATTTAACATCCAAGAGAAAGAAGCCTTTAGGAAACATTGTGGGAAATAGAGAAAATGCTGCATACCAGCATTTTCTCTTTTTCCCACAAAGTTTTCTACCTATCAAAGCAAAATTGCACCATTTGAGCCACTTTGAAATTGTCAATTTGGATAGGTCTTAAATTTTGCTGCGTGGTAACAGGTTAAATATGGTACTATTTCGTAAAGGATCAAGGATAACAAACATACAAACCTGCTTTCTCAATAGCATTAGAGATGGCCACAGCTCCGAGTTTGGGTGCAGGTAGCTGTGAAAGACTACCCAGAAATGACCCGATAGGGGTTCTCACTGCACTAGCTATCACAACATCCTTTATTGCAGAGGAAAAAAAAAAGAGAGTACAAGTTGAAAACTGGGTTTTAGCCCTGAAAGTAACTAACATGACTAAAACTGCTTTGATATCAGTGTAGATCTAGGATCAAGATCCTGATCTTTGTTCCACACTGTCTGGTTTGCTAAAACTCTGTAGACAAAAACTGAACGAAATGGCAATTATTTGGGTTATATTTCTAGGATGATAATGTCTTACCGTCTTATTGGACGATCAAAGGGCTAACCTTTACTACATAATTTGGTGTTTTAACAACCCTTAACTCCTTACCAAACGACAATTTTAGACTGGCCCAAATTCAAAGCATTTGCAGATGACAAAATAAATGAAACTCAAAAATTGAAATTTGTTTCCAGCTTTTCTTACAATGTTTTCAAAAAGCTTCCTTCTCAGAGTCATAATGATCTGGGATTGTGTGGGAAATGGTTGAGACAGAGGCTGTCAAAAACAGTGGGAAAAGGAGAAAATGCTGGTAACCAGTTATTTTTTCCTTTTCCCACAATGTTTTCCAAAGGCTTCAGAGTTCCCACTCACACAAATTATTGCGACAATCACATAAAATAATTGAAATTCATGTAACAAATATTTTTTGCATGCAAGACCTCTCGTAAGAATATTCATGAACAAAAAGGCTATTATTCGCTTATCTAAAGCAAAATGGCAGATTTTGAAGTTATTCTTATCCTTGCGTTTTCTCCATTTCCCACAATATTTTCTAAAGGCTTTTTTCTCAGGTCTTCAAAAGTAGGGATTGTGTGGTAACAGGTTAGGATAGCCAATCCCAGTAGGGCAGCTTATAGTGTGACGACTTGTCAGGGGAATCGCTGGTTTCAATCCCCACCTCAGCTAGTATTTTTCAGAGAGCTGATGATAATCTATACAACAGGATTCACTCCTCTCTCACGTAGACTGCGAAACAACTTGATGATTTTTCTGTCACTGAAAGAGAAACAAATGTTTTCTTTTTTTGTTTCAAAATCGAATTTCAAACTAACGAACTTACATTTATTTCTGATCCAACTGTCAAATACCTCCAACACTGTCTTGACAAGCAAACCTGGAAAAACAAGGAAGACCTATCATACTCCATACTGGACTGGACTGTGCAGAGATGGGTGGGGTAGGATGGCACGTTGGATGTGGGATAAAGTAGGATTGGGTGGGATTGATGGACGGACAAAATGGAATTAATGGATGGATAATTGGATGGATGGATAAATATCTACAGACAAACAATGTTGCACTAAAAAATGAAATTTGAAACAGAATATCTTTGAGATATAAGGCAGGGGAAAGGTAAAAAGCCCAGTAGGACAAGGTCTAGGGAATAAAGCATAGGGTTTCATTAATTTATCTTTTAATGCATACAGCAATACCATATGTATGCATTAGTCTCAATAATGAGACGCCCCGGTGATCTTTTTCATATTTGGACATTCACTATACACCGTATCGTCTCAAGTCAATCGTAAATTTTACGGTAGCAAATATAGAGCTATATACTGACTTTTGGTTTCGTCGGTTTTATCTGTATTGCAGCTAAATACATTTAACTTTTAATACTAATCATGACCAAAAACAAATTGTTAAACCATTAATTACATAAAAAGCTTGTAGAAGTCGTTTACAACCTGTTTATCTCGGAAAATCACAGACGAAATTTATCATGTGTGGCATCCATTTTGTATGTTTTCAATAACATAAACAACTCGAGTAACTGACGAAATGCACCTTTTTTTCTCACAATCAGCCTTTAACCCTTTTCCCCCCTAAGGTATATCTATGGTATCTCTAAATGACCCTAAATAACAGCAAGGATGAAGCTGCTTCATATGAGTATATGACACCTTTTGATAGCATAGAAAACATTGTGACAAAAGGTGAAATTGTTCGTCACGAGCAATTTCACCTTTTGCCACAATGTTTTCCAAAGGCTCTTACAAGCAATATGTAGAAATGAGTACCGTATCTATGGAGTAAAGGGTTAAAGATGGGTAGTTAGAATATTCACATCACACCAAATCAAAAAATATATATATCACTGAAATTTATATGAAAGAACAATACAAATCATCAATAATTAAGAATCATAAAATTACCCCAAACATTTTTTTTTATGGTATTCCCTTAAAAGTCTACGTAGCCTCTTAAGCTTTTTTTACATTTTGCGCAAAAAAAAATGCATTGTGGGAATGTTAAGTGACTGGCATGTGACTAATGACACTAAAATTCCATTACATAACAAACATGTAATTATTTTTCATAATATCTCTTTCGGACGCTATGTATGAAGCTTCGTCTGTGTATTCCCCGTATGTAAATGAGCGAGTTGTTCATGTAAAAATAGAACATGTTTCCCGTCGATGTCGACCTTGGCCGTAGTAAATCTCTAATTTCTCGTGTTGTCGGATGGTTTTAGACTACTGGGGTTTTAGGAATGACGATTATAAGGCTTTGGGAGTATAAGGATGATATTTTTGTGTTTTTGTAAAATTTCCGTCCCAAATTCTGAAGCCGTGAAGGGCCACCTTTAAAATGAAAATATTTGTACTTCATACGAAGTAGTATTTGTACTTCATACGAAGTAATATTGAATACGCAAGCCACAGGTATGTTTAAATCCTAGTTTTGTACTCTATTTAAGAAATTAAAAGAGTTCAAACTTGCACACAAAATGTGTGGAGCTTTCAACCGATTTTGTCTTGTCTTTGTACCCAAAGTGATCGACCGGTCAAAAAGTAACATCAACTTTGGGGACAGTTATCTGTACTAATGCATGCATAGGACTGAAAAGTGGGGCGGGGCGGTTGACGGTTTTCTGCCAGTGAAAGATGGTTACAAATGAATATGGTGTTTGTTCGGTGGTTGCATCTTAGTTCATACCCCCACCCTCCGGATTTTTCAACGGGATAAAATCCACAACAACTTTTTTTTTCCCAAGGATAAAATGTCATCCGTGCAACTCATAGTATTATAAGACAAAGGTGTTTACTCGATACAGGGAAAGTGTATTTCTAATCATCTTTGGTTTAATGATGCTATTAAACGTCTAGTTTTTCGCCTCACAACAACATCGCTGGCCAGAAAAGTTATTTATCTTTGCTGGTGCCCAAAATTATTCTGTTGGTACCCTGCTCGACGATATTCTTATTCGTCCCATAGCCAGTTCATTCCCGTTCTACTTCATGTGGCTTGTTTGTTCGA
Organism: Tridacna crocea; assembly: GCA_943736015.1. Taxonomy (NCBI): domain Eukaryota; kingdom Metazoa; phylum Mollusca; class Bivalvia; order Cardiida; family Cardiidae; genus Tridacna; species Tridacna crocea. The sequence goes on along the minus strand of OX031060.1, from coordinate 59,132,242 downwards.
CATTAACAGTCCACTCCATTTTACATCAAAATAAACAAAAAGTTACTTCTTTATTTCAAAAAAAAGTATTCAGCTAGGCCGAAAAGTGGTCTTTTGAGTGTGAATTGCCCTCAGCTTAACCGTTTGACATCTCCATACAATGGATTGTGCGCTTGCCTTTTTTTGAGAGATCAATTAAAGATTCCGATTGAATGACTTAACAATCTAATATATAAGCCGTGCTCTGAGAAAATGGGGCTTAATGCTTATGCGAAAACTACCGACCCATGCCAGCCTGCTCTTTTAAGAGGTGGAATCTACAAGGCTGATAAACATTGCAGTGTTTAAATCACCTACCGTGATAATTGGAGAGAAATTAATTGTTAAGGCTTTAACGAAACTGCTTTCATTTAATCAAATTTTTATACATACTCTAAGTATAAGTGCTACAAAATATTTCCCTCTACACGTTTACGTTAATAAGAATTGACTGTTTCTTTCAAACATCATACAAATGACATTCAACAATAATCGGAGATTCTTGTTACAAAAGAGTAACAAGATATTTCAAAGTTTTTAGCTATATTTTTGTAGCATACTGGTCTTTCCCTCATATAAAAATGTACAACTACCGTTAGCTTTACAAATAACGGAGCACTTATAAACCGGTATAGCTAAACAGCGAAAGGAATTTCTTTTCGCTTCCTTTCGCGAAAGGAAGATTACGTCCACGAAAGGAAGATTCTTTACTATTAAAGAAGCGTTTTCCTCACGTTTTCCTCGAACGTAGTCTTTTTGCATGAAAGGATTTTTTTCTGAATTTGAGAATATCTTTTCGACATGGATGAACTTGACTTGTCAAATTTATAAGTTTTATATAAAACTTTTGCTAGTAACGAGATTCTTTAGTGTAAGGAAATTCCTTTTGCGAAATACAAAGCCGTCTATAGAACCAAGGTATAAAACTGTTCTTCTTGGAAGAGTCTAAGACTTTAAGATGAAATCATTAGGCTAGCAAGCTTTATGAAAGACGAAAAATAAAATGTAAATATGATTTTCTAATAATTTAGACGTGATTTAAGTTTAAAATATGAGATTGAAAAACAAATGTAAAACACGCTGATCAGTGGTTGTTAAACTCGTATAATTCTTTCTTGTCCTTATCTAAAAAGCATATTTTGGAGTGAAATGTTGTTGGAAAGGGATAAAATGCTATTTCCAGAGTTTTTTTTTTTTTTTTTTCTTTTTCTATCAAAAGAATCATGATGGTATATGCAATCATTTCGTACCATAATCATTTTGCTTCCTTGCGCGAAAGGAAGATTACGTTCACAAATGGAAGATGTTTACTATGAAAGAAGCGTTTTCCTCACGAAAGGAAACCGCCGTTGATTTATTGATTATATATTCTAGGTATTTGTAAAAGTTAGATTTTGAATTTGAGAGTTTTAGACTAGAAAAATCGTGTTTTACTATCACGGTGAAAGTGTAACTATAAATAACCGTTCTTGCGCGAAAGTAAGTCCGTTCATGAAAGGAAGATTTTTGCCTCGAACGTAGTCTTTTTGCATGAAAGGATTTTTCAAAATTTGAGAATATCTTTCCAACATGGATGAACTTGACTTGTCAAATTTATAAGTTTTATATAAAACTTTTGCTAGTAACGAGATTCTTTAGGGTAAGGAAATTCCTTTTGCGAAATACAAATCCGTCTATAGAACCAAGATACAAAACTGTTCTTCTTGAAAAAGTCTAAGACTTTAAGATGAAATCATTAGAGTAGCAAACTTCGTGAAAGTTAACTCTTTACCAAACAACTAGTCCATGGGAATCATGACTTTCGACAAGAGTGTGCAAAAGAGAGGAAATGGTTGTTGTTGTAGTCTTTTCTGCCACTTTAACTCTTTACCACAGAATCCCGACTTTTAACGACCCTAGGTAAAAGGCCCTTTGAAAACATTGTTGGGAAGAAAAGGATGTTTTCAACCCTTTCAAAGACAAAAATAATCATTTTCAGTACTTAATTTTTTGTTGTCTGCAAATGCTTTCAATTTCTCCTTTTCCCAGTGTTTTCTAACCGTTTCGATAACTTTCTGCCATTTTCGTCAATTTTGAAAATGTCGTCTGCAAACTCTCTCAGTTTGGAAGAGCCTAAAATTTGTCGTCTGGTAATGGGTTAGTAAATAGGGTGAGAAAAAAAAAAAGAGATTTACTTTACAAATGAAGATCGATTGAATTGTTTTCCGCCACTTTCAACATTATTTTGGTAATATCACAGCAAAAGCTCATATATTTTTGTTTCTTCTGGGTTTCACAAGTTCTTGGCAATGGGCTCTATTTTTCAGTGTCTTGCCAAAGGGGCACTCCCATGAACAATTCAGGGGTCCCATAGTGGCTCGAACCTGTGGCATCAAGGTCATAATTCACACACATGTACATTACCACTGGGCCAAGCGGGGCCTGCAACATATAAAGAGAAAACTGACAGGAGGTGGGGCCAGCGGCATTTTGTTTAAACGTTCTTTCTATATTATCTGTAGAATGAAAAGAAAATATGAAAAATGTTCCTCACAACCTTTCATCATTTTCCAGATAATCCAAAAGAAGACAGATTTGGGAGCAATACTGTTAACAAGAGGTTTCTTACTTTGCTACAAATGTTTCTTATTTTTCAAAAGCAAATCCCAGAATTGGAATCATTCTTATTTGCAATTTGCAATCTGCAAAAGCTTTTAATGACACTGGCAGGGTTATGAATTTGGCAAAGGGGTTAGTAAAACAATCTGTTTGAAAATGAAATACACATGGAATTCCCCCTCGTTTTATATTATGGTTTCCACGGTATATAGTGTCTATGGCACCTGTAAAACAGTATGAAACGTCTGAAGGTACGAAAAGTATAAAGGATGAAATATCCGACCCCCGAAAAATCTAGCCTCGAGCTTCAAGAACGTCAAGAAGATCATAATATGACAAAGTCATTCATATACAATGTAGCATGTGCAGTATGAAAAGCAGCCATTGATTTCGTTAAAAAATGTATTTGTTCCTAACAATTCCTCTGTAAAAAAAAAAAAGCGAAAAGAATTTCCTTTCATGTTCAATGGTCCAATGGATCAGTAGAACTTTCAATGTTGTTCAGATCTATATCTATAAAGTGCTGCGGTACAAATTCATGAATTGCTAAAACTTCTTAAATAAGTATTTTTCCACATCAAGATAGATCTAATATGTTAACTGTTATGAAGGAACAGTCCTGTTATCAATTTTACCCATAATAGCATACTTCCTTGCGTGGGTCAACGTATTCCTCCTTTCGCGAAAGGAAGTTTCTTTCTCTGCTGCAATACTTGTAAATACACGATGAACAAAAATTTCATCTATATCAAGATAATATAGCAAGTGCTACAAGGAACCGTTCTCTTGCCAATTATACCCACCTTAAATTATAGCAAAGTAAGGGCCAGCAAAACAAAAATACCTTCCTTTCGTGGAAGAGCGCTCACTCTACTAGATGTACTAAGACTGGAGTTTTTGGTTTGAAACTGTTCAACATTTTAATTTAAATCATATCGAGAAAACATGCATTTTAGAAAAGAAACCCTTTTTTTTTTACACAAATAAAGCGCCACTAAAACACTTCTTTCTTTTTTGAAGGGGGATGTAAAAAGTTAAATTAAACCTTAAATTTCATTTATGTTGCGAAAATGTACTAAACTTGGGAAAGAATCCTATTTTCGATAGGAATAGAATTCTTGCGTAGCTCGGAGTGAATTTTCCTTTCATCAGGGATTGTAAAATGTACATATAGTCTATTACATATGGTCCCTGTTTTCATGAATGGAATTTTCCTCTAAAAGAAACTTTGCAAAATCATAAATAACAAATTCACTACACACTATCATCGAAAAAAAGCTGAAATTTAATCTGTAAGGGGTACCTAATTCAAAAGAGATATTTCATTATTTATAAAATCATGTCGTGGAATAAACATTACTTGCGGACAAAAATCTTCCTTTCGTGAAAGAAACTCAATTTTAGGAAGGAAATGCTATTTATAGTAACACCATTTACGGCGATTACTAAAACACGATTTTTCGGCCTCAAACGCTCAATCCCAACAATTTTATTTCAACCGTACGAAAGACTTGACGTTAATTTTCCAAAAACACCTTCCTTTCGCAAGAAAAACGCTTTTTTCATAGAAAACAATCTTCCTTTCGTGGGCATTATGTTCCTTTCGCGAAAGGAAGCGAATTTGCCTAAAGTTGGATCTGGAGATCCGGAAGTCAAACCCCGCCAGCTTTTTTTTTTCAGAACTTACATTTGATTATTTTCGGTTATTTTCTATCATATAGATCTAACACAGCTTCAAAGGAATGTTGGGACATATGTGTGGGTTCACGTAGCTGAGACTGAAAAGAAGAAGCGAAAAAAAAAATTTGATTGGTTACAGTCTATATATTGACGTGTCAAACTTGCAATTTAACAGTTACATCAATTGCATTTTAAACTTATCTAAACAACGATTTTTGTCACAGACAGTTACACTTTACCAAACGACAAAAATTTACGCTTGTCTAAATTCAAAGCATTTGCAGACGACAAAATAAATTTGACAAAAATATTTCGACTTGATTCTAGAAGAGTAGAAAACATTGAAGAGTAGAAAACGTTGTGGGAAAAGGAGAAGTGCTGGTTGCCCCCATTTTCTCCTTTTCCCATAATGTTTTTAGAAGTTTTCTTCCTCTGGGCCGTAAAAACCAGTTATCCTTTGGTAAATGCTTAACTTTCAACGCCCATACATTTAGAAAAGCGGGAACATCTATTAAGAAGATTTCATATATATATATATTTTTATAAAGATGAACAAGTTTATGAACTGAAAAGGGGGAGGGATTAACCCATTACCTAACAATCCCTACTTTTGACGCCCCTGAGAAAGAAGCCTTTTGAAAACACTGGGAAAAGGAGAAAATGCTGGTAAACAGCATTTTCTCCTTTTCCCACAGTGTTTTCTACCCTTCCCAGAACAGATTTCTATTTTTAGTTACCTTTATTTTGTTGTCTGCAAATGCTTTCAGTTTGGACCAGTCTAAAATTTTCTCGAGTGGTAAAGAGTTAAATCAACAACATATTTTTTCATTCGTCATTCGTTTTAATAATGCTATCCACATGTTAAGGGAGATCACTCCTGTATAATAAAGATGAAAATTATAAGAGTTTCTTTCCTTAGACAATGTTAGTACACACGAAAATAGTTCTTGTTCTTGTCAATAAGCAATGTAACATTCGGCTCTTTCGTCATCTTAGAATAATTTCAGTATTTTGTCTTGCGTCTTCTAATTTTTTTCAAGGATAATTTCCTTTTTGAGTGTATCAAAAGTGATAGGATTTTGTTCTGCGTTTTAGGACCTGCGGCTGTCCATGACGTCAGAGTAATTTTGTCAACTTCCGGTGTATCTGCTGATGTTTATATTTTGTAAAGAAACTACGTTCTGAAATTTCCATCGCATATCAACAGTTTGAGGCCATGTTCTCAAACGTGACAAAGTGGCTTGGGGTAATAGATAACCGAGAAAATGATGAGACTATTTCTGTAGACGATAAAGGTCACGAGAAGAAAGTAGAACAGACGGTAACCGACGAAAAACCAACCGAGACTGAAAGTAACACAAAAGACCCAGATGAAAACGATGACCTAATATCACCAGAAACTAAACAGACATTAGAGGAAGTGTCAGCTAAAGCTATCAACACTGCCAAGGAATGGGGTAGTACGTATTGCAATGCAGTCTTGTTTTATCCTTGGTAATCTAGCCTTGCTCTTTAACTCTTTACCAAACGACAAATTCTTGGACTGGACCAAATTGAAAGCTTTTGCAGACGACAAAATGAATGTCACTCAGAATTTGAAAATTAACTTCAGGAGAATAAAAAAAAAAACATTGTGAGTAAAGGAGAAAATGCTGGTTACCAGCATTTTTCCTTTCCCAAGTGTTTTCAATGTTGCTCAGGGGTGGTTAAAAGTTGGGACTATGTGGTGAAGAGTTAACCAATTACCAAACAATCCCTACTTTTGATGACCCTGAGAAAGATCCCAAAAGTTAGAAAACATGGTGGGAAAAGTTCTAACAGATAAAAGATATTGAGCTTTTGGAAACATGGGGCATTCTATCAATGCCTGATTTCAGAAGCAGGTGACATGGTCCCATATTTTAAAAGCTTTCTTCACTTCCACATGGTTTTTGTTTCTATCACGGTTGAAAAAAGAAACTACTGAATTGAATACAAAGTAATTCCATTTTTTTTTTTTTACAGGTTACTTGTATGCTTTTGGAAAACAGGCCACAGAAAAAGTTACAGAGACTGCAAAAGAAATCACCAAAACTGTGGAAGAACGGGTATTTAATTTTGAATGAGTACAATAATTACATAATTTTTTATTACAGTGACTTGGAAATGGTATCAGAGTAGCAATATCCATTACTTTTTTTTAACCTTTTATTACACAATGACGACTTTTGATTACCTTTGGAAAGAAGCCTTTTGAAAACATTGTGGGAAAAGGAGAAAGTTCTGGTAACCAGCATTTTCTCCTTTTCGCACAATGTTTTCTACATCATCAATAAACAGTTGGACCATTTGAGCCACATTGAAATAGTCGTCTGAAAATGCTTTCAGTTTGGATGGGGCTAAAATTTTTGTCGTCTGGTAGAGGTTTAAAGTACATTCCATACCGGAATATCAAGATTTTTTTTTAATTGAAAGTAATGCAAATTTTTTGTCAGTCAGAAATTGTTTTACTTTTCAAAGTTAGACGTAGACAAAGAATGCAATGTAGAAAGGAAGGTGATTATGGGACATAACTTATTAGTTGTTGATGGTACAACTAGAACTCTGCCAAGGCTGAACATTTGCAGTGTTATGGCTGTAAAATTTGGATCATAAAAATAGTCACTGATGACTCATTTCTGTGTCGTAGAAAGTATTGATCAATATAATTACCAATCGATTTGTGTGAAGTTTTAACTGACAATGATTACAGTGTAGCACATTTTTTGAGTGAGATTCAGATAGAAAATTGTGTTGAAAAATGTTGCCGCCCGTCACAGCAGACTTGTTTTTGTACCTTTGCATTTGTGCACCCTCCTCTTGTACAGCTATAGTATCATTGCAGGAGAGCAGCTATGTTAATGTATTCATTGGAGCCTTGAGGGACAACATGCATAATTATGATTTCCAAATTCTTTTTGTTATTTATCAGTTGTGTAAAATATACAGTATTTTTGTTACTATAAAACTGAAAATGTTTGTGTTGTGGAAATCTTTGCGAATTTCATGTCTCTATAAAAGTTGCAAGCTTAAATTTCTGGTTGAGTAAGGTATATTTTGCCAAAGCACTAGTTCATGTTGGAGGGCTTGACTGCCACCCTTGCCAACATCTATGAGTGCCCTTTTTTTTTTATCAAATTTGCCCAGAATACCAGTCTAGTTGGGGTTAATATTGCCAATAACAAAAGTTTGCATGAAGCAAAAACTGACATTTATTGAGTAGAATAATAAGTTAGGTTTACATTACTCAGAGTAGAAATTTAAGAATTTTGTCCTTAGTTTTTTTGCGGAAATCAAAACACACAAAAGGTCAGTAAAGGCATTTGGTGATTCATGACCTACATTAATATCCACATTTACAGTACATGTATGCCATAAAGATTGTTTTCTTCAAAGAAAAAAGGAGCATTGAAGTGTGTTATAAATACAGCGAATGCTGTTGAGTTCTTTAAGTTTTTTTTTCTTACTTAACTCTTTACCAAACTACAAAATTTTTGACTGGTCAGAATTTAAAGCATTTGCAAAAGACAATTAATGTTGCTAAATTGATGATTTCCATCTTTGATAAGGTAGAAAACATTGTGGAAAATGAAGAAAATGCTGGTTACCAGCATTTTCTCCTTTTTTAGCCCACCTTAGCACGAAGTGCTAAAGGTGAGCTATTGGGATCTCCCTTTGTCCGGCGTCTTTCGTCCGTCAACAATTTCTTTAAACATCTTCTTCTCCTAAACCACAGGGCCAATCTTCATGAAGCTTGGCAGGAAAGTTCCTTGGGTGAAGCTCTACCAAAATTGTTCAAAGAATTTAATTCCACCCATAACTCTGGTTGCCGAAATCTTTGAAAATCTTCTTCTCTGAAACTAGAAGGCATAGAGCTTTGATATTTGGTATGTGGCATCTCCTAATGGACCTCTACCAAGTTTGTTCAAATTATGCCCATAGGGTCAAAACTGGTCCCACCCCATGGGATAACAAGTTTGAGCATAGGAACAAAGAAGGGAAAACTTTAAAAATCTTCTCCTCTGAAACTTGAAGGCGTAGAGCTTTGATATTTGGTTTTTGGCATCTCCTAGTGGACCTCTACCAAGTTTGTTCAAATTATGCCCCTGGGGTCAAAACTGGCCCCACCACGGGGGTCACAAAACTGAGCATAGGAAGAAAGAAGGAACACTTCAAAAATCTTCTCCTCTGAAACTTGAAGGAGCTTTGATATGTGGTATGTGGCATCTCCAAGTGGACCTCTACCAAGTTTGTTCAAATTATGCCCTTGGGGTCAAAACTGGTCCCACCCCTGGGGTCACAAGTTTGAGCATAGGAACAAAGAATGAAAACTTTAAAAATCTTTTCCTCAGAAACTAGAAAGCGTAGAGCTTTGATATTTGGGTCTGTTGCATCTCCTAGTGGACCTCTACCTAGTTTGTTCAAATGAGGCCCTTGGGGTCAGAACGGGCCCCATCCCGGGGGTCACTAGTTTGAGCATAGGAACAAAGAAGGAAAATTTTAAATTTCTTCTGTGATGAAACTAGATGGCGTAGAGCTTTGATATTTGGTATGTGGCATCTCCTAGTGGACCTGTACCAAGTTTCTTTAAATCATGCCCGTGGGGTCAAAACTGGTCCCATCCTGGGGGTCACAATTTCGAACATAGGAACAAAGGAAGAAAATTTTTTAAATTCTTCTTTTCTAAAAGTAGAAGGCATATAGCTATGATATTTAGTATGTAGCAATTTCTTGTGGACCTCTACCAAGTTTGTTCATATTATGCCCTTGGGGTCAAAACTGGCCCTGCCCGGGGGCAGGTCACAGGTTCGAACATAGCAACAAAGAAGGAAAACTTAAGAAATCTTCTTCTCTGAAACTTGAAGGTGCAGAGCTTTGATATTTGGTATGCAGAATCTTCTAGTGGATCTCTATCAAGTTCAGTCATATGATGTACCTGGCATCAAAACTGGCCCCGTCCCAGAGGTCACAGGTTGGAACACAGGAACAAAGAAGGAAAATTTTAAATTTCTTTTTCTCTTAAACGGGCAGGTGTAGAGCTTTGATATTTGGTATCTTTGACTGTACCTCTACCAATTTTGTTCCAAGGATGCTTCTTTGGTCAAAAGTGGCCCAGCCCCAGGGACCAAAAGTTCGAACATAGGACAAAGAAGGAAAATTTAAAATTCTTCTTTGAAACTGGAAGGTGGAGAGCTTTGATATATAATTGCCTAGTATGTCCGGCATCTATCGTCTGTTGTCTGTCAACAGTTTCTTTAAACATCTTCTTCTCCTAACCCACTGGGCCAATCTTGATGAAACATGGCAGGGATGTTCCTTGGGTGAAGCTTTACGAAAGTTGTTCAAAGAATTGAATTTCACTCATAAGCTATAGTCTAAGGTGAGCGTTCCAGGGCCAATGGCCCTCTTGTTTACAATTTTTTCTTTCAGGGTCGTTAAAAGTCAGGATTGTGCGGTAAAGAGTGAAGAAGTCCTGAACAAAATGTTGAATTCATAAAGAATAAAATATTGGTGTACTTTTTTTTTTTTTTTCCTGTGGAATTTCGAAATTTTCCCTAATCTTTCCTGTCATTTGGACAATTTCCCTACTTTTCTGGTAATCCTTGGCATAATAATGTATATGATGTATATGTGCTTTGTCTCAGAGCTCCAGAAAAGAGGGAGTGATGGAATTCTAAAGCCATCATTTCTCTTCCAAATCCTATGTTGTGGGTACTAATTAGAATCATCTTAATGAGAAGATTCTAATTAGTACCCACAACATAGGGTTAAGTGGAGAATTATTAATATTTTCAATTTTGAAAACAAAATGACTCCCTCTCTCTGGAGCTCTGTTTCTGCTTTGTCTCTGACAGACCTTCCTTGGGGAATTTTCTAAAGAGCAAGAGAAATTTGTAACGGAGCAGAAAGAAAAGGAGAAAAAATCAGAAGCTGCAGTACCCCCATGGGTGGGATACAACGAGGAGGAGGAAATGAAATCTCAGATACTGGCATTGTCACAGGTTTGTTCATTTAATAGCAAGAAGTTTGTTTCTATCTTTTTTTTCGTGTTTGGTTTATTCATATAATATCATGAATGGCTTTACCTTCAACACAGTAGGTTCCCCTAGCCATGTTTGTAAAATACCAAGGTTGTAGGTAAAGATAGTCCCAGGTCACCCAATATAATGACAACAGTAATAGGACTGAAATATTCATGAGAAAAATGTAGATTTGTTGAAATTGAAAGCATTTACAGTTGACCATTATTTATTCGAAAAGGTAGAAATTGTAGAAAATAAAGTGGGAAAGGAGAAAATGCTGGATACCAGCATTTTCTCCTGTACCCACAGTGTTTCCAAATGGCCTCTTCCTTTGGATTGTGTAGGAAAGGGTTAAAAACCAAACCAACTAACAGAATTTCCATTGAAAATTGAAACAAGTTCATGTAATTCAGTTTAGTTAACTTGTTATCCAAACAACAACATGTTACCCTTGTCCAAACCAAACGCATTTGCATACGACAAAAAAGTAACTGAAAGTTTGAAACTTTGTTTCTGAAGGGTAGAAAGCATAGTGGGAAAAGGAGAAAATGCTGGGTACCAGCATTTTCTCCTTTTCCCACAATGTTTTCTAAAGGCTTCTTTCTCAGGGGCATCAAAAGTAGGGATTGTATGGTAATGGGTTAAGACTTGATATCAAGTTACTTGTGTATAAACAACAATCCAAAACAACAACAACACTTCACAGGCATCATCATTTGTGAGTGCTGAAATTATTGTTTTTGTATTTTAAGGATTGTAGTTTATCATTTTTAAGATTGATTTAAGTTTTATTTCCTATATATTCTGACTGAAAAACTAAACAGTTTAACCCTTGATCAGTGACACACAATTGCTGTTGAAAAATGTTGCCTGGAGTATTTTTAACCCTTTCCCAAACGACAAACTTTTGGACTAGACCAGATTGAAAGTATTTGTAGACGACAATTCAACTCTTCCTGTAAAGATAATTTCTGTCTATGATTGAGTAGAAAACATTGTGGGAAAAGGAGAAAATGCTGGTTACCAGCATTTTCTGTTAAACCTTCAAGGAATACAGGGATACATAATTGGCATAGTAATTTAGGGTTTTACATTTTATGAAATTATTCCAATTTAAACAGGAAGAAAAAATGCTATTTATAACCTTTCAGAAAAGGGAGAAAACACTGGTATCGAACATTTTCTCTTCCATTCAATGTTTCGCACCATCAACCCTTTACCAAACGACAAAATTTTAGACTGGTTCAAATTGAAAGCCTTTGCAGACGACAAAATAAAGGTGACTGAAAAAATGGGAAGGTTCGAAAACACTGTGGGAAAAAGAGAAAATGCTGTTTACCAGCAAGTTGCATTTTGTACAACTTGATCTTGCTCTACAACATACACTTAATTAGGAAATTGTAGTTGTGAAATCCGCTTTATCCCTTTTACCAAACAAAAATAACTAGCCTGGTTCAAATTAACCCGTTACCACACAATCCCTACTTTTGACGCCACTGAGAAAGAAGCCTTCTGAAAACACTGTAGGAAAAGGAGAAAATGCTGGTAACCAGCATTTTCTCCTTTTCCTACAGTGTTTTCTACCCTTCCCAGATCAAATTTCAATTTTTCAGTTACCTTTATTTTGACATCTGCAAATCCTTTCAATTTGAACCAGTCTAAAATTTTGTCGTGTGGTAAAGAGTTAAGAGCATTTGCAGACGACAATTTCAATGTGGCTCAAATTGGAAAGTTTTTCTTTGATAGGGTAGAAAATATTTTGGGAAAAGGAGAAAATGCTGGTTACCAGCATTTTCTCTTTTTCTCAAAATGTTTTCAAAAGGCTTCTTTCCCAGGGTTGTTTTAAGTCAGCTTCATACAGTGAAAGGTTAAGGGTTAAAATGATATAGTTGATTAAATACAGGTCTATGATACATGATTTTAATTTATACTTTAAAAATTGATTTATAAACACATGAGCAAACATCACATGCAAAATAAGTGTACCTTCACAAGATGTTACAGGTTGTTGACATGAAGTTAGGAGAACTATTCGTCCAAATGTCAAGCCATTCTTTCTTCGTTTTGGCATTCATTCACCTTGCTGCTTTAACTCTTTACCACACCCTGACCCTGAGAAAGAAGCCTATGGAAAACATTGTGGGAAAAGGAGAAAATGCATTTTCTCCTTTTCCCACAATATTTTCTACCTTATGAAAGTCAGAAATCACCATGTTACTGAGATTTAATTTGCTGTCTGCAGATGCTGTAAATTTGGTTCAGTCCGAAAAACTGTCATTTGGTAAAGAGTTAATTACCCTTCAATTCTGATTTTCAAGACTAACAATCAGATTGGCAGAGAATCTCTGTCTCTGCCAATCTGACAGGTAGCTGGTCATGGAATTTTGAATGAGAACAAAATTTACAAAGAAAGGTGAATAATTTCCATTGCATATCCTAGTTTGGGGCTGATTTCCAAAAAATACCAGTAGATAGTTGTGAAGAACACATTCCATGTGATACCTTGTTGTAGTGCTAACATTTGAAATGGGCAGTCTCACTGTAAAGATGCAGATATTGATTGTAGTTTCAAAACTAACTTGGATAGAATATCCGGCCAAGAAGCGAAAATTTAAAGATTAGACTGTCCTTTCTGTGCAGTCTGATCTTGATCTGCACTGTCAGCTGAAGCTATTGGATTTTGGTTTAGTGCTTAAGGTGGGGAACAGTAAGCCCAATTAAAGTTGACCTTTTGTTTTTTGAAAATGTCTTACCTTTGGATGTTTGCCAACAAATACAAGCTGTTACCAATTATGCTTACTTCACTCCCTCCTGAACCAAATTTTGCAGCCGAGTTCTTTGAAAAAAAGTTTTTTCCAGAACTCTTTTCCCAAAAAGAAAACATGGACTAATCCAATTTGAAGGTATTTGCAGATGACAAAAGAAATGGAACTCAAAAATTGAAATGTTCTCCGACAGGGCAGAAAATTGGGCTATGCTCTGTAAAAGGGGGGCTTAATGCATCTGCGAAAAGTATCAACCCAAATCAGCCTGCACAGGCTAACCTGGGCAGAAACTTTTCACTATTGGTAAATTATTGCATATCCATCATTAGTCAAAATGGATTTTAACTCTTTACCAAAGGACAAAATTCAGGCCTAGACCAAATTCAAAGCATTTGCAGGCAACATATTGAATGTAGCTAAACAGACGATTTCTGTATGTGATATGGTAGATAACATTGTAGGAAAAGGAGAAAATGCTGGTTACCAGCATTTTCTCCTTTTCCTACAATGTTTTCAAAGGACTTCTTCCCCAGGGTTGTTAAAACTCGGGATTGTGTAGTAAAGAGTTAACCCTTTACTCCATAGATACTCATTTCTACACATTGCTTGTTGGAGCCTTTGGAAAACATTGTGGCAAAAAGGTGAAATTGCTTGTGATGAGCAATTTCACCTTTTGTCACAATGTTTTCTATGCTATCAAAACGTGCCATATACCCATAAGAAACGACTTCATCCTTGCTGTAATTTAGGGTAGATTAGAGATACCATAGAAATGCCTTATGGGGTAAAGGGTTAAAGATGCATAATTATACAATGACTTGCATAGTATAATACATCACAGAGATGCATTGACCCTTTACCTCACAGTGCGTTCTTTTAACGGCTCTGAAAAAGAAGCCTTTTGAAAACATTGTGGGAAAAGGAGAAAATGCTGGTAACCAGAATTTTCTCCTTCACCCACAATGTTTTCTCTCGTTCCCGAAACAAATTTTATTTTTTTTTTAGTCAAATTTATTTTGTTTCATGCAAATGCTTTCAATTTGGATATATCTAAAATTTTGTCGTTTGGTAAAGGGTTAGTACCCCTTTTGCCAGAGCATGGCTCAATTTTTAAAAAGATGTATTTGTCAGGATAGTACAATAATGTTGATTGATTGATCGTAAAGTGTTTAGTGCCGTTTACAACATTATTTCAGTATTATCCCAGCAGCCAGTGCACCTATCCATTCTTTTACCAGTACTCTGCACAATGTTCTTTCCAAGCAACTGGCTGCTTTTGCACATAGCCATTGTCAAAACAATGATCTGCAGTGAGGGGGGAATGGATCCTGTTGCAATGACTTTCATCAATCCTCGGAAACAAATTTGGTGAGTCCCAAGGACTTGGGAACAGGGGGTCATGGGTATGATCCCCGACTGAGTCAGGGATCAAACGCATGACCCCATGTTCCTAAGTCCTGTATGTTACAGACTGAGCTACTAAGGCTAACCATTGGGAAATAAAAGAGGAGAGATTGTTTGGTAAAGGGTAAAGAACAGCAGGCATCTTTATGTTTGTGCTATCGAGAAGATTTTATTTGTGTATGAACCATTGTTTACTTCTATTCAAGGACAAACGGAACTTCCTGAGAAATCCTCCCACTGGTATCCAGTTTCAGTTTGAATTTGATGCTGTTTTTCCTGTTGCCATGGCAACTCTACAAGAAGATCCAAATCTACAGAAAATGAGATTTGATTTAGTACCCAAACAGTAAGTGTTGATTTGGATTGTTTCTTACTTCTAAATGGTACAACTTTTCACCAGTTAATCCTTCTCAAATAAATTTTAAGATTGAAAGCATCTGTGGACCACAAATTTGATAATGGTACAAATGGACTACTTTTTTTTTGACAGAGTAGAAAACATTTTGAAAAAAGGAGAAAATGCTGGTTACCAGCATGATCTCCTTTTCCAACAATGTTTTCAAAAGGCCTTTCCTGAAAGTCATGAAAATTGGGGATTGTTTGGAAAAGGGTTAAAATTAGAATCATATTTGACATTCAACTTTGATACATAAATTATGTTGAGCAAGAAAATGTGTTGGTGGGTCATGATCCATATGTTGATAAGGGTTGAAATTAAAATTACCAGTAATTTGTTTGGGTGTTGGTGGATTTAATCAGCATTTATGCAGCATTTATCAGAAATACTTGTCAAAACTCAAAAGTTATGGTGAGTGACTGATTAATCTTAACTTGGTAGGTAGAAATTAATTAAATCTACATATTGTGATCAGGATCAGGATTGTTCTGATCAATATCTAATCCATAAAAATTTTTTTGGTTTAACAACTTGGACATGGCTTTAATGATAAGGTGTTTTTTTGCTTGTGAGTAGCATTTTCTCATTGTGTGTGTGTGTTTTTTTTCTCAGGATCATTAAAAGTCTGGATTGTGTAGTAAATGGTTAACTCCTTACCAAACGACAATATTTTAGGCTTATCCAAATTGAAAGCATTTGCAGACGACAAAATAAAAGTGACTAAAAATTTGAAATTTGTTTTGTGAAGAGTAGAAAACATTGTGGGAAAAGGAGAAAATGCTGGTTACCAGCATTTTCTCCTTTTCCCACAAAGTTTTCTTAAGGCTTCTTTCTCAGGGTTATCAAAAGTTGGGATTGTGTTGTAATGGGTTAAAGTATCTACTGTAAATTTGGATTTCTGGTGATATCTCTGAAATTGCTTTTGCAGGATTAATGAAGAAAATTTTTGGAGAAATTACTTCTACAGAGTTTCACTCATCAAACAGTCCACACAGTTGACTTCTCTAGCTCAACAAACAGGTAAGAGGATATAGTATTGGATTGTTTCTTATAGAGCACATCAGATCTCAGTGGCTTACTGATTAGGACTTGAACTTTTATGTCTTGCCTGTTTAACTCATTACCAAATGACAATATTTTAGGCTTGTCCAAATCGAAAGCATTTGCAGGCAACTACATAAAAGTGGCTGAAAACTTGAAATTTGTTTTGTGAAAGGTAGAAAACATTATGGGAAAAGGAGAAAATGCTGGTACCCAGCATTTTCTCCTTTTCCCACATGTTTTCTAAAGGGTTCTTTCTCAGGGTCGCCAAAAGTAGGGATTATGTGGTAATGGGTTAAAAAATGTTGGTTTTTTTCCCTAATAACCATATTAATTTGGCTTTGCTTCCCCTCCCTTTGTGTACAAATATACTCGGCACTTTTGTTGAAGGTGATGTCAGAAGCGGGAGATAGGTAGTAATTTTGGGCTGAATGGAGGCACATTTCTGACAAACAAACGATGTCATGCAGCCAAGCAGATCTGTCAGATTTCTTTCAACTTATACAAGATCACACTTACATTGTAAAATGGTACAATAATATTATATACAACAAACAAATGATTTATATAAAAAAATGTTTGAAAAATGTTGCCCTTGAAACATGGATAAGTGTCATTGTGCTTCCATATTACTAAAGAATGGTAGAAAATTCTTGCTTGAATTCTCTATGATCTACTGCTAAAGTACTTCTGGGTCTGTTTTACATAACCTGTATTGTACTTTCAAGAAAAGTACATGTTGCAAGACATTAAAGAATAGAAGGTGAAATTTTAAGTCTATGCTAAATGAAAAATACTCAAATTTATGCCAGGTGAATGCATTCATAGACGACAAATATGATTTAAATCTTTACCACACAATCCCGACTTTTAATGACCCTGAGAAAGAAGCATTTTGAAAACATTGTAGGAAAAGGGGAAAATGCTGGAAACCAGCATTTTCTCCTTCTCCCAAAATGTTTTCTGCATTTTCTAAAACAAATTGCATCTTTTGAGTAATGTGAAATTGATCATCTGCAGAGGCTTTCAATTTGAATAAGTCTATATTTTGTCGCCCCGTAAAGAGTTAACTCTACCACACAAGAAAATGTTAGACTGGTCCAAATGGAAAGCATTTGCAGACGACAAAATAAAGATGACTGAAAAATTGAAATTTGTTCTGGGAAGGGTAGAAAACACTGGGAAAAGGAGAAAATGCTGGTTACCAGCATTTTCCCCTTTTTCCAGTGTTTTCAAGAGGCTTTCTTTCTCAGGGGCGTCAAAAGTAGGGATTGTGTGGTAATGGGTTAAACGCTGAGATTTGTCTTTGAATTTGATGAAAACAAGGGTTAGAGAAAGAGAAATTTCTTGTTTCTAGCATTGACAGAATTCTCAAGCTTACTGTTAACTCTACACCAGATGACTTAATTTTAGTTTCATCCAATTTGGCAACATTTTAATATGGCAAATTTTTTGTTTTTCTTTTAGTGAGATTTATCTTTAACTCTTTACCACACAAAGGTGACTTGACAACCCTGAGAAAGAAGTCTTTTTAAAAACATTGTAGAAAAAGCAGAAAATGCTGGTGGCCATTATTTTCTCCTTTTACCAAAATGTTTTCTACTCTTCCCAAGACAATTTCAATTTCTTAGCCATTCTTATGTTGTCGTCTTCAAATGCTTTCAATTTGGACTGGTCTACAATTTTGTTGTTTGGTAAAGAGTTAAAGAGGCAAAAATCAGGGGAAAGTAGACTGCTGATTACCACCATTTTCTTTTTTCTACCAATATTTTCCAAAGCTATCCTCATCAGCTTCTGTAAACTTGGTATTTTTTGATGAACATTGAGACAGGTTGAGGGAGAATATTTAGGTTTATAATGCAGTGTTGCTTCTAGGGCGCGGGATTGCATGAATCCTGCAAAAATTAAAGGATTGGCGCAAAAAAAATCATTGGTGTGCGCCCCTCATGCTGCACGATTACATAGCTTCCCGCAATTTTCTCCGTCAGGTGTGCCAGTCTAAAATAAGATCAGTGTTCCACCATACTTTACTATGAAGCTATCCGCCATTATTGTGTATCAAAGACAGCGGCTGGTTTGAAAGTTGATTTAGCTTCATTTTTAGCCAATCACCGTCTTCGTATTATGATTAGATATCCTTGACCTCATGTGTCATTGATCGTGTTCAAGATTGTTGAGTTCTAAATTTCAAAAAATAAAATGAAGCGGACATTATTTGATTTTAATTTCGGTAAGGCAACTGACTGTAGTGCCGAGGAGTTTCTGAAGGAAATAATGGTAGTGTTGATGTGATTAATGAATTGGACAATGAAATGGAAAATTCAACACATGGTAAAAATAATGATGGATCAAGCAAACAGAAAAAGAAGAAAAACTGTTTCAAGATTCCTGGCTGACCAAATGGCTGTGGCTTGAAAATACGGAAAAGGGTATGCAGTGCAGTCTGTGCTTAAGACGCAAAAAGAAACATGCAAATTTGAGGCCCCCTTTCATAAGTAAGGGGTCCCTTTTTTGGAAGTGAGGGGGCCCCAGGGCCCCATTTTGGAAAATCCTAGAAACAACACTGTAATGTCTTTATGCAATATTTGATAGGTAGTGCAGATGGAAAATCCAGTGACAGATCTCGAGACTCGTCAGCAAGTAGCAGCAATAGAGGTATTGTGATACATTTTGTTTGGTAGTTCTCTGTACAGAAGAAAAAAGAGAAGGCCAAATTTTTTGGAAACAAATGAAAAAAGAAATAGGCATTCTCACAGCCCTGGGCATGTATTCACCAACCATTCTTAAGAACATTCTCTGTCTTATTCTCAAGAGTTTTCTACAGCTGTAAGTTACACAACTTCTGATTGGCTAAACCATTCCGTTTAGCCAATCGGAAGTTGTGTTACTTACAAATTTATAAAATCTCGGAGAATAAGACTATTCTCAAGAATGGTTGGTGAATACGGGCCCTTGTCTCTGTACTGTAAAACTTTGACATTTTCACATAAAAATAGGAAATTATTTGTTTTAGACATTGGTAAAGACATACCGTATAACGGGTTTTTTTACGTGCTGCCAATTTTTACTAATTTTTATGCATCAAAAAGATTCGTAAAATTTTGATGCGTAAATAATTACAGCGTAAAACTGTAGTACTGTATCGATATGAAATAAAGGGTTATCAGTATGTAATACCTGTAAACTTAATACACGCAATATAACAAATTTTTCACTTGTGTTCTGATTACGTGTGATATGACTTCTCTCAATCAGTCATCTCTATTTGGATATTTTAAGCCACGGTTTCCGTGCCCAAATAGAAAACTAATAGAGAATTCCAATCCATACTATACGTGAATTGAATATTCAGGTTAAAAATGCTTTGACACCACGTAAACGAGGCACCTTCATGAAACTCGACAAGTTGATTATGGCGTTGATGTGAATTTGACTCGACATTGGGCCTCTTCAAAAATGTCACGAATGGGTCTTTTGAAAAGACTTGGCTGTGCAACTAAAAAATTCGAGCTTTTAAAATTTCGAAGAGCTAAAGGAGGGCTTTTAAACAGAGTGAAAAAAGTAATGACAGATGACAATGTGCCTCCACAGTTAGTTATCAATTATGACCATACAGGTATCCGTTAAAACAGTTATTCGCGCTTCAAAACAATTACCGTTATTTGCATGCCAAACAAAGAGTGACACTTTTCTTTCAAGCTGTATTTAAAAAAAACAATACCCTTATAATCTTAAATGAAAGAGTGGACAATGCACTGATATTTTTAATGCTGTAATTTTTTTACGCATGTTTAGAATTAGTGAAAAATAAAATAGTAAAAATTTAAATCACATGTTTTTAGCTCAAATTCGTAAACTTTTACAGCAGTAAAAAAAAAAAAAAAAACGTTATACAGTATTGTTTGCAATCAAAAGGGGATCGGATACCTGAAGAGTAGGTGACAGTGAAATGTTTTTTGTCTCTTTCTTGTTTCAGATTTTTCACCGAAAAAGTGATTGTTGCTGAGTGTTTGTATCTATACATAGTGCTGTTGTATAGTAATCTCTGTTGTTTCTCTCTAGTTGGAATATCCATGTGCTTTTTTATTGAACAGTGCAAGGGCAGAAGTGCTTGTTTTAACACTTTAACCCATTACCACTCAATCCTTACTTTTGATGCCCCTTGAAAAGAAGCCTTTTGAAAACATTGTGGGAAAAGGAGAAAATGCTGGTAACCAGCATTTTCTCCTTTTCCCACAATGTTTTCTACCTAATCAATAAACAATTGCACCATTTGAGTCACACTGACATTGTCGGCTGCAAATGCTCTCAATTTGGACAGAGCTAAAATTTTGTCGTCTGGTAAAGGGTTAACAAACATTACCTTCGTTTCCAAGGATTACCAGGATTTTCTTCTAATCCTACTTTGGTTTTATGAAATATTTTCCTAAGGTCATTAAATCCAGGATTGATTGCTATGATTAAGGTTCTTTCTTCTTATCTATTTCAGAGAGATCTTCCCCAAGCACAATAAAGAAACAGGCTGAAGATGATGAAATAGATCCAGGCAGTCCACCTGCCGAGAACGAATTTGTGAGTGATGCATTCCAAGACGAACATATCAGTGATGAAGACTTCAAAAAAGAAATGCAACTTCTCGGTGTTGAAGATGAGGCTGTAAAAGTAGAAGGTATCAGTATTTCCGCTTGACTTTTTTCCCTGCAGAGTTCCACTTCTGACAACATTGAGGTAGAAGGAGAACATACAATTATCTATTGCCACAAATTTTAGCTCACCAGGGCACAAAGTGCTTAACTCTTTACCACACGACAAAATTTTAGACAGGTCCAAACTGAAAGCATTTGCAGACAAAAAAATAAAGGTGACTGAAAAATTGAAATTTGTTCTGGGAAGGGTAGAAAACACTGTGGGAAAAGGAGAAAATGCTGGTTTACAGCATTTTCTCCTTTTCCTACAGTGTTTTCAAAAGGCCTCTTTCTCAGGGGTGTCTAAAGTAGGGATTGTGTGTAAATGGGTTAAGGTGAACTTTTTTGATTGTGCAGTGTCCATCATATGTTATCTGGGCCTCAACAATTACCTTGTTTGCTCTAGTAAAAGCTACATTTTCAGTCAGATACTTGCAGAGCTTTATCAGAATGTTATTCTTGATGGTTTCTCTGACAAGATTAAAATTGGGTTACGGGGGAATAAAAACTAGGTCACTATGGCAAATCTTAATAAAGTCTTGTGTGAAATCTAGAGGCCATATTTCAGTTCAGTACTCTTGAAACTGTCAGAATGTTAGCCTGGGTAAAAAATAGATCAGGGTGGATAAAATTAGATCACTAACTGGTAGCTTCCCTGTCTGTGGAAAGTCATGTTTATGGACAGTGCAGATCTGAGCCATGTCTGTGAAAAGGGGGCTCAAAACATTTGAGAAATGTATAGACTCAGATCAGCCTGTACCTCATTAATCAGAAGATTGTAATACAAAGAATGGATCTATGAAACTGACAGCTTACTTGGTGTTATGCATCAAAGAGATGCACTAAGTCCCCCTTTGCACAGAGTATTGTTCATTTATATAAGACAGCATGGAATATTTACATTGATAATGTATCTTTACTGATGGCTATGTTGTGAAATATTTTAACAAAAGCCTCCTTGACCTTTTAATGTATTAGTCTCTTTTTATGCTCCCCGAAGGGCGAGCATATAGTCGCCGCTTCGTCTGTCCGTCCGTCCGTGCGTCCTTCCATCCGTCCGTCCGTCCGTCCGTCCGAAGCCATTTCTCCACAACCCATGGACCAAATTGGATGAAACTTCATATATGAACTCCTTAGGGTAATGCGCCGATATACGTTTCCCGGATTTTCAATTTGACCCCGTGTCATGGAAAAAAGGGGCTTAATGCAAAATTGCAATTTTTACCAATATCTCATTCAGTTTTTGTCAGAATATCATGAAACTTCATGGTTATATTGTTTATGGAAAGTTTTAGCATGTGCCCTTGCTATCTTTAATCTGGGCATTTTTTAAGTTGATGTTCTGTCATGGAAAAAGGGGGCTTCTTGCAAAATTCCAATTTTTACTAATATTTCATTCAGTTTTGGTCAAAATTTCATTAAACTTCATGGTTATATTGTTTTTTCAAAGTTTCACCATGTGCTCTTGTTTCTTTATCTATGTGTTTTTTCAATTTGACCCTCTGTCATGGAAAAAGGGGGTTTCTTGTAAAAAAAAAAAAAGGGGGGGGCCCTAATGCAAAATTGCAATTTTTACTATAATACTTGTTCAGTTTTTATCAACATTTCATGATTATATCTTGTTTTACAAGTTTCAACATGTGCCCTTTGTTTTTGCAATCTATGAATTATTACTATGCATATACGTCTTTCCTGGTTTCTCAAATTAAGGCTGCATCACGGAAAAAGGGGACTTCATGGAAAAAATTGTTTTTCACTAGGTTCTCCTTTATCAGTGCTCAAAACTTTGTGAAATTTCAAATCTGAACTTGTTGGAACATTGCCCAGGTACCTCTCTTCCTTTTTCTCAATTTCAGGCTGCGTCTTGGAAAAAGGGGGCTGGGGGGCTTCATGTAAAAAATTGTTTTATGTAATATTTAATACATGACTGCTCTAAATTTTATGAAATTTTGAATTTTGAATTATTATTAAAAAATGCCACAAACCACACACCCATTGTATTTATTGCAATGATCCAATATTGTCTTATGGGAAAAGGGGGCTTAAAGGGGGCTTATTGGGCTTAGTGTCCTCTACAAGTTTGTGTTGGCCATCTCTAAGATAGTATTTGCCTTTTCACTTCAAATTTTTGGGGGCATGAACAGGTTCTTCTGGGATAAAAGAAGTATATTTATATCAGTGTCTTATATTTTATGACAATCACTTGTTCGGGGAGCATAACCCGTCTCTGACGGCTCTTGTTTTTTCTGATAATGTCCTTTTGATGTCAAAATTTACCCAATGTCCCTTTGATGTCAACATTTACCCAATGTCCTTTTGATGTCAACATTTACCCAATGTCCTTTTGATGTCAAAATTTACCAAATGTCCTTTTGATGTCAACATTTACCCAATGTCCTTTTGATGTCAATATTTACCAATCTACAAAATTTTATACTTAACCCTGTACCAAACGACAAAATATTAGACTTGTCCAAATTGAAAGCAATTGCAGTCAACAAAATAAAGGTAACTCAAAAATTAAAATTTGTTTTGAGTACGGTAGAAAACATTGTGGGAAAAGGAGAAAATGCTGGTTACCAGCATTTTCTCCTTTTCCCACAATGTTTTCAAAAGGCTACTATTCCAGACCCATAAAAACCTGCGATTGTTTGGGAAAGGGTTAACAAATTAAGGCATTTGTACACTACAAATTCTTCATGACTGAAATGAAAGGTAAGGAAACAGCATGGGGTTAGAGAATAAAAGAAAAATAAACAAGACTTTGTCCCTTTCCCATAATATTTTCAAATGGGTTCCAAGTTTTTTGCCAAAGGATTTGTTGATTTTGAATGTTAACTGATAGATAGGTTTAATTAATGTTCACAGTTTGGTGTAAACATTTTGCTTGATTTGGAAATGGCTTGAAAGCTTTGCTTACAGCCTTTTAGGAAAATTAACTTTAGTTTTTCACTTGCACTGCTTGCTTTGTCCTGTTCATTACTCACATTTTAAATGTTCATTGTTTGAACAAAATATAAGTCTGTAGTGTGTCAGAATTTTTTTACTGTTCTTTTATTAGGCATGTAAGTTTTGAATGGATGGGGTCTAAGGCAGGATACCAATTAAAATCTTATATATGAAGAGTTAACTCATTAACAAACCACAATATTTTCAGCTTGTCCAAATTGAGAGCATTTGCAGATGACAAAAGTTGCTGAATATTTGAAATTCGTTTTGTGAAGAGTAGAAAACATTGGTTTAACCCATTACCACACAATCCGTACTTTTGACGCCCTTGAGAAAGCTGGTGACCAGCATTTTCTCCTTTTCCCACAGTGTTTTCTACCCTTCCCAGAACAAATTTCAATTTTTCAGTCACTTTTATTTTGTCGTCTGCAAATGCTTTCTATTAAGACAAGTCTACAATTTTGTTGTGTGGTAAAGAGTTAACTGGTTACCAGCATTTTCTCCTTTTTTCCACAATGTTTTTAAAGGCTTCTTTCTCAGGGTCGTCAAAAGTAGGGATTGTGTTGTAATGGGTTAAACATTTTGTATCAGTCTAGTGCAGCAGCTTCCCTGTTTTCTTATTCAAAGACAGTGTTATGTTTCATAATAAAATTAAAAAAGCCAAGTATACATATTGGTTTGAAGAACTAGATAGATACATGAGTAGAAAATTACATGTCATACAAGTGAAAATGTTAAATAAGTCAAAGTTTTCATTACATATTGATCAGGGTATTTTAGACACATTGTGGTAGACAATATTCTGTATCTGATGCATTCTTGAAGTCATCACAACCTGACCCACCAACTTTTTGTGGAGCTTTCAATACACTTAACTCTTTACCAAAGGATAAAATGTTAGACTGATCCAAATTGAAAGCTGTTGCAGACAACTATTTTATGGTGGCTCAAATGTAGAAATTTGTATCAGAGAGGGTAGAAAACAAGGATAAAATGTTGATTAACAGCATTTTCTGCTTTTCCCACATTGTTTTCAAAATGCTTTCTTCTTTAGGGTGGTTAAAACTTGGGATTGTATGGTATAGGGTTGAATGAATTGAGACATGAAGACAGGTTTAATACATGAACACACGTAAAATAGAAATTACTTGGTCTAGGTTAGCTATCCTGGTACTTCTCTGTTTTCAAAGGTGATCTGCTAAAAAAATGTTTGCAGATAGTAAATAAGTCCACAAAGGTGATCTTGAAATTATTTAGACATATCCGAAGCAAAAAAGTTGATGTGCTAAAACAGTCGCATACGATACCGACCACATCATAAACTGAATGCAGAGGTAGACCAAATGTGTATTTTAGGTTCCACGATTTCAGGGATCATCTCAACCTGCTGTTTATCACTAGAAATGCCATTTTGATAAAGGACAAACATTTATAATTCACTAATTATTGTTTACAATACATATTTGTTTGAAACTTTTCCAAATTTTCTTCGCGGGCAACTAAATAGAAGAAGAGTCAATTGTCAGACGGCAAATTTTCCTGAGTCAGACATAATTTTCCGCAGTCCAGCTTGCAGTGTGTTGTAGTAATTGGCTTTTGTTGTCACATAATATTTATGTTGAAGCTATTGTGTGCTTGTTGATTTTATGTTTAGCTCACCTGAGCACAACATTCTCAAGGGGAGCTTTTAGGATCACCCAGTGTCCATCGTCCGTCCTCTGTTGTGTATGTGCGTCGTCAACAATTCTTTAAACATCAACTCCTCCTACACCACTGGGCCAATTTTGACCAAACTTGGCTGGAATGTTCCTTGGGAGGTCCTCTTTGAAAAAAATTCACAGAATTTGTCTTCGTCAAAAATTCTGGTTGCCATGGCAACCAAATGGAATTTTCCAAGAAATTCTTTAAAAACCTTCTTCTCTGAAACCCCTGGTCAGATTTTAAAATAATTTCACAGAGATGTTCCTTTGGTGACCCTTTTCAAAATGTGTTCATATAATTTTGATCCGTTAAGAAACATGACTCTGGTGAATGGGGGCCACTTGCACTATACAGACATGATGAAATTCTTGAAAATTCTCTTTCTATGAAACCCCTGGTCAGATTTTAAAAGAATTTCTCAGCAATGTTCCTTGGGTGACCCTTTTCAAAACTTGTTCATAAATTTTGATCCATCAAGAAACATGGCTCTCGTGGATGGGGGCTACTTGCTCTTGTACAGAAATGAAGAATTCTTAAAAATTCTTCTTTTTGAAACTGATGGTCAGATTCTGAAATGACTTTTACAGGTTATCTTTTGGAAATTGCTTGGCAAAATAATAATTTTTGTTCCAATGTTTCAATTACTAAAAAAAAAGTAGGCTATGGTCATCTCAAAAATTCAGGTGAGCAATCCAAGGCCATCTTGGCCCTCCTCTTTTCTGTATTTCTAATTTTACGTTATTCATAATCTAGATCTAATATATAATAATAATTTTATTTTAGAAATTAAAATTTAGTTTTTAGCTCTTTTTATGGCCTGGTGTCCGTCTTGCGTCCGTCCGTGCATTAACTTTTATTTCAAACATCTTCTCTGAAACTACCCATCCAAATTTGATGAAACTTAACAGAAATGATCCTGCCATGGTCCTCTTCAGGATTTCTTGAAAGAATTTGATTCTTTCAAAAACTATGGTTGCCATGGCAACAAAACTGAAAAAAACAAATTTTCAAAAATCTTTTTCTCTGAAACCACAAGGCCCAGGGCTACTGAATTCGGCATGTAGCTTTATCTAATGGATCTTTAACAAGTGTCTTCATATTATAGACCTGGGGTCAAAATTGGCTCCATTCCTGGGATCACAAGTTTAACATGGGCTTCAAAATATAGTCAACTTCAATATAAATATTAATCAAGGGATAACTCTTTTTATAAGGGATAAAGTATGTTACTATTTACCTCCCTTGATTATCAAACTGCAGTGATACATGATAGGTGTTAGATAGTAAGTTTTTTGAAAGAAAATATTCTGTTTTCAGGGAGAGTGATTCATTTTGATGCTAAAATTTTGCTCACATTCGTGGAATGATTAATTTATAGTAAGGTTTCTATCATTTGGGTTTTTTTTCCCAAGAACTTTACCTTTCATGCCAATGAATTACCCTGCTTGTATTGCACGACAGTGTTCATTGTTTACGAAGGCCCTCTTTTTTAGGGTCACAAACACTTAAATTTGTGTGATAAAGGGTTAAAAAGCCAGTGGAGCAATACAGGGCCATCATGGCCTTCTTGTTTAATCCGCTACAGAGTGACAAAATTTAAACTTGTCCAAATTAGGGGCATTTGCAGGCAACAAAATTAAATTGAAAATTTTTATGGAAAGAGAGTAAACATTAGCAACTGCATAAATTTGCAGACAACAAAATTAAATTGAAATTTTTTATGGAAAGTGTAAACATTAGCAACCAGCATTTTCTCCTTTTCCCACAATGTTTTCAAAAGGTTTCTTTCTCTGGGTCGTGAAAATTAGGGATTTTTTGGTAAAGGATTAAGTAGTGAACTGTTTCATCGGGTAACACAGTGAATGTACCACAAGTAATGGTTGTAAGTCAGGAGTACCTGTGATATTACTGAAATAATGCTGAAAGCAGCATAAAGCACAATTGAATCAAATCTTCATTTGTGGAAACTTTGTATAGTTTTATATGGGAAAAAGGGGACCTTGTGTGCAAAATAAATTACATTGTCATGTATTCTTGTATTTAGCCCTGTACATTACAAATTCTCAAGTTTACCCCAGTTCGGAAGTCAGTGAAAATATGGTAAAAAAAGGTGCAATTGCTTTATCCTTTTTTTTAGCTACACTGGCCTTTGGCCAGTGGATTTATGTCATGGCCTAGTGTCTGTTGTGTGTCTGTCAGTGTGTTACCTATTATTTCAAATATCTTCTCTGAAATGAGTCATCTAATTTTGGTGAAACTTCACGGAAATGATCCTGTCATAGTGTTCTTCAGATTTTCCAGAAAGAATTTGATTCATTCAAAAACTGTGGTTGCCATGGTTTGCCATGAACTTAACCATAAAGTCTAGATCTACTAAATTTTGCATGTAGCTTTATATCTAGTGGGCTTCTACCAAGAGACCCTAAATTATAGCCCTAGGGTTAAATACTGGTTTCAAGTCAGCCTGATGATTTAATCAGGGCTCCCTAGAAACCGGTCTTTATTTGGACCGAGGACCATCATGCTTTATTTCCTGTTTCAGTATTTGATAACCCAAATACCCTTAATTCACTCATTCAATAAGGAATGGCTGTTTTTTCTCCTGTAAATTAAATATTCATCTTTTTTTGTGTACTATTCCTATTCATCTCTTGTCCTGCCGGACAACTATGACTGATATTTCACTGGTTCTCATCCATTTCTTACTGGTAAATATGAGCTTATGAGTTGATTTTTTGGACCCTGATCTTTTATTTAGCCATATGGCCTTGGGTTGCCAAATTTTGCAGTAGTCTCAAGTTTTACAAGGGCTTTTATAATGAAAACTATAGAAATCTTTTTGTTAGTAACCATGAGAACAAGGGCCACCAAATTTAGCCCTGTCTGAAGGGTTTCATGTTTTATGGGGCCTCATATCGAGGAAACTTTGAAAATTTTCTTGTTTGTAACCACACATTCCAGACCTTTATTGTTTGGTAGGTGGATTTATGTTGTTGACCTGTACCAGGAATCTAGTAATTATAGCTCTGTGATCAAAAATGGCTTTGCCCTGGGGTCATAGCTTTCTCAAGGGATTTTGTTGAGAAAACTTTTTCTACTAATTACTTCAAAACCAATTTGATGATATTGTAATGTTTGTGGTTTTCACTTATTAGTTAGTGGAGCAGTACAGGGCTATCATGTCCCTCTTGTTTAGATTTTTTTTTTTGAGAAATACTTGATTGTAACTTAATATTTTCTTGTGATTCTGAGTCATTCTGCTAACAGCCAGTCATTGAACCCTTCACCAAACAATCCCATGTGTGAACAACCCTAAGAAAGAAGTTCTTTTGTACAAACTTACTGAGGATGGGGATGAGTGAGGTTTGACCCTCTATCAAACAATCCCTGGTTTTTTACGACCCTGAGATAGAAAACTTTTTTTTAAAAACATTGTGGGATAAGGAGAAATGCTGGTAGCCAGCAAATTCTCCTTTTCCCAGAATGTTTTCTATCCTTCCCCCCAAAATTTAAATTTTATGATTCACATTTATTTTGTTGTCTGCAAGTGCTTTCAAATTTGAACGAGTATAAAATTTAGTTGTTTGAAGAGTTATGTAGTGATAAAAAGTAATTCAAACATGAGTCATACAAAACTTGTGTTACGTGGAAAACATGATGCAATCCACCAGCATGTACATAGAGATAGTTTTTGATTGCATGATACATACTGGTACTTTGTCATACCTTTCTCTTACAGCCAAAGCTCTTTCCTCTTACCTCATTCATGCACAGTTTATCATGTGCAAATTGATTCCATGGATATAAAGTCTTTGAAATATTACAGGGAATAATCAGGTGGTTTTTGTTTTGATTAATCTGCTGCAAAAAGATGGTAGAATTTTGATGAAATGCTGTTTTAACCCTTTGCCAAGCGATAAAATTTTAGACTGGACTAAGATGAAAGCACTAGCAGATGACAAAATTAACACAACTCAAAAATTGAAATTTGTTTCCTGCAGGGTAGAAAATATTGTTGGAAAAGAGAAAATTCTGGTGACCAGCATTTTCTTCTTTTTCCTCAGTTTTTTCAAAAGGCTTCTATTTAAGGGTCGTAAAAACCTGGGATTGTTTAGTAAAGGGTCAAATACCGGTAGCTTGGTCTGTTTTCATGCTTTTTTGTGAAGACTTTGTCATGAATTTTTAACCCTTCATCAAATGATCCGGAAATTTAACGACCCAAACAAAGAATATGAATATGCTTTCAATTAGGAACAAGTTAAAAATTTTGCTGCGTGACAAAGAGTAAAGTTATAGAGTAAGAATTTTCATCACATCACTATGCGATCATTAGATCTTGACAGATGGTTGCTCAAATGTTAAGCGCAGATAACTATCGTGGATGATTGTTTTTAATTTTTTAGTAAAGATGGAAATTCCATTTCATCAAGTGGATTTCATCTATAATTTTCACGAATGGCACAGCCATAAGTGCAAACATTACAGATGAGTTCACAAGATATAATAAGTTTCAATCTCACTGAATAAAATAAATACAGAAGATAGAAAAGCCATTTACCTCAGCATTTTGTCTAAATTCTACATTTTTGTGCAGTGTATCAAAATAAGAACCATGTCATTGTGCCCCGTTATTAAACATGTTAGCTTTTTCATGACCTGTGTATGTGTTTTATAAGTTGGTCCATATACCCTGCATGCAAGCACACTGTGTTCTTGCCTGACATGTCTGTCTGTTTGTCTGTATGTTTCACACAGGTGTAAATGATGGTGAGGATGAAGACTGGGAACAGGCTCTCATTGATGAGTATTTAGAAATGCAAAGAGAGCAAAAAACTAAAGAGCAGAGTAAATAGGTATGTTAAGTGGGACACATTTCCAACTGCAGATGACTTTCTCTTTCTTAAAGCAGGCAACTTTTAATAAAATTGTGGCAATTTGGAAAAATGCTTCATTCAAGCTACTTTAGCATAAGCTGAATTATTTTTAGCTCACCTGAGCACGAAGTGCTCATGGTGAGCTTTTGTGATCACCTAAAGTCCGTCGTCCACAATTTCTTTAAACATCTTCTCCTTCTAAACCACTGGGCCAATCTTGATGAAACTTGGCAGGGATGTTCCTTGGGTGAAGCTCTACCAAAGTTGTTCAAGAGATTGAATTCCAGCCATAAGTCTGGTTGCCATGGCAACCAAAAGGAAAAAATAGCAAAATCTTTGAAAATCTTCTTCTCTGAAACTAGAAGGCGTAGAGCTTTGATATTTGGTATGTAGCATCTCCTTGTGGACCTCTACCAAGATTGTTCATATGATGCCCCTGGGGTCAAAACTGGCCCTGCCTTGGGGTCACAAGTTTAAAACATAGGAACAAAGAAGGAAAAATTTAAAATTCTTCTTCTCTGAAACTAGAAAGTGCAGAGCTTTGATATTTGGTATGTAGCATCGCCTAGTGGACCTCTACCAAGATTGTTCATATGATGCCCCTGGGGTCAAAACTGGCCCTGCCCCGGGGGTCACAAGTTTGAAACTTAGAAAACAAAGAAGGAAAACATTAAAAATCTCCTTCTCTGAAACTAGAAGGCACAGGGCTTTGATATTTGGTATGTAGCATCTCCTAGTCAACCTCTACCAAGATTATTCATATGATGCCCTTAGGGTTAAAACTAGCCCCACCACGGGGGGGGGTGTTCACAAATTTGAAACATAGGAACAAAGAAGGAAAAGTCCAAAATTCTACTTTTCTGAAACTAGAAGGCGTAGAGCTTTGATATTTGGTATGTAGCATCTCCTAGTGGATGTTTACCAAGATTGTTCATATGATGCCCCTGGAGTCAAAACTGGCCCGCCCTGGGGGTCACAAGTTTGAAACTTAGGAACAAAGAAAGAAAACTTTAAAAATTTTCTCCTCTGAAACTAGAAGGGGCAGAGCTTTGATATTTGGTTTGAAGCATCTCCTGTTGGATCTCTACCAAGATTGTTCATATGATGTCCTTGGGGTCAAAACTGGCCCAGTCCCAGTGGTCACAAGTTTGAAACATAGAAATAAAGAAGGAAAACTTTAAAATTCTTCTGGTCTGAGACTAGGTGGTGCAGAGCTTTGACATTTGGTATGTTGCATCTCCTAGTGGACCTCTACCAAGATTATTCATATGATGCCCCTGGGGTGAAAACTGGCCCCACCCCTGGGGTCACAAGTTTGAAACTTAGGAACAAAAAAGGAAAACTTAAAAAAAAAAAATCTCTGAAACTAGAAGGAGTTGAGCTTTGATATTTGGTATGTAGCATCTCTTAGTGGAATTCTACAAATTTTTTTTTTTTCATACTATGCCCCAGGGATCAAAACTGGCCCTGCCCTAGGGGTCACAAGTTCGAAACATAGGAACAAAGAAGGAAAACATTAAGATTCTACTTCTCTGAAACTAAAAGGCGTAGAGCTTTGATATTTTGTAAGTAGCATCTCCTAGTGGACCTCTACCAAGTTTTGTCCTAGGATGCCCCTGGGGTCAAAACTGGCCCTGCCCAGGGGTCACAAGTTTGATTTTACAGCTTGGTACTCAGGTGAGCGATATAGGACCATCATGGTCCTCTTGTTACATGTATTTAGCATTGATTTGCTTAATTATCCTGATATTTTATGGATGTCTATGAGTTGCCAAATGCAGATTTGTTTCAGGAGTTAATGACTGAGGTGGGATACATTAAAAATGGGTTATAAACACTAACTTGATTGGATTGCAGCAATTGTTGGGATTTGTGGGAGAGAAACCATTACTCTTTTCATATATATTGTAACCCCCCCCCCCTTTTTCTTTTAACCCTTTACCACACATTCCCAACTTTTTACGACTTTAAGAAAGAAGCCTTCTGAAAACATTAAGGGAGAAACAGAGAATGCAGCTAAGCAGCATTTTTCCTTTTCCCACAATGTTTTCTATCCTGCTGGAAACGAATTTCATTTTTTTAGTTACGTTTATTTTGTCATCTGCAAGTGTTTTCAATATGAACCAATCTAAAATTTTGTACTTTGGTAAAAGGTTAAATAGAAAGACAGGTTTGATCATGTATGTGCTTTCATTATAAAGCTTTCTGAAAGCATTGTTGGAAAAGGAGGAGTTCCTTGTTACAGGCAATTTGCCCCTTTCTCGTAAAGTTTTCCATATCACTCTTGACTTTTTAGCTCACCAGAGCACAACATGCTCAAGGGGAGCTTTTAGGGTCACTGGCTGTCCGTCATGCGTCGTCAACAATTCTTTAAAACATCAACTCCTCCTAAACCGCTGGGCCAATTCGGACCAAACTTGGCAGGAATGTTCCTTGGGAGGTCCTCTTTAAAATTTGTTCGCAGAATTTGATTCCGTCAAAAACTCTGGTTGCCATGGCAACCAAATGGATTTTTTTAGCAAAATTTTTAAAAATCTTCTCCTCTGAAACCGCTGGTCGGATTTTGAAATTATTTCACAGATATGTTCCTTGGATGACCTTTTTCAAAAAGTGTTCGTAAAATTTTGATCCGTCAAAAATTATGGCTCTGGTGAATGGGGGCTTCTTGCGCTATACTGAAATGAAGGAATTCTTTAAAAATCTTCTTCTCTGAAACCGCTGGTCGGATTTTGAAATTATTTCACAGATATGTTCATTGGGTGACCCTTTTCAAAAATTGTTCGTGAAATTTTGATCTGTCAAAAATTGTGGCTCTGGTGAATGGGGGCTACTTGCACTATACAGAAATCAAGGAATTCTTTAAAAATCTTCTCCTCTGAAACTGCTGGTCGGATTTTGAAATTATTTCACAGATATGTTCCTTAGGTGACCCTTTTCAAATATTGTTCGCGAAATTTTGATCCGTCAAAGAATGTGGCTCTGGTGAATGGGGGCTACTTGCACTATAGGGAAATGAGGAAATACTTAAAAATTTTTCTTCTCTGAAACCGATGGTCAGATTTTGAATTAATTTCTCAGGGATGTTCCTTGGGTGAACCTTTTTAAACAGTTTTTGCGAAAGTTTGATTGGTCAAGAAACATGGCTCTGGTGAATGGAGGCTACTTGCACTATAGGGAAATGAAGAAATTCTTAAAAATTCTTCTTCTCTGAAACGGCTGGACAGATTTTGAAATTATTTCACAGAGATGATCCTTGGGTGACCATTTTCAAAAATTGTTCACAAAATTTTGATCCGTCAAGAAACATAGCTCTGGTGAATGGGGGCTACTTGCACTATAAGGAAATGAAGAAATTCTTGAAAATTCTTCTTCTCTGAAACCCCTAGTCGGATTTTAAAATAATTTGACAGGGATGTTCCTTGGGTGATCCTTGCTCTTGTGAATGGGAGCTACTTGCACTATATGGACATGATGAAATTCTTGAAAATTCTCTTTCTCTGAAACCCCTGGTCAGATTTTAAAAAAAAAATTCCGAAATGTTCCTTGGGTGACCCTTTTGAAAACTTGTTCGTAAATTTTGATCAGTCAAGAAACATGATTCTAGTGGATTTGGGATACTTGCTCTTATACAGAAATGAAGAATTCTTAAAAATTCTTCTTTTTGAAACTGATGGTCAGATTTCGAAATGAATTTTACAGATGACCTTTTGAAAATTGCTTAGCAAAATTATAAATATGGTTCCAATGTTTAATACCTCAAAAAAGAAATAGGCTATGGTCATTTCAAAAATTCAGGTGAGCGATCCAGGGCCATCTTGGCCCTCTTGTTGTAAATAATCCAGCCTCTGAAGAACTTGAGAAGTAAAATTTTTGAGATTGGCGTAGGAAAAGGAGAAAATGCTGGTAACCAAGCAAAGTGTTCTATTCTTCCAAAGACAAGGTCCATCATTTTATGCAGTTTCATTTATCTGCAAGAAAATCTTTTCAAATTGGACATGTCTGGAATAATATGGTCTGGTACAGAGTTCCACACCAGCCTGACATTTTAAAACCTTGAGGAAGCTTTTTGAGATCATTGTGGGAAGAGGAGAAAATGCTGGTTGCCAGCAATATCTCCACAATGTTTTCTGACTTGTCTTGAACAAATTCAAACATTTGAAATACATATGATTTGTTGCCAGAAAATGCTTACAATTTGGCCCAGTTCAAAATTTTCTGTTGGTGGGGTAAAAGGTTAAGATAATTATGTTCCCTGTTTTTCAAATACTTCTCCTTAACACCTGACATTTCTGCCTCTAGAAATAGCTTGTAATGGTTCACTCTCCAGGGAAGAACCAGGGGTGTGATTCTTTTTTACTTTTGAGGGTTAACCCTCTTTTTACATATGATAATTTTCTGCATTACTTTACTCTTTCCATATTTCATCCAGCTTGGTAGAAGAAAGATCTCTTAAAGCTGTTGCACAGCACAGTACCTGTAAATTTAAAAATATAAAATAAAATAACAAGCTTTTAAAAGCAAAGATTATGAGATAATGGTATGTTTGTCATGCATAAGTTATTTGCAGTTTATAAACCAATACATGGTACAGGGAACACCAAATTGTGTAAATGAATTCATGCATATCTACCAATATCGCTTTTAGTATAAGTCCACTCTTTCACTTTATTTTTTGTTAAAACCTTCTAAGGGTCTTTCACTAGTATTTTTGCTTTTGCTGTCAGTATATATCAAGATCAGACTCCACAAAATCTGCAGTCTGATCATGAATGTATTGCTCTACATACTGATGCATTCTGGCTAATACCTGCCTTGAAGCTACATCTATTTTGGTGTCGTTTTCAGAAAGAAAATTTTGAGTTTGTTGATTAGTTAAAAGTAAAACAGGTAAGGGAAAAGAAAAAAGGTTTGTCAGATAGGTTTAGGATTTTAATTTCCAAATACAAGCTTTTCATGTCAAACACAATTTGTGTTTTTAGCTCACCTGAGCACGAAGCGCTCATGGTGAGCTATTGTGATCGTGCTGTGTACGTTGTCCGTCGTCAACTTTTTACCTTGTGTACGCTTTAGAGGCCACATTTTCGGTCTGATATTCATGAAAGTTGGTCAGGATGTTTGCCTCGATGAAATCTCAGACGAGTTCGAAAAGTGGTCATGTCGGGTCAAAAATTAGGACACTAGGTCAAATCTTAGAAAAACCTTGTGTACGCTCTACAGGCCACATTTTCAGCCCGATACTCATGAAAGTTGGTCAGGATGTTTGCCTCGATGAAATCTAGGATGAGTTTGAATATGGGTTATGCCAGGTAAAAAACTAGGCCACTAGGTCAAATCATAGAAAAACCTTGTCTAAGCTCTAAAGGCCACATTTTCAGTTGGATACTCATGAAAATTGGTCAGGATGTTTGCCTGGATAATATCTCGGACAAGATCGAAAAGAGGTCATGTGGGGTCAAAAACTAGGTCACTAGGTCAAATTTTAGAAAAACCTTGTGTACGCTCTAGAGGCCACATTTTTAGCCCAAAACTTTTGAAAATTGGTCAGAATGTTTGTCTTGTTGATATCTCGGACAAGTTAGAAAATTGATCATGTGGGGTCAAGAACTAGGACACTAGGTCAAATCTTAGAAAAACCTTGTGTATGCTCTAGAGGCCACATTTTCAGTCCAAAACTCTTGAAAGTTGGTCAGAATATTTGCCTTTATGATATCTTGGACGAGTTTGAAAATTGGTCATGTGGAGTCAAAAACTAGGTCACCAGGTCAAATGTTAGAAAAACCTTTTGTAGGCTATAGAGGCCACATTTTCAGTTCAAAACTTATGTAAGTTGGTCAGAATGTTTGCATTGATGATATATTAGACAAGTTTGAAAATGGGTCATGTGGGGTCAAAAACTAAGTCACCTGGTCAAATCTTAGAAAAACCTTGTATATGCTTTGGATGCTACATTTTCAGTCCAACACTCTTGAAAATTAGTCAGAATGTTTGCCTATATAATATCTTGGATGAGTTTGAAAAAGGTTCATGTTGGGTCAAAACTGGGTAATTAGGTCAAATGTTATAAACACCTTTTGTATGCTCTGGAAGACACATTTTCAGTCTGATACTCCTAAAACTTGTTCATAATATTTGTCCTGGTGATACCTTGAATGAGTTTGAAAATGGGTCATGTGGAGTTTTTAAGTCAATAGGTCAAATATTAGAAAAACCTTGTGTACACTCTAGAGGCTACATTTTCTGCCTGATACTCTTCAGACTTGGTCAGAATATTTGTTTTGGTGATGTCTCAAAAGAGTTTGATAATGGGTAATTGTTGGGTCCAAAACTAGGTCACTTGGTGAAATCTTAGAAAAACCTTTTGTACGCTGTAGAGGCCACATTTTCAGTCCAATACTCATGAAACTTGGTCAGAATGTTTGTCTTATTGATATCTCAACAGTGTTTGATGATGGGTGATGTCTGATAAAAAACTAGGTCACTGGGAAACTAAATAGTTCATGTTTGGTCAATAGACTCAGGTGAGTGATTTCAGGGCCATCATGGCCCTCTTGTTTAAAACATATTGACTCTTTACCACACAGAACCAAGTTTTAACAACTGCCATGAACAGAGCCTTTTGAAAACAGTGAGTGAAAAGGAGAAAATGCTGATAACCAGATGGTCACACAATGTTTTTTTCCCATTCTGAGGCATCCTTGAAATTGAATTTCAGCCTCCTTGAAATTGTCATCTGATAATGCTTTTGACTGCATTTGCAGATGTCAATTTAACCTTGCTTAAAACATGAAGATTATCATTGCCATTGGTTACCAGCATGTTCTTCTTCTCTCACAATGTTTCCAAAAGACTTCTTCCTCAGGATTGTTGAAAGTCTAGGTTGTGTGGTAAAGGATTAACATTCAAACTCAAAATTTGCCATTTTTTGCAGTTATTGAAGCAATATTTGAAATGTTGTACCCTTGATCAATATGGGATTCATGTAATGAATTGCAAAAGAAAAATGCCGTGTTTATAGTTAGATATACAGCCCAGCTTCCCCACCCCCTTTTCCCCTTGTTGTACAGTTTCTTAATTTGCTGCATTGTTTCTGGACTCTGCATGTATAAAGTTCTTTTAAAATAATTTTATATTTCAACTCTACGAAAATGGTCAGGTTAACCATTTGTCAAGTAATCCCTAGTTTCCACATCCCTGAAAGGGAAGCCTTTTGAAAACATTGTAGGAAAAGGAGAAAAAGCAACTCTTATTCCCTCAGTGCTGTTGTTAATTGCAAGTCAAAAATTTGTTGGTTGGTTAAAAGTTAACAAGATTGCCAGATAAGAGGGAGTGGTTGTATTCTAAAGTCATCATTTCTCCCTGAGATGAGGTGATTCTAACGAGTACCCACAACATAGGGTTTAGAGGAAAGTAATTAATATTTTAAATTTTGAAATCAAAATAACTCCCTCCATGTGGGGCTCTGTTTAATGATTTATTTATGTCCAGTCTCTCTAGGCGAGTGGCATAGGTTCATCTGGTTAAGTCCATATGCATTTGTAAAATATCCATAGATCTAGGAAATTAAATTAGGCTTGGATAGGACCATAAAGATATTGTTTAACCCTTTCCCAAACAATCCCTGGTTTTTACGGGTCTGGAATAGTAGCCTTTTGAAAACATTGTGGAAAATGCTTTCAGTTTGAACAAGTCTCATCTTCGCTAGCCAAGGTCAAGATCACTACGTGGATCTTACCTTGCCTGATTGAGCCTGATTTTGAGATTCCTGCGATGCGCCCTCTATTGGATGCTGGTTATTACCCCCCTTTACATCGTATTTCTAAAAGCAAATGAAATATCGTTGTACAAACCGCTACGAATACACATGAAACAATAAGCAGACATCCACGTGGATTTCCATGTTTACCTTCTATTTGAAAGTAGAGCAACCTTGTTCTTTTTTTATCAAAGATAAAATGCTACGAGCCATTTCATTTGTTGCAGTAAGAGCTGGCTACATCCAATGAAAAAGCTTATGGGGGAAGTGTAAAAATCAAGCTCGATCCGCCAATGGTAGAGTAGGGTAGTGAATCATCAGCCTTGGCTTGCAAAGATGGACAAGTCTAAGACCGTTGTTTGGTAAAGACTTAACTCTTTGCCAAATGACAAAATTATAGACTGATCCAAACTGAAAGCATTTGTAGACAACCAAATAGATCTGACTGAATTTTTTTTTTTTTTGAGAAGGGTAGAAGACATTCTTGGAAAAAGAGAAAATGTGCATTACCAGCATTTTCTCCTTACCCACAATGTTTTCAAAAGGCGTCTTCCTCAGGGTCATTAAAAGTCGGGTAAAGAATTAACAAACAACAGAATTTAAGACTCATCCAAATTGAAAGCATTAATTTGCAGAAAATAATTAAAAAGTGACTCTTGCAAAGAGATATGTCTTTTAAAGGATATAAAATGTTAGGGGAAAAGAAGAAAATGCTGGTTATCAGCATTTTCTTCTTTTCCCAGAACATTTTCAAAAGTGTTCTGTTTCAGTGATGTTAAAACTAGAGATTGTGTGGTAAAGAGTTCTGTTGAAAATGGTGATAGACTTAAGGGCATGATCCATGCATTGTGGGATAGTGACACACAATATATGCAAAACCATTTCTACTTAGGTAGTTATGAACAAAATTTGTGTAAGGTTCACTTAACTATACTAAAGTGGCATTAATCTGAGATGAGATACAAGATGTGTGTAACTATCATTACCATTTTAGAAAACTATCGCGGTAAATTAAATTTTTCATGGTACTTATCTTGGATCTTGTGGCATATAAATGCCACTATACTGTAGTTAACCCATTACCATTAAATCCCTCCTTTTGACGACCCTGAGAAAGAAGTCTTTAGAAACCATTGTGGAAAAAGGAGAAAATGCTGGTAACCAGCATTTTCTCCTTTGCCCACAATGTTTTCTGCCCTTCGCAAAACAAATTTCAAATTCTCAGCCACTTTTATTTTGTTGTCTGCAAGTGCTTTCGATTTGGACAAGCCTAAAATTTTGTCGTTTGGTAAAGAGTTAAGTAAAACATATGCAAATTTTGTTCAAAACTACCTTTGTAGAATGGAGCCCTAGTGTTTTCAAAATCTGAAAAGATGGATAATTCAGTGTAATACAGTGTCTCACACTGTATACTAAATTTTTACTATTTTCTATTCCACAGGATCATCAGATGAAATACCAGAGTGGGAACAAGAGTTACAGAAAGAACTTCAGGAATACGAGGTTGTT
Organism: Tridacna crocea; assembly: GCA_943736015.1. Classification (NCBI taxonomy): domain Eukaryota; kingdom Metazoa; phylum Mollusca; class Bivalvia; order Cardiida; family Cardiidae; genus Tridacna; species Tridacna crocea. The sequence goes on along the minus strand of OX031060.1, from coordinate 59,092,827 downwards.
AATGAGGGCGGGGATATAGACGACTTGGAAATAGAAAATGAAATTCTGAAACAAATTGAACAGGATGCTGACCAATCCTAAAGTGCTCTTTGTTAAAATGCTCTCCTGACTATTGTGATAAAAATCATTTGTTATATGTCATTGTAGCCAGATGTAGCAAAGTTGGCACATGTTCCATCTAACTAAAGTTTTAGCTTTTGTTGTGTCATGCTCATATGCGTACTGAGTGCAAGGTTATTATTATACCCCCGCAAAACGAATGTTTTCGGGGGTATACTGGAATCAGCCTGTCTGTCGGTGTGTCCGTCCATCCGTGTGTCCATCCGTGTGTCTGTCTGTGTACAAAACTCAAATAATTTTGTGTCGCAAACTCCTCCTACAGTTTTCCTTCAATTGTATTGAAACTTTGCATGTGTGTTGATCATATATTGAAGATTTGCAAGACGCAGTTTTCGAGTGTCAACTCCTGCTGGTTGAGGAATTATCTCCCCTTGAACTAGACATTTTTTTCTGTCAAAGCACTGGTGGGGGTATTTACCCATTACCATTTGACAATATTTTAGACTGGTCCAAAATATTAAAGCATTTGCAGATGACAAAATAAAAGTGACCGAAAATTTGAAATTCGTTTTGTAAAGGAGTAGAAAATATTGTGGGAAAAGGAGAAAATGCTGGTTACCAGCATTTTCTCCTTTTCCCACAATGTTTTCTAAAGGCTTCTTTCTCAGGGGCATCAAAAGTATGGGTTGTATGGTAATGGGTTAAGTCACATTCAGTGACAGCTCTAGTTTTTTAGCCTACCATGGACAGTCAAGGTTGAAGCCACATCCTTAACCCTTTCCCAAACAAGCCCTGGTTTTTACATGTCAAAAAGTCTTTTGAAAACACTGTGGAAAAAGGAGAAATTGCTCGTAACGAGCAATTTATCCTTTTCCCACAGTGTTTTCTACCTTTTTTAAGAACTTTCTGTCATTTTCTCCAAATCTAAAAATTGTCATCTGCAAACTCTTTTGGTTTGGAAGAGTCCGAAATTTGTCGTTTGGGAAAGAGTTAAAGCTAATAACTTCTTCCTGATAGTAAGAATAAAGGCTAGGAGTAAAAAAAAAAATGGGGTAGTCGAATGCATTTAAATTTATATATTACCATTTAAAAGTATGGAAACAATTATTGTGAAGATGATAATGTGTCATTATTTGGTGGGTCCAAGTGTTAGTTGCTTCGAGAAAAATTAATTTCAAAACCTGCCAGGTAGCTGTGTCTTTTGTTTGCATTTTGCTTGATTTTATTTTTTGCCAGCAACAAACATATGGCCAAACCACTTGACAACAGACTTGTCATTTCCACTACAGATCTATGTTACATAGTTTTAAATGGTATGATTTAAATTAAAATGTATTATGATACCTGCTTTGATATTTTTGCCTACACTGGGCCTTTATTAACTACAAAGCTAACTTAAGGCAAAAGCGACAAATTATTGTACATCTGGCTACATTGTTTCAGTGATACTTTTTCTGACTTGTGGATTAGCTTTGGATATATCTACAAGCACATAAATTTGTTAACTCTTCTCCTGCCAAATAACTAACTTTAACTCATTATCAAACGACAAAAATTTAGGTTTGTCCAAATCGAAATCATTTGCAGATGAGAAAATAAAAGTGAGTGAAAATTTGAAATTTGTTCTGTGAAAGGTAGAAAACATAGTGGGAAAAGGAGAAAATGCTGGTTACCAGCATTCTCTCCTTTTCCCACAATGTTTTCTAAAGGCTTCTTTCTCAGGGGCGTCAAAAGTAGGGAATGTGTGGTAATGGGTTAAAACATTCAAGCTGATAGTTTTGCTATTTCAAAGGTATTTTGGAGGCAAATGTAGCTTCCCATTGGACAGTGTAGATCCAAAATCAGACTGCTTGTTGATCTGTTTAGAAGGCTTCTTCCTCTGTGTCTTAAAAAGCAGGGATTGTTTGATAAAGGGTTATTTCTTTACCACACAATCCCAACTTTTAACTACCCTTAGAAAGAAGCCTATTGAAAATATTGTGGGAAACGGAGAAAATGCTGGTAACCAGCATTTTCTCCTTTTCCCACAATGTTTTCTTCTCTTCACAAAACAAATTTCAATATTTAATTCACTTTTATTCTGTGGTCTGCAAATGCTTTCAACTTGGACCAGTCTAAAATTTTGTCGTTTGGTAAAGAGTTAACCTGCAACAATTATATCCGTCTTTTTCTCCAAAGTTAGAACTAACACTCTGCTGTATGTGAGGAAGTTTTTTGGTCATAGCCTAGCAATGAACAGTGTAGATCAGAGATCAGACATTATATTCTGTGCAGTCTTATCTTGATCTGTGCTTCCCTCATAGATCTCATACATTGCATGTGATAACAGACTTGCAAAGATGTGAAGGCTGCGCATGAACTACTTAATCACCTTACCAAACAATTCTGAGTTTTAATAACCATAATAGAGAAGGCTTTTGTGGGTAAACAATATTTCCTCCTTTTTCCATAATGTTTTCTGCCCTTTCAATGAAAAATAGAATCCATATTTTGAGCAACTATTAAATTCTTATGATTGATTACTTTCATTAACCCTTTCCCAAACAATCCCTGGATTTTATGACCCTGAGATAGAAGCCATTTGAAAACGTGGGAAAAAAAGAAAATGCTGGTAACCAGCATTTTCTCCTTTTCCCACAATATTTTCTACCCTTAAATTTTTGAGTTGCATTTATTTTGTCATCTGCAAGATGCTTTCACTTTTGGACCAGTCTAAAGTTTTGTCATTCGGTAAAGAGTAAAGGACCAGTCTAAATAAAACTTTGTTAGCTGGTAAAGAGGTAAATGTTTTAGGAAACCCATACTGTGCAGTTTTGTATAAAAATGCTCTGACAAAAAGGGGTTAAATTACATTTCTCCTGTGCATTGTACCAAATGCTACCAACTGATGGTTTTTATCAGTTTTCTTTTTCACATGTTATTTTCAGAAGCCTTCTTGTAGGGTTGTTCAAATATAGCCTGTTTGATAAAGAGTGTCAATCTGTTCATGTACAGTGTATGTAAATTCTGAAGTTCTGTTTAACCCTTTACCCCATAAGGTATTCCTATGGCATCTCTAATTGACCCTAAATAACAGCAAAGATGAAGCAGTTTCTTATGTGTAAATGACACCTTTTGATTGCATAGAAAACATTGTGACAAAAGGTGAAATTGCTCATCACGAGCAATTTCACCTTTTGCCACAATTCTTCCAAAGGCTCCAACAACGTCAAGCAATGTGTAGAAATGAGTATCTATGGAGTAAAAGGTTAATTTGATGTTATGTAACAAAGTTCATGCCTTAGGACTGGAAAACCATAAATTCACAGCGTTTTTTTACTGACTCTGTTAGTTAACTGATTGTTGTGAGAAAAGTGATGTTCATGTATATTGAAAATTTGTTAAATTACTGTGAATAAGAGGTGAAGCATCGATAGATAGTATTGTACTTTGATTTAAAATTTGTAAATATGGGTTATGTGTTGTACATAAGATGTGTAATAAATATATTGTTATTTTGTTTTTTGATTGATTTGAATCGGTATCTTTGTTTGAAATGCTTTTGATTAAAAGAAAAATGGGCCAGCATTTTCTTATAGTAATTATATGCAAGTACATACATCCTTTCATGTTTTGTGGGATCATAAATATCATATTATTGTCATAGATTTTGAGATAGAATTCAGCATACACAGAAACTAAAAAAGGACTTATCTTGTTTGAACTTTAAATAAACCTGAAGAAGAAAGGTTTTGAAAACATTGTGGGAAAAGGAGAAAATGCTAATCAGCATTTCCTCCTTTTTCCACAATGTTTTCTGTCCGACCAGAGACTATTTCCATAATTTGAGCCATGTTTGATTTTAGGTCTGCAAGTTCTTTGAATTTTGACAAGTGGAAAATTTTCATTACCAAACAACAAAAGTTTAGGTTTGTCCACATCGAAAGCATTTCCAGAGGACAAAATAAAAGTGACTGAAAATTTGAAATTTGTTTAGTGAAGGATAGAAAACATTGTGGGAAAAGGAGAAAATGCTGATTACCAGCATTTTCTCCTCTTCCAACACTGTTTTCTAAAGGCTTCTTTCTCGGGGTCATCAAAAGTAGGGATTGTTTGGTAATGGGTTAAACTTCTTTATCTTGAAACTTAAAGGCGGAGGGATATAGTTTTAGCATTGTTTAGCTGTCTGACCTTCCGTCCATCCATCCATGTGTCCATCCGGGTGAATATCTCTAATACCATTGGACAGAATTTCGTGAAATTTTATACATCTGTATGATAACCCACTCTGCCGAGACAGTTTTTTTTTTAGGTTTTTTGATTCAATGCAAAATGGCTGACTGGGAGCGATTTTAAGTTATGCGGGTCTTTTTTGGTGGGGGACATCATTTCAAAGAAATTGCTTGTTGAAACTTGCAGTTGCTTATACTGTGTGCGAATGCTTTCATTTTGGATAAGGCAACAACTAAGTTGTGTTACAGGAGATCACACCTTCCTCCCCTTCTTTAACCCTTTACCAAACAATCCCTGGTTTTCACAACCCTGAGAAGGAAGCCTTCTGAAAACATTGTGGGAAAAGGAGAAAATGCTGGTAACCAGCATTTTCTCCTTTTCCCACAATGTTTTCTACCGTACAGAAAACCAATTTCAATTTTTGAACTATGTTTATCTTATTGTTTGCAAGTGCTTTCAATTTGGACCAGTCCAAAATTTGTCATTTGGTAAAGAGTTAACCCTTTTCCAAACGACAAATTTTGGACTCTTCCAAACCGAAAGAGTTTGCAGACGACAATTTCAGATTTTGAGAAATTGGCATAAAGTTCTCAAAAAGGGTAGAAAACACTGTGGGAAAAGGAGAAATTGCTCGGTACAAGAAATTTCTCCTTTCCCACAGTGTTTTCAAAAGACTCTTACTGCAGACACGTAAAAAACAAGGGCTTCTTTTGGAAGGGATATTCAAGACATAGCAACTGTTCTTTATTTAGTTCAGTAGTTAGTGTATTGGTGTTTAACACTTTGCCACACAACGACGACTTTTAACACTCCTGAAAGAGAAGGCTTTTGAAACCAGTGTGGGAAAAGGAGAAAATGCTAATTACTAGTACCAGCGTTTTCTCCTTTTCCCACAATGCTTTCTTCCCTTTCGAAGGAAAATCATTTCATATGAGCCACATTGAAACTGTCATCAGCAAATGCTCTCAATTTGGACAGGTCTCAAATGTCGTCATGTGGTAAAGGGTTAAGCGTCAAAATTTGAGGATCTTTACCCTGCATGTTCCAATTCAAGCCAGGTGTTTTGTATTTTAGCTATGCATTAATTTTGTTTCAAACTTTCAGGTTTGGTAAGAGTTTTGTTGTAAAGAGTTGTTACGTTTTCCTTGATGAATTTTTCATGGGTGAGGCGCATTATATGATTTGGTAATCGAAGAAATGAGTGCTTTTGTTACAGTTTTGTGTGTTATTAGTTGTAATGTATGTATTTAACATGAAAGTTTAAACAAATATGTACAGGAGTAAAGTATGACAAAAAATGGACAAAAAGCGTTGCTTGTTCCTTTCAGCATACCTATACATGGAGTGCTCTGAGGAAACTTTAACCCTTTACCACACAATCCCAAGTTTTAACAACCCTGATAAAGAAGGCTTTTAAAAAGCATTTTGGGAAAAGAAGAAAATGCTGGTTACCAGCATTTTCTTCTTTTCCCACAATATGTTCTGTCATTTCAAAGACTTATCGCATCATTTTCGAAACATTTATTTGCCAGCTGCTAATGCTTTTGTCAGAGAGAGAGATTAGATATATAAACACTAGAAACCTGCCTTGCTGTTGAGCTAGCTTTTACAACAATGGGGTTTGGTGTATTTCTCCCCATGGAAGTTAAACAACATGCATTAGGTTAGTGCTTGGATGTGTGACCAGGTTGTTGCACTTTGCATTTGGTGGCAGAGGTGGGATTAATGACAACTGTCAGACTAAAGTTGCCTTCCCCATGCACATTCCCCAGGTTTATTTGTGTATACAGTACTTGCTTGTATATCAGTATCCTAAAAGTTCTCAAAGCGGCGGGGGGGGGGGGGGGGGGGAAGGAGTAATGTCAGAGAGAGGTTAGATATATAAGCACTTGAAACCTGCCTTGCAGTTGAGCTAGCTTTTATAGTGATGCAGCTTGGTGTATTTCTTTCTGTGGAAGTTGAGCAATGTGCATTAGGACAGTGTCTGGATGAGTGATCAGGTTACACTTAACCCATTACCAAACAACAAAATTTTAGACTGGTCCGAAATGAAAGCATTTGCAGACGACATCATAAAAGTGACTGAAAATTTGAAAATTCTTTTGTGAAGGGTAGAAAACTTTGTGGGAAAAGAAGAAAATGCTGGTTACCAGCATTTTCTTCTTTTCCTACAATGTTTTCTAAAGGCTTCTTTCTCAGGGGCGTCAAAAGTAGGGATTGTGTGGTAATGGGTTAAGTGACTTTCAATGTGGATAAATCTTTAATTTTACAGTTTAGTGAGGTGTGAAAAGATGGGTAATGACCCAGCATGCAACATTCTGCATTTTTATCTACAATTGCTTTTTTACCAGACTCTTTACCAGATTTTACAATTTAGACTGGTTCAAATTTGGAGATTAGGCAATGAAATAGAGTCAAATGATGCTATTTGTCTTGAGAAACATTGTGGGAAGCAGAGAAATTGTAAATAACAGTGTTGTGCCTTTTTGCTACTATGTTTTCAAAATCTGAAGTGTTCGGGGTCATAAAACACAAAGTTGTTTGTAAACGGATTAATTCTATACCACTTTAAACAACCTTGAGAAAGAAATGTATAGAAAACATTGTGGGAAAAGGAGAAAATGCTGGTAACCAGCATTTTCTCCATTTCCCACAATGTTTCATTCCCTTCCCAAAATAAATTTCAAATTTTCAGTCACTTTTAATTTGTTGTCTGCAAATGCTTTTAATTTGGACCAGTCAAAATTGTTTTCATTTGGTAAACTGTAACCCTTTACTCCATAGATACTCATTTCTATGCATTGCTTGTAGAAACCTTTGGAAAACATTGTGGCAAAAGGTGAAATTGCTCGTGACGAGCAATTTCACCTTTTGCCACAATGTTTTCAATGCTATCAAAAGATGTCGTATACACATAAGAAACAGCTTCATCCTTGCTGTTATTTAGGGTCAATAAGAGATACCATAGAAATGCCTTATGGGGTAAAGGGTTAACAGGTGGACTTCTTTGTGACATAGCCCATATGAATTAATAAACATGACAATTAGAGGTTTAGTATAGTACCCAGTATTTCTTTTGTGGCCCGCCAGGGTGGCTCAGTGGTGAGCATGTCGGAATCATGACCTGGTGGTTGTGAGTTTGATACCAGGTTGAGGCGAACTTTCTTTCCAGCGTATTTTCGCCTCCTACCTCTGCTGAAGCTTGTGAGAAAAGTGGTCAGTGGCTTTGTAAAGAAAGTTGTGTAAGGACCGGTGTGAGAAAGCCAGGAAACGTGTGTCACTATGATATGACCTTAGCTGTTCAAACGGCGTTAAATCCCAATACAACCAGCCAACAATCCTCTGTATTGAACGGAACAGGTGAGTGTCCCAGGCCCATTATAGTCCTCTTGTTCATGGTATTCAACCCCTTTATTGCAGCCAGATATCATTCACAAAATTCTTTACTATGCAACAAATTTTTGGACTCATCCAGTGAAAGTATTTGTCGACATCAAAATTAATCAGTCTGAACGATGGGATTTTATTTTGAAAGGGTAAACAGCAGTGTGCGAAAAGGAGAAAAATTCTGGCTACCAGCATTTTGTCTTTCTACCACAAATATTTCAACAGTCTCAGGATTATAAAGCAATTAACCCTTTACCCCATAAGACATTTCTTTGGTATCTCCAATTGACCCTAAATAACAGCAAGGATGAAGCCGTTTTTTATGCATATAGGACACATTTTGATAGATTAGAAAACATTGTGACAAAAGGTGAAATTGCTCATCACGAGCAATTTCACTTTTTGCCACTGTTTTCCAAAGACTCCTACAAGCAATGCATAGAAACGAGTATCTATGGAGTAAAGGGTTAAACTGTTTGCCAAACAACAAAATTTGGACTGATCAAAATCAAAGTCTGAGAAAGAGACGACTTTTAACAACATTGTGGGAAAAGATGAAAATGCTAAGCCAGTAACAACATTTGAGGGAGCATGTTGCTGGTACAAAATTCCAGCTTGCCAATTTCTTCTCAGAGAATTTATGATAGTCATTGCAACAGGATTCATTCCTATCTTGCTTCTGAATAACCTGTGTATGATGGCCTAGATGACTATATGGGAAAGCAGCCAATGACTGAAAACGTTATGGGAAAAGAAGAAAATGCTGGTAACCAGCATGTTCTCTTTTTCCCACAGTGTTTCCTACCCTGCTGAAAACAAATTTCAATTTTCGAGTTTTGTTTATTTTGTTATCTGCAAATGCTTTCAGTTTGGACAAGTCTAGAATTTTGTTGTTTGGTGAAGAATAATTAATTATGGATGACTGACATGGATTAATTCTTTACCACACAATCCCGACTTTTGGAGAAAGAAAACCTTTCAAAACCTTGTGTGAAAAGGACAAAATGCCGGTAACCAGCATTTTCTCCTTTTCCCACAATGTTTTCTACCCTTTCCAAATGAAATTTCAGTTTTTGAGTCATGCTTATTATGTCGTCTGCAAATGCTTTCAAGTTGGACTAGTCCAAAATTTTGTCATCTGGTAAAGAGTATAGATATATTGCAAATTAACAATTTGTGGCTAAAGGAATATTTGAGTAGGGAAAAGGCAAATAATGACTGAAAGGAAAACAGGAAAAGTATTAGAGTAGGTATTCACTCAGGTTAATACCGGTAGTCTCTTTTAGCTCATTACAATGAAAAAAAAAAGGATGGTCAAAACTGAAAGCATTTGCAGAAGACGAATCACATGGTGCACAGAGTAGAAAAGTTTTCTTTGAAAGGATAGAAAACATTGGGGAAAATGAGAGAATGCTGCCTTTTAGACCAGTACATATTGAAATCATTTGCAGACAACAAATTAAATGTCAACCAGATGTTGAGATATGTCTTGGAATGGATAGAAAAGATTGTGAGAAAAGCAGAAAATGCTAATTACCAGCATTTCTCTCCCTTTTCCTCATTATTTTCTAAAGCCTTCATCCTCAGGGTTAATAAAACAGGATTATGTGGTAAAAGTTTAATACCTGCTGGTACAATTGATTGTTTTGATTGTATGGTGACTAGAGCCACTTTCAGTATTATTTCAGTTATGTCACAGTGGCCAGTTCACCTATTCATGCTTTCCTGGAGTCTCTTTTATCAGTATTCCAAACAGTTTTCTTTTCCAAACCACTGGCTACTTTCCCACATAACCATTGCCAGGACAATAGCCAGTGTTGGGAGAATGATGATTCCTGTGGCAAGGACTATCAGCAATCCGCTAAAAGAAATTGGTCGAGCCAGGGATCGAGCCCACGACCTTTTGTTCCCAAGTCCTGCATGCTACCCAATGAGCTACCAGGGCTTGGCTTCCCTTAGGTATAAAGCTTTTGAAAAGATTATGGGAAAAGAGGAAAATGTAGATGACCTACATGTTGTTTTTCCCCAAGTTTTTTTTTAACAAGTCAAAACAGTAACCATCCCTTGACCTATATTTGTCAGTTGCAAATGCTTTCGGTATTGTTTGTTAACCCATTACCACACAATCCCTACTTTTGACGCCCCGGAGAAAGAAGCCTTTTGAAAACACTGTGAGAAAAGGAGAAAATGCTGGTAACCAGCATTTTCTCCTTTTCCCACAGTGTTTTCTACCTTTACCAAATCAAATTTCTATTTTTGAGTCACCTTCATTGTCGTCTGCAAATGCTTACAATTTGGACCAGTGTAAAAAATTTTCGTGTGTGGTAAAGAGTTGAAGTATTAGCTTCAGGTACAGGAAATAGTGAGAATGTACACACTGATTCAAATTTTTTAAACTTTACCAAACTACATAATTTTAGACTTGTCCAAAATGAAAGCTTTTGCAGACAAGAAAATAAATGTAACTCAAAAATTGAAATTTGTTTTCAGCAGGGTAGCAAACATTGTGGGAAAAGGAGAAAAAACTGGTTATCAGCATTTTCTCCTTTTCTTATAGCGTTTTAAAACTGTTTCTTTCAGAGGGTTGTTAAAAGTTGGGATTTTGTGGTAAAGGTTTAAACAGGAATATGAATTAACTAACTTCACTTTGTTTTAATGATAATTCTTAACCCTTTACTGCACAATCCCTGGTTTTTATGACCCTGAGGGAGAAGCCTTTTGAAAACATTGTGGGAAAAGGAGAAAATGCTGATAACCAGCATTTTCTCCTTTTCCCACAATGTTTTCTACCCTGCTGGAAACAAATTTCAAATTTCCAGTTACAGTCATATTGTCGTCTGCAAGTGCTTTAAATTTGGACCAGTCTAAAATTCTGTTGTTGGTAAAGAGTAATTACACCCAGAGAACTGAATATTTTTGTAAAATACATGTACATGTATATATACAGAACTGCATTGTTAAATAAATAAGGTTCGCTTTATGAATTTCTATCTTTTTATCTTGTCATTCCTTTTACCCCATTCCACACAATCCTGAGTTTTAACAACCCCAAGTAGAGAAGGCTTTTGAAAACACTGTAGGCTTTCTAAAACATTGTAGGAAAAGAAAAAAAATGTTGGTAACCAGACAGCATGCCTTTGAAGAAAAAGAAGGCTTTTTAACCCTTTACCACTAAATAACGACTTTTAACACCCCTTCAGGAAGAAGCCTTTTGAAAGCACTGTGGGAAAAGGAGAAAATGCTGGTAACCAGCGTTTTCTCTTTTACCCACAGTGTTTTCTACCCTATCAGGATCAAATTTCATTATTTGAGTCACATTTAAATTGTTGTCTGCAAATACTTTCAAGTTGGGCAAGGTCAAAACTTTGCCCTCTGGTAAAGAGTTGAAATATTGGAGGTTTTTGAAAACATTATGGGGAAAAGAAGAAAATGCTGGTGACCAGAAGAGAAGTCTTTCAGATAAAGAGATGGCTTTTGAAAAAATTGTTGGAAAAGATGAAAACGCTTGTTACCAGAAAAGGAGAATTCTTCTGAGAAATCAACAGCTTTTGAAAACATTGTGGGAAAAGATGAAAATGCTCTGTAGCTCAGCTGGTAACAACATTTGAGCAAGCATGTTTCTGGTACAAAATTCCAGCTTGCCAATTTCTCTCAGAGAATTTATGATAGTCATTGCAACAGGATACATTCCTATCTTGCTTCTGAATAACCTGTGTATGATGCCCTAGATGGTTATGTGGGAAAGCAGCCAATGACTTAGGAACACCATAGTGAGAAGTGCTGGAAAAGAAATGTTGGGAGAGCATGTATAGGTGAAATGGTTGCAGCTGTGATATCATTGAAAATATTTGAATAGTATTAACTCTTAGGCTGTTAAGTGCAACTCAAGGACCTTTTGCAGACAATGTTGATCAAGATCAGACTGTACAGAACAAATAGTCTGATCTTTGATCTACATTGTCCTATAAGGGGATGTCTGATCCTGAAAAAAAATACGTACTTTGAAATAGCCAAATTTTGGTTTTTACTCTCAGTTTGAATTTTTCATCTCAGTTACTTAGTAGGATAAGGGTTGAATTTTAAACGAACAAATGAACTAGAACTATAAAGTTCTGTACTATTTAGTATTAATAACATTACAGATAGTGTTTGATCAAAAGTTTCTCAAAAGAAGAACTTTGCGAAGGATATGAAATTATTGTGACAAAAGGAAAATAGCATGCAACTAGAAGTTAACTTCCTCAAGATTCTCATTATGTTTTCCAAAAGTCTAAACAGTGTCCCTAAGTATCGGGTCTGTTTTGTAAAGGGTTAAATTGCACGATAATTATTTGATTAAAATGTATAAGAAAGAGTCATATACAAGCATACTGTTTGACAAAATTTTTCATTGATTTGAATAAGCTACGGTGTAGTCCACATAATTCTGTGCAGATATGATTTTCCTTGATTCATATATGACGGAAAAAATAGATAAATAGCCATTTTTCTCAATTAGATACAGTTTAATTACAATATCGAATTATATATTTTATCAATCAACCCAATAAATGATGCCCATAGACTCGTACTGCAAAACTATCGCAGCTGGGATTTTTTTAAAAAAATTATGGTCTAGGGGAGAAAACTCGTACTGTCTAAGAGTAAGAGTAAAGCAAGAGTAGTCTCCCTTATAATGATCCACCCTTCATCGTTTCTCCTAGACGCTTGACGGATCAAAGTACTAAACACAACACTAGGAAAAAGGTGACGTGCATGTAACGTTTTTAATCTGTTTTTGATGAAGATTTCAATTAATTTTAACAAAAGAGTGTCATTGCTATTGATTTTAATACAAAACACTAGAATGTAAGTTTTAAATAAGATTATTTCCTGCTTTTTCTACTTGAAATCCGAATGGAATCACCGAGAATGGTTTTAATCTTTGAAAATCGCCATTTGCAAAGGTATGAGGTGTGCGGACGGCATAGTTTAAAATGACGCTTCACAGAATGTACGATCTGATTCCGATTCTACACAGTTTACTTGTTTCGTAAACCTTTCAGTGCAAAATAAAAAGATTCAAATTCCAGCGGACGGCTATAAGTACAATCTATTAAAACTCACACAGATTTTGTTTGTATAGGCTTGACTACACCAGCTGATGACATAGATCAAAGATAAGATTGCACGTTCTGTGCAGTCTGATCTTGATTTATGCCGTCCGCAAAAGTCTCAGCTTTCGCCTATGGCGCCGAAAGGGCTAAGCCTATTTGGATAGAGTTAAAATCTTTATCAGATAGATATAGTTCCGGTACACTGTTCAAATCGTCTACCGAGGTTTGATGTCCTAAGGCGCGTAAAAATGAAAACTTCAAAGTGCCATATACAGTAAAAGTTGCCTTTACAGTCTGTGTAGATCATGATCAGACTGCACAGAACGTGCAGTCTGATCTTTGATCTACCCCGTCCACTTTCCTCAGACTTTCTGTACAATTTTATGCAACTTTGAAACCTTAATTGTTCGGAAAGTTTTTTTTAGACTGAAGTTATCTCTTGTTTATTTGGCGCTCTATGGGTTTGTAACGGGAATGGTTTGATATTCATTGGCATTTATTTTAACTAGACATCATCTTCCTACATTAAGCCAATTTATGTTTTGAAGTTGAGCTATAAAATGACCTTCCACATTTAGCGATATATGTCGATATCGTCATTGAATGAAAACATAGTTTTGTTTGTAAGTGTGCGTTAAGTTATCGTAGTGGTTATCATTAACTCATTAATTTCATGTACTGAACATCTATTACCTCAATGATATCTGTTACAAAATATTGCATTTTTATTGTAGCGCGATCTTACAATGAATTCCAAATTCAAATATTGGCGGTTATAAATAACATGAAATAAACGGGAGACTACCTGCCGCCTGTTAAGAAAAATAATAAGTTTGACCGATTTTTTTTTTTGTCTGGTGGCATGTCGTTTTTAGAACGGTTAAAATTAAAAAGTTGACCACATGAACTGGTTGATATCCATTACACCTAGATGAAAATTTATCGTTTGTCCAACGGATCGTCTCTACAGACGTTACCGTGTTTATTCGTCCTCGGTTTTATGCTTGCTCTTGGCTGGCATTTTTTGTAAGGTGCACAGGCATATAAGGACCAGCGACAGGAAGAGGAGGTTCCATGTCCCGCCTACTGCACGTACTATGCACATACTATAGCCGCAGTAATTTAGCACCTCCGGAAGTAGCCAAAGCGTGGTTTTGGGCGGAGTCTTTGTTTTGTAGGCGTACCATTCAATGGTATGCACGTACTCACAACGCGAAGCAGTCAGAAATAAGCCTTTTCCTCTTCAATAAGGGAGGCAACTGTAGCATTACTAATTCCAAAATTTTGTACGAGTTGTTTCCCTTTGATCATTAGTCGTTCATCATTCTCTTGCAAGACCCATATATTTTGATTGAATATCAGCCCGGAATAAAAAGCAAAGCAAAAGCGCAGATAAAATGGACGGAAATAAGTGATAGTAGCAATAAATTAAACAAACTGAGGAGAAAAAGCTATGTGAATTGGTGTTACAAACAAAAATTGATTCGAAAGGAACAAACCGGAAATAGGAAATAAGTTTGGTAGAGAAGATATGACACTAGTTCCATGATTTCTTTACGATTCTATTGGTGCCGATGGTTGTTAGTCGCATGTTTTTTTTTTTTTTTTTTGAAGTTAACACGTTAACACGTGTATATCTTTGCATATGAATCATATCAAACTCAAAGGCAATAAAACAGTAAACATGAACGAGATTCATCTGTTCAGTATCCGGATTGTAGATATATTCGGATAAAAGTTTGAATTGTGAGAAAAATTTGAAATTTATTCAATACAACACTTTACGCTAGTTGAAAACAAAATAAAGAAAATAGCATAATTGAGAGAGGTTAGTATAAATACAGTTGTAAAAACTTGTTTCTATCGAATGGCAGTCATTTGAACACCCGGTAATTTCGACACCCAGTCTTTTCGACACAATTTGGTCATTTCAATCCCAGGTGGAAAAATGTTTGCAAACTTTGGTCATATCGACTTCTTATTTTTTAGAGCACTTTTTAAACTTGACTTTTTATTATCAAGTTACTTTAATTTCTTTTAAAGATGTCATATCAGTGTAATTTTGTGTTGGTGTGTGACCAAAACATGTTTTTAAATAACTTTATTCACGGGGAATTACTCCGAGTATGGGTATATTTGTACAATTTTATGTATTCTACTCAGCCTTCTTAATAAAGAGATTAATATGCAGTATAATATTTATCACACCTTCACCTGTCTTTAACTGTGTTTGACTTCAAGTTTTTATCAATCAGAATAAATCATAATTAATGAAAATCCTACAAAATATAACAAATGCCCAGACTAGACCACCTACAAAAAGATTAAGAAAACATATATCCTTCATACATTCAATAATAAAAATGTAACTACATACAGTACGTTCATTTTACCGAATCTGTAATTTACAAAAACCCTTTTACATCCAGCACAACAGAGTTTTTTTGTCATGCAGTGAGGTAACCTTTGAAAGCATTGTGTCAGTGAGAGTTTTTAATAAGAGCAAACCACAATGCAGACTTTTTGGGCTAATTGGACCACATGGCAAACGATAAGTTAAAGAATGTTTGATTAATAATTGAGTTCTTCTGAAACCCTTTACCACACAATCCCAACTTTTAACAACCATGAAAAAGAAGCATTTTGAAAACATTTTGGGAAAAGGAGAAAATGCTGGTAACTACAAACTACTTTTATATAAACTACCAAAAAAATGAGAAATTTTTGTACCCCCCCCCTTAAAATGAATGTTTTCGGGGTTGTACTTGAATCATTCGCTTTGTCTGCGTATCTGTCTGTGTGTCTGTCCATCTGTGTACAAAATACCAGTAATTTTGTGTCCCAAACTCCTCCTACAGTTTTCCTTCAACTGTATTGAAACTGCACATATATTAATCATAATTATATCAAAGATTTGCAAGATGCACTTTTCAACTGTCAACTCTTCCTAGTTGGAGAATTATCTCCCCTTGAATTTGACTTTTTTTTTTCTGTAAAGGGCTGGCAGGGGTATTAAGTCACATTAAGTCACAGCTCTAGTTCAACTTGTTGAAATAAAAAGGAATTGCAGACAACAAATGAAATGTAGTTTAAGCAATGAGATTTGTCTCTGACAGTCAAAAACATATTGGGAATGTAGTTCAAAAATAGGTTAAGTGTTTGATAGAAAAAATTATTAGTTGGAAAAGGAGAAAATGCTAGTTCCCAATATTTTCTCATTTCCACATTATTTTCAAAATACATTTTCTTGGAGGTAATCAAGGGTTAATGAACTTTTCTTTCCATCTTTGTAGTGTAAATATGGAAGGGAGGTGCAAAACGCAGAAACTAGTTTACCTCGTTGGAGAAGAGAGAAATCAAAAACCATAATATTTTTCAGGAAGAAGTTGTGAAGTATTTAACAAAAAAGTGGGGCAAGAGTCTTCCACCATCCACACTCAGTGTTTTTTTTTTTAAAAACAAAGAGAAATGGACCAGTGGTTTGGAAGATTGCAAAGTTCAGACTAGCACACCAAAACACATGAACCTGGATGAGAGCCTTTATCGTTGGTACTCAGACTTAAGTTCAAGAAATATTATGGTAAGTGGTAATATGCTTGTCAAAAGGGTGAAGAAACTTGGCTGTGAGCTGGGGATTCAGGATTTATCTTATTCCAATGGATGGTTGGCCAGATTTAAGAAATGCCATAGTATTAGAGCATGCAAACCTAAATGTAAGAATGTTTTTCAAGTCCAACCCAAGTTTTTACTGGTTTTAATTCTTTATCTCGACCAAATTCCTGTTGACTTTTTTTTTCACCAGCAATTTCTCCTTTTCTCACACTGTTTTGTACTCTTTACAAAACAAATTTCAAAGTTTTAGTCACCTTTATTTTGTCATCAGCAAATACTTTTGAAGTTTTGATTTCGACCAACCTAAAATACTGTCGTTTGGTAATGAGTTAACTCTTATTTCAACCAAAATCCTGTTGATTTTTTACAAGATGAAAACCTTTCAGACTCAAACCAAAAGCATTTACAGACAAAGGTGAAAAAACATTGCAGGAGAAGGAGAAATGTTGTATATTTGCATTTACTCCTTTTTTTAGTCTTTTTTTGTAGTTCTGTTTTTCTAGGGGATTAGCTCACCTGGGCAGCTCAGTGATCAGCAAACTTGTGACCTGGCTGTGGTGAGTTTGATACCCACTGAGGCAAACTTTCTTTCCTGCCTCTTACGGCTGATGCATGTGAGAATGTATCGAGTGATCCTGAAAGAAAGTTATGTCAGTACAGGTGTGAGAAAGCCAGGAAATACATGCATAGGAGCACTGACTGCTATGATATGACCTCAGCTGTTAAAATGACAATTAAATCCAATTCAATCAATCAATCAATCAGTCATGAGAATTGGAGGTATAAAGCTTTTGAAAAGATTATGGGAAAAGAGGAAAATGTAGATGACCTACATGTTGTTTTTCCCCAAGTTTTTTTTTTTAACAACTCAAAACAGTAACCATCCCTTGACCTATATTTGTCAGTTGCAAATGCTTTCAGTATTGTGTGTTAAAGTATTAGCTTCAGGTACAGGAAATAGTGAGAAGTGAAAATGTAAACACTGATATAAATTTTTAAATCTTCACCAAACTACATAATTTTATACTTGTCCAAGTTGAAAGCTTTTGCAGACAAGAAAATAATTGCAACTCAAAAATTGAAATTTGTTTTCAGCAGGGTAGCAGACATTGTGGGAAAAGTAGAAAATGCTGGTTATCAGCATTTTCTTCTTTTCCCATAATGTTTTCAAACTGCTCCTTTCATAGGGTTGTTAAAAGTTGGGATTTTGCGGTAAAGGTTTAAACAGGAATATAAGTTTACTGACTTCACTTTGTTTTAATGATAATTCTTAACCCTTTACCATACAATCCCTGGTTTTTATGACCCTGAGGGAGAGGCCTTTTGAAAGCATTGTGGGAAATGGAGAAAATGCTGATAACCAGCATTTTCTCCTTTTCCCATGATGTTTTCTACCCTGCTGGAAACAAATTTTAAATTTCTAGTTACAGTTATATTGTCGTCTGCAAGTGCTTTCAACTTGGATCAGTCTAAAAATTTTGTCGTTGGTACAGAGTTCAGCAATTACACTCAGAATATTTTTGTAAAATACATGCATATATATATTTATGCACAGAACTGCATTGTGAAATAAATAAGGTTTATTTGATGAATTTCTATCTTTTTATCTTGTCATCCCTTTTACCCCATTCCACACAATCCTGAGTTTTAACAACCCCAAATAGAGAAG
Organism: Tridacna crocea; assembly: GCA_943736015.1. NCBI lineage: Eukaryota > Metazoa > Mollusca > Bivalvia > Cardiida > Cardiidae > Tridacna > Tridacna crocea. The sequence continues at coordinate 59,074,791 of OX031060.1, read as the reverse complement.
GCTTTTGAAAACACTGTAGGCTTTCTAAAATACTGTAGGAAAAGAAAAAAAAATAACTAGACGGGATGTCTTTGAAGAAAAAGAAGGCTTTTTAACCCTTTACAACCCAATAATGACTTTTAAAACCATTGAGGAAGAAGCCTTTTGAAAGCACTGTGGGATAAGGAGAAAATATTGGTAACCAGCGTTTTCTCTTTTTCCCACAGTGTTTTCTACCCTATCAGGATCAAATTTCATTTTATTTAACATTTAAATTGTTGTCTGCAAATACTTTCAAGTTGGGCAAGGTCAAAACTTTGCCGTCTGGTAAAGAGTTGAAATATTGGAGATTTTTGGAAACATTGTGGGAAAAGAAGAAAATGCTGGTGACCAGAAGAGAAGTCTTTCAGAGAAAGAGATGGCTTTTGAAAACATTGTTGGAAAAGAAGAAAATGCTTGTGACCAGAAAAGGAGAAGTCTTCTGAGAAAAAGACAGCTTTTGAAAACATTGTGGAAAAAGATGAAAATGCTCTGTAGCTCAGCTGGTAACAACATTTGAGTGAGCATGTGGCTGGTACAAAATTCCAGCTTGCCAATTTCTGTCAGAGAATTTATAATAGTCATTGCAACAGGATACATTCCTATCTTGCTTCTGAATAACCTGCGTATGATGCCCTAGATGGTTATGTGGGAAAGCAGCCAATGACTTAGGAACACCATAGTGAGAAGTGCTGGAAAAAAAAGCCGGGAGAAAATGTATAGGTGAAGTGGTTGCAGCTGTGATATCATTGAAAATATTTGAATAGTATCAACTCTTAGGATGAAGTGCAACTCAAGGACCTTTTGCAGACAGTGTTGATCAAGATCAGACTGCACAGAACATATAGTCTAAGCTTTGATCTACACTGTCCAATAAGAGCATGTCTAATCCTGAAAAATATACCTTTGAAATAGCCAAATTTTGGTTTTTACTGTCAGTTTGAATTTTTCATCTCAGTTACTTAGTAGCATAAGGGTTGAATTTTAAACGAACAAATCGACTAGACTATAAAAGTTCTGTACTATTTAGTATTAATAACATATACAGATAGTGTTTGATCAAAAGTTTCTCAAAAGAAGAACTTTGCGAAGGATATGAAATTATTGTGACAAAAGGAAAATAGCATGCAACTAGAAGTTTTCCTCAAGATTCTCATTATGTTTTCCAAAAGCCTAAACAGTGTCCGTAAGTATCGGGACTGCCTTGTAAAGGGTTCAATTGCACGATAATTATTTGATTAAAATGTATAAGAAAGAGTCATATACAAGCATACTGTTTGACAAAATTTTTCTTTGATTTGAATAAGCTACGGTGTAGTCCACATAATTATGTGCAGATATGATTTTCATTGATTCATATATGACGAAAAAAATAGATAAATAGCCATTTTTCTCAATTAGATACAGTTTAATTACAATATCGAATTATATATTTTATCAATCAACCCAATAGATGATGCCCATTGACTCGTACAGCAAAACTATCGCAAGTGGGATTTAAAAAAAATATATGGTCTAGGGGAGAAAACTCGTATTGCCTAAGAGTAAGAGTAAAACAAGAGTAACCTCCCTTATAATGATCCACCCTTCATCATTTCTCCTAGACGCTTGACGGATCAAAGTACTAAACACAACACTGAGAAAAAGGTGACATGCATGTAACGTTTTTAATCTGTTTTTGATGAAGATTTCAATTAATTTTAACAAAAGAGTGTCATTGCTATTGATTTTAATACAAAACACTAGAATCTAAGTTTTAAATAAGATTATTTTCTGCTTTTTCTACTTGAAAGTCGATTGGGATCACCGAGAAAGGTTTTAATCTTTGAAAATCACCATTTGCAAAGGTATGAGGTTTGCGGACGGCACAGTTTAAAATGACGCTTCACAGAATGTACGATCTGATTCCGAGTCTACACAATTAACTTGTTTCGTAAACCTTTCAGTGCAAAATAAATAAATTCAAATTCAAGCGGACGGCTCTAAACACATTCTATTGAAACTTACAAAGATTTTGTTTGTATAGGTTTGAAGTCCTACACTAGCGGATGACATAGATCAAAGATCAGACTGCACGTTCTGTGCAGTCTGATCTTGATTTATGCCGTCCGCAAAAGTCTCTGCTTTCGCCTATGGCGCCGAAAGGGTTTTAAAAGCCTATTTGGATAGAGTTAAAATCTTTATCAGATAGATCTATATATTCCGGTACACTGTTCAAATCGTCGACAGAGGTTTGATGTCTAAAGCGCGTAAAAATGAAAACTTCAAAGTGCCATATATAATAAAAGTTACCTTTACAATCTTTGTAGATCATGGTCAGACTGCACAGAACGTGCAGTCTGATCTTTGATCTACACCGTCCACTTTCCTCAGACTTTCTGTACAATTTTATGCGACTTAAAAACCTTAATTTATATTTTTTTGTTTGGATAGCCTTTTTTAGACTGAAGTTATCTTATATTTGGCGCTCTATGGGTTTGTAACGGGGGCGGTTTGATATCCATTGGGATTAGTTTTACTGACTAAACATTATCTCCCTACCGTGATAAGCCAACTTAGGTTTTGAATTTGAGCTATAAAATGACCTTCCAAATTTTAGCGATATATGTCGATATCGTAATTGAATGAAAGCATAGTTTTGTTTAGTAAATTTGCGTTAAGTTGTCGAAGTGGTTATCATAACTCATTAATTTCATTTACTGACCATCTATTACCTCAATGATATCTGAACAGATATTTGGTAACATTTTGGTAACATTACCAAATGTTGCATTTTTATTGTAGCTCGATCTTACATTGTATTACAAATTCAAATAATTGCCGTTATAATTAACATGAAATAAACGGGAGACTACCTGCCGCCCGTTACGAAAAAAAATAAGTTTAACTTTTTTTTTTTGTGGCATGTCGTTTTTAGAACGGTTAAAATTAACAATTTGACCTTATGAACTAATTGAAATTCGTTACATTTAGATGAAAAATTATTGTTCGTCAAACGGATCGACTCTACAGCCGGAACCGTGTTTATTCGTCCTCGGTTTTATGCTTGCTCTTGGCTGGCATTTTTTTGTAAGGTGCACAGGCATATAAGGACCAGAGACAGGAAGAGGCGGTTCCATGTCCCGCCTTCTGCACATACCATGCGCATACTTTAGCCGCAGTAATTTAGCTCCTCCGGAAGTATCCAAAGCGAAGTTTTGGGCGGAGTCTTTGTTTTGTAGGCGTACCATTCAATGGTATGCACGTACTCACGACGTGAAGCAGTTTGACATAAGCCCTTTCCTACTCAATAAGGGAGGCAACTGTAGCATTACTAATTCCAAAATTTTGTACGAGTTGTTTCCCTTTGACCATTAGTCGTTCATCATTCTCTTGCAAGACCCTTTTATTTCGAATGAATATCAGCCCGGAACAAAAAGCCAAGCAAAATTGCAGATAAAATGGACGAAAATATGCGATAGTAGCAACAAATTAAACAAATTGAGGAGAAAAAGCAATGTAAATCGGTGTTACAAACAAAAAATGATGCGAAAGGAACAAACCGGAAATAGCAAATAATTAAGCTTGGTAGAGAAGACTTGACACTATTTCCTTGACTTATTTACGATTCTACGAGTGCAAAGGGTTGTAAGTCGCATGTTTCTTTCTTTTTTTTTTCAAGTAAACACGTGTTTATCTTTGCATATGAACTATATCAAAGACAATAAATCGGTAAACATGAACGGGAATTATCTGTACAGTATCCGGATTGTAGATATATTCGGATAAGAGTTTGAATTGTGAGAAAAATTTGAAATTTGTTCAATACAACACTTTACGTTAGTTGGAAAGAAAACAAAGAAATAGCATAATTGAGAGAGGTTAGTATAAATACAGTTGTGAAAACTTGTTTCTATCGAATGGCAGTCATTTGAACACCCGGTAATTTCGACACCCTGTCACTTCGACACATTTAGGTCATTTCGATTCCCGGTGGAAAAAAATTTGCAAGCTTTGGTCATATCGAAACCTTATTTTTTAGAGCACTTTTTAAACTCGATCTTTTATTATCAAGTTACTTGAATTTCTTTTAAAGATGTCATATCATTATAATTTTTTGTGGGTGTGAGATCAAAACAGGTTTTTAAGGTTCATGTAAAGTGTTTATTTTGCTTAATTTCATACGTCAATAATTCTGTAATTATTAAAATTTGTCCGGGAAAACCATATATCAAATTAAAGCTCTGGATGAGTACAAGCTGTTTTACATAATTATACCTACTGGCCTTGCATAATAAAACTAAAACATTGCAGAAAAAGATGACATCGTTTAAAACCTACAAAATAATAATGACATAACAAAATTGCTTAAGTTTTGGAGAAAACATAGGCTATGGTACATACCAGGTACTGCTACTACCAAAAATCCTATAGTTTCTTTAAAAAAGCACATATTTAAGTCAGAAAGCTTGACATTTTTCCCTTATTGAATTGTCAACCATGTTTGACCTACTTTGTTTTAGTAACAGGTATGGTGTCTCCACAGGATCAAAATGTACAAGTGGTTGTGCATGATAAACTTTCATTAGTAATTTTAGATAATAAAACAAATAAAAATGACCTGTACAAGTGAAATTTCCATGTCTACGTCCAAACCCTTTCTCAAAAACAGCAGTTACAAAAGGTGTCACCAGTCTGGTAGATAGGATTAAGGTGTCACCAGTCTGGTAGATAGGATTTAGAATCAATTTTTGACATAAGCATTTTTTTCATTGTTCTTTTTGTGTGTGTGATGGGGTAGTGGGGTGCTGTTTTTGAGAAAGGGTTTGTAAGTGGACATGGAAATTTCACTTGTACAGGTCATTTTTATTCTTTTTTTATCTAAAATTATTACTGGAATAAATTGACCTGAAATTGACCTTTATGCAAAGAGTAATTAAAACGTGAATATTTAAACCATCGGGTATAACCAGACTATACGGAAACTGTTATCGGTAAATGTCGGGTTTGACCCTTACTGCGCCTTAGTCAAAATAAAAAGGTTTTGCGGAAGGCATAAATTAAAATCAGGCTGCAAAGAAAGCACATCATAGATCTAAGTCACCCACCATGTATTACCAATTTAAACCAACAATATAATGGTTATTTCAGGTATTTCAAGTATTCTTTGAAAACACTATACCCGGTAAATCTATTAGCAGCATAAAGAGTTTAGAAACATGCACATAGTTCCGCATGCAGACGACATTAGCCGGAGCCAAGTTAGAACAATAAATCAAGCGTGTAATATATGGTAATTGAGGTCATTTATTTCATGTCAATTTGTTCAGGTAATACTAATGAAAGTTTATTACACACAACCACTTGTACATTTTGATCCTGTGGAGACACCATACCTGTTACTAAAACAAAGTAGGTCAAACATGGTTGACAATTCAATAAGGGAAAAATGTCAAACTTTCTGACTTAAATATGTGCCTTTTTAAAGAAACTATAGGATTTTTGGTAGTAGCAGTACCTGGTATGTACCATAGCCTATGTTTTCTCCAAAACTTAAGCAATTTTGTTATGTCATTATTATTTTGTAGGTTTTAAACGATGTCATCTTTTTCTGCAATGTTTTAGTTTTATTATGCAAGGCCAGTAGGTATAATTATGTAAAACAGCTTGTACTCATCCAGAGCTTTAATTTGATATATGGTTTTCCTGGACAAATTTTAATAATTACAGAATTATTGACGTATGAAATTAAGCAAAATAAACACTTTACATGAACCTTAAAGGTGGGTATCTAGAATTTTCACACCCCACCAAATTAGAATATATGTATACCACAGAAATTTATGTGAAAAAACAATACAAATTATCAATAATTAAGAATCATAAAATAATAGAAAAAAAAACCTTTTTTGATGGTATTCCCTTAAAAGGCTACGTAGCCTCTTAAGCTATTTTTAGATTTCCCGCCAAAATTAAAAAAGGGATTTGCGGGAATATTAAGCCACTGGCAGGCGACTTATGACGCTGAAATTCCATAACATAACAAACATGTAATTATTTTCCATAGTCTTCTTCAAACGCTAAGTTTGAAGTTTCGTCTGTTTATTTCTGGTGTGTAAGTGAGCGAGGTGCTCATGCAAAAATAGACTGTGTTTCACGTCGGTGTCGACTTGGGCTAAAGAAAATCTCTGATTATTCTTGTTGTCCAATGGTTTTCGAATACTGGCATTTTATGAATGAAAATTATAAGGTTTTTGGAGTATAAGGATGATTTTTTTGTTTTCTTGTAAAATTTTCTTCCCAAAATCTGAAGGGCCACCTTTAACCCTTTCCCAAGCGACAAACTTTTGGACTAGACCAAATTGAAAGCATTTACAGACGACAATTCAACTCTTGCTGAAAAGATGATTTCTGTCTATGATAGGGTAGAAAACATTGTGGGAAAAGGAGAAAATGCTGGTTACCAGCATTTTCTCCTTTTCCCACAATGTTTTCAAAAGGCTTTCATTCCAGACCGGAAGATAGTTGCTGGTTACCAGGATTTTCTCCTTTTCCCACAATGTTTTCAAAAGGCTACTATGCCAGACCTGTAAAAACCAGGGATTGTTTGGGAAAGGGTTAAATAACTTTATTCAAGGGGAATAATTCCGAGTATGGGTATATCTGTACAATTTTCTGTATTCTACTCAGCCTTTTTAATATTTTCTGTTCTTCCCATGTGGTATGGCATTTGATTTTTAGATATAACTCTTTACAAAACAGCCAAATTATGGACTAAACAAAACTAAGAGCATTTTCGGGCGTACATACATGACTAACAACATTTGCTCAAATGATAATTTTCTTTCTCTGATATTATAGGAATATTGTGGGAAAAAGAAGCAAAGGCTGTCACCAGTATTTTCTCATTGTCCAGCAATGTTTTCATAAACCTCTTTAATAGTTATTAAAGCTTGGGATCGCAGTACTTGTTCCTTTAGAATGAACATATTATTTAGCGCAATTTTTGTTTTATAAGATTTGATAAATGTATTTCATAGCTATATATTTTTGTATATATAATATCTTCCAATCAGTTGTGTTATCCTTTATTTTACCTTTATCTTCTTTACTTCAGTAGATCTACTAGACTACTCATTAGTAATATGATTGCATTATGGCCTATCGATTTCAATGAATTCTGAAAGATTTCTTGAAACAAATGGCAGCTGCGAAATTATTTTTTCGCTGTGCTTTTACCCATTTTGCTGCATCTTTGCAGCAACTTTTGTACTTGTTTGCAAGTCTTTGTTGAAATTTACCAATAAGTAACTGCTTCGTCCCTGGTATTCCTTATTTGAATGTTTTGAACTGATCCAGTGTTTGTAAACAAAGGCCACAGTTATTGCGTTTTGATAGTACTAAAGTTTAAGACAGTGCTGCAGATACTGCTAATTCTGAAATATCATGACAGAAGAGAAAAGGAAGAAAAACCAATTATTACATACATGGTTACTATTTTGTAAACAGGTAGTAGTCTCCCTTGTATTTCGGATCGTCACGTTTGTAAACAAGGCGACCGCCGAAATTTAAACTTGGAAGTAACAATTCAGTTATAAAAGTAACAGTTCATGCAGAATCTAAATGTATTTTTTACAATGAAATTTATCAACTGATGAATGTATACGATAAATAAGCTTTATTATGGTACAATATTTAAAGTTATGAACCAACAATATGTTTTCGTTCAATTAGCTTTTCGAGGTTATCAATAAATATTGTTAATATGCGCTGAATTGTCAAATTACAATCTTCTTTTAATTTGAACACTTAATCACAGAGACAATTAATTAAATGATTTAATCAAAATAACGCAACAGCATTCTGCCTTTGACTGAAAATTACCAGCGGGGAAACCATCAGCACAGACTTAACTCCGGTGTACTTCAAGTCTTGTAAATATAATTGAATGTGCAGGCTGATCTTGAATCTACACGGTCCCTTCAAAACATGTTTCAAAAAGAAAACTCCTTTGAATGAGCAAGATTGGGTTTTAAGCCATTACCACACAATCCCTACTTTTGATGCCCCTGAGAAAGAAGCCTTTAGAAAACATCGTGGGAAAAGGAGAAAATGCTGGTAACCAGCATTTTCTCCCTTTCCCACAATGTTTTCTACCCTTCACAAAACAAATTTCAAATTTTCAGTCACTCTTATTTTGTCGTCTGCAAATGCTTTCAATTTGGACCGGTCTAAAATATTGGTGTTTGGTAATGGGTTAAAGTCTCATTTTACTTATTTAGCAGAATAAATGTTAGCATAGGGTCCGGCTTTTTCGATGGGTATAAATTAACCCTGCACTGGTTCTTGAAGTTTCGGTGTGACTGTTTGTAATGGTAAAAAAAAAAGACTATTCCGATGGGGGCGTTGGGGATAACAATAAGGGAGAGTACTCTTCCAATGGATACCTTATTGTTCGAGTTGCTTCCCTTTGACCATAAAATCACAAAATCACAAAATTCCAACAAATAGTATGGGGAAAGTAGCCATTTCAAGTTTGAAATTTCCATTTCTTGTATATGCCATAGAGTCTACATTAATTTTGTGGACAGATTTCAGTGAAACTTACAGTTTCTTTATCTTATCAATAGCTTCAGCCCCATTGCTTTTGAAAAAAATCCAACCAACAATATGGAAAAAAGCAGCCATTTTAAGATGAAAATTTCCATTTCTTGTTAATGTGATAAAGGCTGCACTTGTTAATATCAGACTTTTGTAAAACTTGCACAGTTTGTTAATCTGATAAATAGCTTGAACCCTATTGAATTTGAAATAAAATCCAACAAACAGTAAAAAAGTAGCCTTTTGCTGATGAAAATTTTCATATCTTCAGTTTATGTGATGAAGTCAGCATTTGAGGTCAGATTTTCATGAAACTTTCACAGTTGCTTTGTAGTACCAACTTTATTGATTTTGAAAAAAAAAATCTGGCAATCAGTATGAGAAAAGTAGCCGTTTAATGTTGAAAATTTCCATTTCTTGTTCATGCGACAGTCAGCATTTGGGGCCGGATTTTCATTAAACTTGCACAGTTAGTTTGTATCATAAATGGCTTGAACTCGGTTGATTTTGAAAAAAAAAAAAAAAAAACCTGACAACCAGTGTGGGAAAAGTAGCCACATATGAATTTCTATTTCTTGTTTGTGCATTGAAGTTCACAATGTTAATTGATCCAATTCTGTTGAAACTTGAAAAAGATTGTTTGGTTCATCAAGGAATTAAAAGTGAAGAAAATCTAGTAAGCCAATCAGAAAAAGCAGCCATTTGATGACTTAGCATTGTTTACTCAACAAAGTTCACATTATTAGTCATGTTTCCTTAAAGTTTGCTAGGACTGTGTTAAACAAGGCATACTAAAAACACTTTCAAATTTGGCTTGGATTCCTAACATTTAGTTTTGAGAAATTGTACCTTATTTTATTCATTGTTTTTTCTGTTCACCATACCTACCTATGCTGTCATAGAGGGTTGAAGCTCATTTGCAAGAACACACTTTTGTATGTTTTTTTTTTTTATCTTTTTACCGATACATCATATTATTCATAATGTATGTATGCAAAGTCACTGCCAGTAGAGCTATTTCAGGCCCTCAAGGGCCTATAGTTTTTACTTATTTTATTTATTTACCTATACATATAGTTGGTTAGGACACAAGGCCAACCTTTGATTCTGAAGGTAGCTCTGTTGTTATTATTGTGGCTTTGTCTGGAGCGCTGCTGTCCAGCCCTGCTAGGTCATCTGGTTACCCTTTCTTGGGAGGTGGAGAGGGGTTTGTTAATTTTAAGCCTGTCTCAAATGGCATTTGGGGACCTGCATGCCTCCCAGAAAAATTCAAATTTACAGCAATTAAGACACATTTTGATACCAGTTGTGCCATTGAAACTCAAATAAATAGGATAGCTTTTTTTATTAAATATTCGCTGAGTTAGATAGATCTAGATCTACTGTAAGTGGTCAAAACTGTATCAGGAGAATTCATACTTGTATCCCAATCTCAAGGGTACGAGTTCTCCAGAGAAGTCGTACCTCCACTAATACATGTAATGATAGTTTACCACCATACTTGTTCACCCTGTTGTCAACTTTTATTTTTATGCCATTATTGTGATGTAGATTTGATGAAAAATGGTTGGATTTTTTTTGTATACATGTTGAAAAGAGATAAATAAAGAAACTTATGTATTTTCTCTGCAGTGTTAATATTTTGTGTATTAAAAGGTAAGAAAACATATGGAAAAATGAGACCATTCTGGTTATCTGATTTTGCACCTTCTCCCACAATGCTTACGAAAACTTCTTCAGTGTGGTTGAAACTTGAGATCGTGTAATAAACATAAACAGACAGGAAGTCTGTACAATGAAAATGAGAGGGATCAAGAGAAAAATGCAAATATTGCTAATTCATATTTGGTACGAATGGACTTTACTTCTCTGAAAGGGTGGAAAACAATTATGGGAAAATCAGAAAATACTGGTTATTAAGGGCCCCCTCCCTCCCCTTTTTTCCAACATCATTTTCAAAAGCTATCTCCCAGAGGGTGGTATTTAGCAACTCAGCATTATTTGGTAAAGGGTAAAGTAATGATCCATCAAGATTCAAAGAGCTAGATTTCTTCTTTAATTTTACATAATTAAAAAAGGTTACACTCATTTTATCCTTTTCCAACGATGTTTATAGAAGTCTTTTTCCTCGTAAAACCATGCTGTTGATTTGTAAAGGGTTAAAAGCAGTCTTATAACGAACAATACCAGTTTAAAGGTGGCCCTTCAGATTTTGGGACGAAAATTTTACAAAAATGCAAAAAAATCATCCTTATACTGCCATAACCTTTTAATTTGCGTTCATAAAACCCCAGTAGTCGAAAACCATCCGAAAACACAAGAAACTGGTGATTTATTACGGGCCAGGTTGACACCAACGGGAGACTCATTCTATTTTTAAATTATCAATTCTCTCATTTAAATACAGGAAAACACAGACAAAGTTTCAAACATCTTTCCGAAGAAGACATTATGGAAAATTATAATTACATGTTTGTTATGTAATGGAATTTAAGCATTATCAGCCACGTGCCAGTCACTTGACATTCCCACAATGCTTTGTTGATTTTGGGCGCAAAATCTAAAAATAGCTTAAGAGGCTACGTAGCCTTTTGAGGGAATACCATCAAAAAATTTTTTTTTGTAATTTTATGATTCTTAATTATTGATGATTTGAATTGTTCTTTCATATAAATTTCAATGATATATATATTTTTTAATTTGGTGTGATGTGAAAATTCTAAATACCCACCTTTAAATGCCACCTTAAATGGAAAGTGTGCACACCTGATTTGTGACTTTCTAGTACCCGACACCTTTGACTCCTTTGAATAATTGGCATATTCTATCAACGAACCATAAATACATGTATCTAAACAAAAACTTTTTACAAAACCATATCTTCGAATGATTCAATGAATCAAGAATATGTAGATCTACCGGATAATTTCATCTTTCTAAAATTTGCATGCCCATTTACCTTACTTCCTTTCCATTTAACCCTTTACAAAACAATCCCTGGTTTTTACAACCCTGAGATAGAAGTCTTTTGAAAACATTGTGGGAAAAAGAGAAAATGCTGGTAACCAGCATTTTCTCACAATGTTTTCTACCCTGCTGGAAACAAATTTCAATTTTTAAGGTATATGTTTAATTTGTCGTCTGCAAGTGCTTTCAGTTTGGTCCAGTCTAAAAGTTTGTTGTTAAATCCATCAAACATCTGGTTATAATACTGATATTTTACTATAAATACCTAAGTTAGAAATACTTTATTATTTTATAACTTGCTCATTTCAGAAAAGATAAAATGAAAATCATCAATTAACCAAAATCTGAATGGTATATACATGTATAAATCTATCCCCCAAAATATCTGTAGGCTACGCATTCTCCTGAGAATTCATACCAAGGGTATGGGTTCTCCAGAGAACTCGAATCCTTCAGATTGGGATACGAGTTCATAAATTAAGCTTTAGTTAAGGTTGTGGACCGGTAACAGAAAACAGCTAGCTATTTCCACTATAATATTATCCTACAAAATTTGCTTTGATTAAAAATGTATATTATTGTATTACTTTAATAGAGCCACTTTTTCTTTTTTGTCTTTCTTAAAATTATCATTTATAAATCTAAAACCAATATGATCTCATTACAAAGGGAGATAATATTTACCTCCCTTTTCTGGAAACTAACAAATGCATGGACCAATAATTTCAATATAGACATTAACCCATTACCACACAATCCCTAGTTTTGACGCCCCTGAGAAAGAAGCCTTTTGAAAACACTGTGGGAAAAGGAGAAAATGCTGGTAACCAGCATTTTCTCCTTTTCCCACAGTGTTTTCTACCCTTCCCAGAACAAAATTCAATTTTTCAGTTACCTTTGTTTTGTCATCTGCAAAATGCTTTCAATTTGGACCAGTCTAAATTTTTCTCGTGTGGTAAAGAGTTAAAGGAATTTCTGGTCAGTTAAAAATGTGCCCTAGTATTATATCTGTATAAATGTGTATTTGTCAATTATCAAGAAATTCTATGTCATGCTGCACTAGAAACGGTATGTTTCAACTGCTCTAAGATTATGTGCAATGATAAAGGGAAATTACTCCTTTTCTTAGTACAAATAGTATGTTACTCTTTCTCTCCCTTTGTTGATTACCATATAAATTACAATTATCACATGGTTGGTACTGTATATTCAAGATTTCTTAACAGGAAATGTTCATGGTTCCGTCATGATGATATTTTTGATGTTAAAGTTCATGTTCAAATGTATGGTTGATATGTTTGGCATGAATTTAGTTTTGTATCGATCATTCTGTTTTTTTGCTCCAAACCTATTGATATTTAAGATTTTTTTTCGCAACAAAATTTTGGGGAATCTTCCAGCTACAACTGGTGGATTACACTTATAAGACCTGCTTGTATTATTGACATCATCTTGGCATGTAAAAAAGATATAGATCCTTTGCCATTGGGGGTGGAGGGATTTTTTGTCAAAATCATTTTTTCCTCAAAGTGTTCAAATGTTGCTTTGCGGTAGAGTATCTTTCACAATCCAGTTACCGTCAGTCTGAAGGCTTGCTCTGATGCTATTTTTGTTATTTGGTTTTTCCAAAGGGGACCAAATAGCAAAGATAGCATCGGAGAAAGCCTTCAGACTGAAAGGTACAATCAAGTATGCAAGACACTGAACAACGTATTCGGCCTTATGGACCCGCAGAATACATGTATCTATCGAAAGACAAAAAAGTGATTACTGTAGATCGAGAATATGAAATATGTTATTACTAGAAAAATATTTATAATCCATGAAAAATTATTTGTGTGCAACATATCATGTTCACATTCTTTGATGTGGAATCAGCAACTAGTACGATAGATTACGAAGTTTTATCATTGCAGCGTCCATATCTTCGGATAAGACAGATTGTCGGATAAAGACTAGAGCAAGGTACCCTATTATCGACACGTTAAGCACTCCAACGTGAATTTCGGCACACAATACGTTTTTCCGATCGGAAAACAACCTTGTTTATAAAGCAAGATTTCATTGGATATTTCATGCCATGACAAGGTTCATACGAAGAAAACTCATCCAATGAAATGCCTTGAAACAGCTACACTCAATTTTGTGGAATTCAAAAAAGGTTCCTATCATCGACACCATTCAACTCCTATTATCGACACCCACAAGAATTCCTTACAAAACAGTTTAAACCCTTTCCATCATCATTTATTTCATGATTTTGTAGCCTACACAAATGCTTTCAAGTCAGTCTAGTCCAAAATTTTGCCGTCAGGTAAAGAGCTAGATCAGTAATTTACGTTAATTCCAAAACAAAGTTCACCGTTCTACCTCATTGAAACATCTTTTAACAAAAAAGTTACCTGCCAGGGCCCTGTTTGATTAATATAATTACGTACAAATTTGCGCAACTACAGTCTGGCGACACATTTCTGTCACAAGATACGAGACAACTATCATGCTTAGCCTACTTTTGAAAACTATTGTGACAAATCAAAGTTTCCTGAAAGTTTGACCTACATAAGATGAATAGATACAATTTCCAGGAAACTTTGATTTGTCGCAATAGTTTTTTCAAAATAATCATGATAGTTATCTGCTATGATATGCTTACATAAAACTTAGACAAATTCTGTTCGTAACTACCGTAGTAAAATGAGGCCCAGCTGAAGCGAGGTGATACTTTACACTTTAGATGGGAAGAAAACTCCACTGATACTCAAATCAGTGACACATTGGACAGACAAATTCACATTTTTCCCTTTCATCCTCATATGGTAGCTCGTATTCTGGGCGATGTGGGCACATGAAACGCTACCGTGTATCGCATATTTCACATATAACCCAACAGGATGGATGCCGGTCTCCCTTGCACCATACTGGACACATGTCACAGAGGGGTGTCGATAATAGGAAAGTGATGTTAATACCATAACCTATTATCAACACCCTCAATATTTGCCAAACAGAGCGTGGTTATAACTTAAAACAAGTGGACAGAGGTATAATAGGACATTTTCATCCGAAAAAATTCAATAATGCATGTTTTACAGCTTGATTTACAACATGGTGTACCTATAAAAAATCCTGTCACCTTAGCCACGTCTGTAAGAACGCCGACAAAAACGCAAAATTTTTCTTTTCTTGTTTATACACATTCCAAAATGGCACTGACGAAGTAAAACATGTGTGACATCATTATTAAACTTGCCGATGTAATTAGATGACATAATAATTATATGTAAACAGAGAAAGGCTGCAGTGTCGATGATAGGAGAGGGTCGAAGTTAGGAGACATTGCTCTAGATTGACTCAAACCGGCCCAGATTCGCTGATAGCTCTCCTCTTGAGTCTGAATGTGTCTGCTCCGATGCTCTTTTTATTACTGGTCTTTGCATACACCTTCAGAGCAAGGTTCATTAAACACATCTAGAACAATAAATACGATTTTACCCGCATCTTTTCAAACAGCTCTATCAAGTATCATAGAGCAGTGTAATTTGTGGTTACCAGCATATACTTTTTCAAGAATGTTTTCAAAAGGCCTTCTACTTGGGGCCATTAAAACACGGTACTGACTGGTTAAGGGTTGAATTTAACCCTTTTCCACACTCCCTGAGTTTTACCGACTCTTAAGTGAAAAGTCCTTTTAAAATATTGTTGGAAAAAGAGAAAATGCTGGTAACCAGCATTTTCTCTATGTGCCACAATGTTTTTTTACCCTTTCAAAAAACAAAATGATCATTTGGGACACAATCAATTTGTTGTCTGCAAATGCTTTGAATTTTGAGAAGTTTAAAATTTTACCATTCGGTAAAGATTCGAATATTTCAGAAGGCCATAGATGTAACCATTAACACTTTACCAAACAACAAATATCTAGACCAGGAAAAACTGAAAGCATTTGCATATGACAAAATGAATGGGGTTGAAAAATTAAAATTTGTTGTTGGAAGGATAGAAAATATTGTAGGAAAAGGAGAAAATGCAGGTGACCAGCATTTTTTCTCCTTTTCCCCACAATGTTTTCCAAAGGCTTCTATCTCAGGGTTGTAGAAACCAGGGATTGTTTGGGAAAGGCTGAACCCATTTCCACACAATCCCAACTTTTGACGACCTTGAGAAAGAAGCCTTTAGAAAACATTGTGGGAATAGGAGAAAGTGCTGGTATCCCCACAATGTTTTCTACCCTTTCAAAAAAATGAAATGATCATTTGGGACACATTCAATTTGTCTTCTGCAAACGCTTTGAACTTTGATGAGTTTAAATTTTTTTCCATCTGGATAAAGACTTGACTGTTTGAGAAGGTCATAGATGTAACCATTACAGGATGTTCATTTTTTTCTCCAGATCACTAGAGAGATGATAGCCAACAAGGTTCTGTTGTGTGCACAGACAATCAGTAGAGGTGTTTTGCTTAGTCAGATTTTTAGGAGCCAGCCCACAATGGTATTGCAGTATATGTGTTTATTGGAAAGGAGAATAAGGTGTTGTGGTTTTTCTAATAAAAGAAGCTGTATAGACATTAGACATCTACATACCAAACAAACACACAGAAGTAGTAGCATCCTTCATCAATATCGAGACTGGACAAATAACAATAGATCACTTATTGATAGTTTAATGGGTAGCCTGTTGAATGATGTCGAAAAACGATCTCAGCTGACTCAAAACTGGGACAAAATAAAAAAGTCTTTTGAAAAGGGTAATGAAGAACTGGCAAGTTATGTAAAATATTACAATATTGTTCTACTACTCTCACGAGATCAAATGGAAGCATCAAAACTTATTGACTATCTGATAGAAATCGGAGATGTTGATGTAGAAATGGGCGCTCTGTTTAAGGAATTATTAATTACAGATATAGAGAAATTAATGCTTCGAAGTGTAAAAGACAGAAATATGGTTAAATGTAGAAGACTCCTTAAAATCTTAATAGCTCAGGGTCAATTTTTACAAGCGGAAACAGGATTGGACACATTTTTTGCTGAGATTGCATTGTTTTCGGAAAATGAGACTGTTTTGCTGAATGGAATAATTTGTCATTTAATGGAGACGTTGCTGATTGATGGTGCTACTGATGACTTTAGTAAAATCCGTAGAAAGTATGTCGGTAAAATAAGTACTAAACATATTTCCCAGCTGTTGTTCAGGCTTTTAGAAAAGGAACAGATAACACTAGATGTGTACCTGCAATTGATGGCAAATGAGCATAGTGTGTTGTCAAGGAAAGACGGTAACCTGATAAAGGCAATATGTGCAAGGTAAAGTTTTATAATACTAGTAGTCTATGATCCCTTTCCCAAACAAGCCCTTGTTTTTACGCATCTGCAGTACAAGTCTTTTTGAAAACACTGTGGAAAAAGGAGAAATTGCTCGTAACGAGCAATTTCTCCTTTTCCCACAGTGTTTTCTACCCACTTAGAGAACTTTCTGCCATTTTTATCAAATTTGAAATTATCGTCTGCAAACTCTTTGAGTTTGGAAGAGTAGAAAATTTGTCGTTTGGGAAAGGGTTATGTTCACTGTATACTTTGGCAAAAAGGAGCTTTATGCATCTCTGTGATGTGTTACACCAATTAAGCCATGACATAGCTAAGGATATATAACGGCGACTTTTTATACCCCACCCAGGGCAGAGGGATATAGTTTTAGCATTGTCCACCCATCCTTCCATCCGTCTGTCAATCCATCCTTGTGTCTGTCCGGGTGAATATCAAATTATCTACAATACCATTAGACAGAAGTTTGTGAAACTTTATACATGTACACGTAGAATAACCCGTTCTGCCATGTCATAGCTATGGATATATAACAGCGACTTTTTATACCCCACCCAAGGCAGAGGGATATAGTTTTACCGTTTTCCACCCATCCTTCCATCAGTCTGTCAATCCATCCTTATGTCTGTCCGGGTGAATATCAAATTATCTACAATACCATTAGACAGAATTTTGTGAAACTTTATATATGTACACATAGAATAACCTGTTCTGCCATGACACTTTTTTTTTTTTATTCTATGCAAATGGGCCAGTAGGAAGGTCTTTTTCAGCGGGCATGTCATTTCAACTAATCAACAGACTTGCTCTTGAGGTAGACTGGTCCTTGGACATACAGAAAACTGACCGATAGCAAAATGTTTCGAGATGCAGATGATCTGAACAACTATAATTGAAAAACAAAAAGAAACACTTCGGTTTTTTATGTAATTTACAGTTTTGTGCAAGTCTACTGTACTACAAAATGTAATGCAGTCATAACCAGTAGTTGTCGTCTTTGATCAGCCTTTTGGACTTCACAGGCTGATCCAGAAGGATACTTTACGCAAATTATGCCCCTTTTCACATGTTGCAAACCATACATTACATTACCCCTGTGGAAAAATGCATTAACTCTTTACTAAACGACAAATTTTGGACTCTTCCAAACCAAAAGAGTTTGCAGACGACAATTTTAGATTTGGAGCAAATGGCAGAAAGTTCTCAAAAAGGGTAGAAAACACTGTGGGAAAAGAAGAAATTGCTCGTTATGAGCAATTTCTCCTTTTCCCACAGTGTTTTCAAAAGACCTTAATTGTAGACATGTAAAAACCAGGGCTTGTTTGGGAAAGGGTTAACTCTTTACCAAAAGACAAATTTATAGCGTGGTCTAAATTGAAAGCATTTGCAGATGACAAAATAAATGTGACTGAAAAATCAAAATTTGATTTGGGAAGCATAGAAAACATTGTGAGAAAAGAATATAATGCTGGTTACTAGCATTTTATTCTTTTCCCACAATGTTTTCAAAAGGCTTCTATCACAGGGTCGTCAAAAGTCGTCATTGTGTAGTAAATGATTAAGTAATGTTTCAGATATTTGTAGAATTCAACATGAAAAAATACATACTTTGTAGAAACTGATTTTTAGCTCGGCTGTTTTCGAAGCAAACATGAAAATAATTATTTTGATATCCGTGTCATAGTCTGCATTGTTTACTGTGTTGTTGTGCAAAGACTTCGTCGTTTTATAAAATCTCTGCCATTTAACAAAGATACATGTACATGTGTGCACTTCAAAGTCGGACAGATTTTTTATCATCAACAAGGCAAGTCATACAATAGGGGCAGGTAAACATCGAAACTATTTTTGATACAGTTATGTCCCTTTTTTGATATAGAAATTTTACTGAAAGTCAACCTTTGTTATCCCTGTACCAAGCAATGCGGGTTTTCACAACACTGAAAATCAATTCGTTTCTGAAAGCAACAGTAGCAGAGTTTCAAGCTCTTGTTAGTATTTTGTTGATTGTCTATTTGATACAGGAATCCATCCTTGCTATGTACATCAGGAGAAGTGAGCAAATATAGGTAAGATATATAAAAGTAAAGTACTTAATCCCGAACTCATTACCAAATGACAATATTTTAGGCTTGTCCATATCGAAAGCATTTGCAGACAACAAAGTAAACATGTCTGAAAATTTGAATTTATTTTTCGAAGAGTAGAAAACATGGGAAAAGGAGAAAATGCTGGTTACTAGCATTTTTTCCTTTTCCCACAATGTTTTCAAAAAGGCTTATTTTTACTTGGTTGTTAAAAGTCTTCTTTCTCAGGGGTGTCAAAAGTAGGGATTGTGTGGTGATGGGTTTTAATACTTCAGCACACAATCCCGAGTTTTAAAGACCCTGAAGAAGAAAGCTCTAGAAAATGATGTGAGAAACTGAAAAAATGCTGGTGACAAGCATGTGCTCCTATTCCCACAATGTTTTCTACCCCATCTAAAACAGAAAATTATCATTTTAAAAATATTAACCCATTACCACACAATCTGTGTGACGCCCCTGAGAAAGAAGCCTTTTGAAAACACTGTGGGAAAAGGAGAAAATGCTGGTAACTGGCATTTTCTCCTTTTCCTACAATGTTTTCTACCCTTACCAGAACAAATTTTTATTTTTGAGTCACCTTTATTTTGTCGTCTGCAAGTGCTTACAATTTGGACCAGTCTAAAATTTTCTCGTGTGGTAAAGAATTGAATATGTACAGTATTCTGCAAATGCTTTTAATTTAGTTAAGTCCAAAATTTTGTCATTGGGTAAAGAGTGAATACACAATCACAACTTTTATCAACCCTGAGAGAAAGAGAGATTTTTTGGAAACATTTTGGGAAGAGGAAGAAATGCTGGTAACCAGCGTTTTCTTCTATTTCCAAAATTTTATCTATCCCTTCCTAAACAAATTTCAACATGAGTCGCATCCATTTTGTGGCCTGCAAAAGCCTTTTGCAGTACAAAAGATAAAAATTTTGTTGTTTGATAAAGGGTTCTTTCTGTTTACGATGGCAAAATTTCAGACTTTTTCAAACTGAAAGTACTTTAGATGGTAAACATGGTTCAAATTATGAAATTAGTTTTAGGTGCACTGGCCAAAGGCTGGTGGGCTTATGTCATGGCCTAGTGGCCATTGTGCATCCACCTGTCCATCCCTCTATGTATTAACTTTTATTTCAAACATCATCTTCTCTGCAACTATCTATCTTATTCTGATGTAATGTCAGAGAAATGATCCTGCCATGCTCTTCTTCAGCAACTTTTGAAAGATTTGATTCCTTCAAAAACTCTGGTTGCCATGGCAACAAAATTTAAAAATATCGGAAATCTTTGAAAATTTTCTTGTTTGAAATTATAAGGCCTTGGGCTACCAAATTTGGCATGTAATTTTATCTAGTAGACCTTTATCAAATTTCTTCAGATGATGGCCCTGGGGTCAAAGTTGGCTCTGCGCAAGGGGGTCACAAGTTTTGCATGGGCTTATATAGAGAAAAGTTTGGAAATCTTCCTGTACAAAGCTGTAAGACCTAGTGCTACCAAATTTTGCATGTAGCTATCTAGTGGGCATTTACCAAGAGTGTCCAAATTTATAGTCCTGTGATCAAATTTGGCCCCTCCCTGTGGGTCACAAGTTTAACTTGGGATTATAATGGAGAAATCTTCCAGTACTTAGTTGGAAAGCCTAGGGCTACATAATTTTGCATGTAGCTCTATCTAATGGGCCTCTGTAAAGAGTGCCCAAAGTATAGCCCTTAGATGGAATTTAATCCCACCCTAGGGGTAAGAGGTTTTCTATGAGCTTATATATGTAGTAAAAAGTTTAGACATTTATCGTACTTGTTACTAATCAAAAGAATTTTGGCTACGAGTTTTAGTCTGGTCTCAGGGGTCTCTTGTTCAAAGCAAGTTGGCCAAGTATTGTAATGTTGCGCATTCATACATTTTGGAGAGGAATGAATCCTGTCACAGTGACTATCATGAGTCCTCAGACAGAAATTGTCGCAGCCAGGGGTGGTAGCCAGGGAGTGAACCCTGGAACATGTATTCTCAAGTCCTGCGCGCTGCTGACTGAGCTACTGGGCTAAGCTGTCGTTTGGTAAAGAGTTAACTCTTTACCACATGAGAAAATTTTAGACTGGTCCAAATTGAAAGCATTTGCAGACGACAAAATAAAGGTGACTAAAAAATAGAAATTTGTTCTGGGAAGGATAGAAAACACTGTGGGAAAAGGAGAAAATGCTGGTTACCAGCATTTTCTCCTTTTCCCATAGTGTTTTTAAAAGGCTTCTTTCTCAGGGACGTCATAAGTAGGGACTGTGTGGTAATGGGTTAAATAAATGTAGCAGGAAATTTACTTCAACATAATATTCTGTATATATTTCCAATTTCTAGTGGTGTATGTGAAGTTTGTGGAGAGAGGTTGAAGAAGGACAGAATAACAGAGACTGAGTTCAAGCGAGTATTACGAGACTACGTGTTAAAAGTTCACGATCTTTTCACCGAGGAGGGCTTTGGTACAATGTACTTTGAGAATATGAGGCATTTCGTTAAGATAAATGGTCCTTTTCATTACTTCATTGACATTGCCAACATTACGGCTGGACTTGAACCAGATATTAAAAAGGTATTATCTCAGTTCTTATCTCTTTACCACACAGTCTGAGTTAAGCACCCATCAGGAAAATTGAACCAGATATTAAAAAGGTA
This sequence comes from Tridacna crocea, assembly GCA_943736015.1. Lineage (NCBI taxonomy): Eukaryota > Metazoa > Mollusca > Bivalvia > Cardiida > Cardiidae > Tridacna > Tridacna crocea. The sequence goes on along the minus strand of OX031060.1, from coordinate 59,053,168 downwards.
TTATTTCAATTCTTATCTCTTCACCACACAGTCTGAGTTAAGTCATTACCAAACTAAAGTTTGGACTTGTCCTAATTGAAAATATTTGCAGACGACAAAATAAACGTGAATCAAAAATTGAAAATAGATTTGGAAAGGGTAGAAAATATTGTTGGAAAACAAGCTAAATGCCTGGAACGAGTGAACTGAGTATGCTTTCCTGGATCAAGAAATGTATACCTGAATGCATAGAAAGTTCATTAATTTTCTTTGTTGGTCAGCATATGGCCAAAAAGTCCAACTTTGCACATTTAGCTGGCCAAAACGCCATAGGCAAAATGTCCGTGGCCAAAACATCTGTCCATCTATTTTAATTACCATGTTTCAGCTACATTTTATTTGTTGTCTGCCAATGCTTTCAGTTTGGAAAAGTCTAAAGATATTGTATCATTTAACTCTTTACTACACAATCCTGAATTTTAAAGACCCGGAAGGAAAGCTATTGAAAACATTGTTGGAAAAGGAGGAAATGCTGGTAACCAGCATTTTCTCCTTTTCCCACAATGTTTTCAACCCTTTCATAGTCAAAATTCAATTTTTGATTCACATTTCCTATGTGGACTGCAAAAGTTCAAAATTTTGTTGTCTGGTAAAGAGTTAATAAGGAATTAATCTTTCAAGCAACTTACGCTCTTTAACTCTTTACCAAAAGACAAAATTGTAAATTTGTCCAAACTGAAAAAGTTTGCAGACAACAATTTAAGTGCGGCTCAAGTAATGGAATGTGTCTTTAATTAGGTAGAAAACATTGTGGGAAAAAGAAGAAAATGCTGGTTACCAGGGTTGAGGAAGAGTATAAAAATTTTGTAGTCAGACAAATAGGTATTGAGAGAAACTTCCTGCTTCCTGATTTCAGATAATCAAAGTGGCAAAAGTGATACCAGAAGACAAGAAAATATGTATCATTGTTGACAATGAAATCAATAAAGAGGAACTGCCCCAAAATGTCTTCCTTTTCAAAGTAGATAGGTTAGTTTGCTTAGTATCCCTACACCAGATCACAAAATTTTAATCTTGTCCTAAATGCCTAAATGAAAGAATTTGCTGACAACAAAGTGAATTTGCTTTACTCATTACCACACAATCCCTACTTTTGACACCCCTGAGAAAGAAGTCTTTAGAAAACATTGTGAGAAAAAGGAGAAAATGCTGGTAGCAGCATTTTCTCCTTTTTCCCACAATGTTTTCTACTCTGCACAAAACGGTTTTCGAACTTTCAGTCAGTTTTATTTTGCCGTCTGCAAATGCTTCCAGTTTTGACAAACCTAGAATTTTGTCGTTTGGTAATGAGTTAACACTTTACCAAATGACAAAATGCTAAGGCCGGCCTAAACTGAAAGCAGATGCAGACATCAAAATAAATTTATTTTTGGGGAGGGAAAAGCATTGTGAGAAATGGAGAAAATGCTGGTAACCAGTATTTTCTCCTTTTCTCGCAATTCTTTAGAAGGGCTGCTTTCTTAGGATGATTAAAACTCAGGATCAGGTCAGAAAGGGTTAAACAAGGAAATGTGTCATTCAAAGAGTAGAAAACATTGAGGGAAAGGGTAAAAAAGTTGATTATCTATGTTTTATTCTTTCCAACAATGTTTTCAAAAGGCTTCTTTCTTGGGGTGCCAAGCCAGGGTAGCTTAGTTGGCAGCATGCAGGATTTGAGAACAGGGGTCTAGGGTTTGATCTCTGGCTCGGCCAATTTCTTTCCAAGCATTTATAATAGTCATCGTGACAGAATTCATTCCTTTCCCACGACTGATTATTGTTGAGACAATGGTTATGCGGGAAAGGGAAAGCATGAGTAGGTGTACTGGCTGCCGCAATATTACTGAAATGCTGTTGAAAAATGGTGTTAACCCATTACCACAGAAGCCCTACTTATTACAACCCTGAGAAAGAAGCCTTTAGAAAACATTGTGGGAAAAGGAGAAAATGATAGTAACCAGCATTTTCTCCTTTTCCCACAATGTTTTCTACCCTTCACAAAACAAATTTCAAATTCTCAGTCACTTTCATTTTGTTGTCTGCAAATGCTTCTGATTTGGACAATCCCAAAATATTGTTGTTGTTTGATAATGAGTTAAACCCATAAATTATTTTTTGGAAATACACTTGTGTATTATCGTTTTTTGGGCCCCGGTTCTGGCCAGATTTTATTCATGAGCGCATGAAGCTTGAGAAACCAACCGCAAATGCCACAAATCATAGAAATACACCCGTTCTCAGAAAAATGATAACATTTTTGATAGGAAGTATCAGTGTGAGCAGTTTTTGATTTTTAGCTCACCTGAGCACGAAGTGCTCATGGTGAGCTATTGTGATTGTGCTGTGTCCGTCGTCTGTCGTGCGTCGTCCGTCGTCAACTTTTTACCTTGTGTACGCTCTACAGGCCACAGTTTTGGTCGGATACTCATGAAAGTTGGTCAGGATGTTTGTCTCGATGAAATCTCGGACGAGTTCGAAAATGGGTCATGTGGGGTCAAAAACTAGGTCACTAGGTCAAATCTTAGAAAAACCTTGTGTACGCTCTAGAGGCCGCATTTTGAGTCGGATACTCATGAAAGTTGGTCAGGATGTTTGTCTCGATGATATCTCGGACGAGTTCGAAAATGGGTCATGTGGGGTCAAAAACTAGGTCACTAGGTCAAATCTTAGAAAAACCTTGTGTACGCTCTAGAAGCCGCATTTTGAGTCGGATACTCATGAAAGTTGGTCAGGATGTTTGTCTCGATGATATCTCGGACGACTTCGAAAATGGGTCATGTGGGGTCAAAAACTAGGTCACTAGGTCAAATCTTAGAAAAACCTTGTGTACGCTCTAGAGGCCGCATTTTCAGTCGGATACTCATGAAAGCTGGTCAGGATGTTTGTCTCGATGATATCTTGGACGAGTTCGAAAGTGGGTCACGTGGGGCCAAAAACTAGGTCATCAGGTCAAATCTTAGAAAAACCTTGTGTACGCTCTAGAGGCCGCATTTTCAGTCGGATACTCATGAAAGTTGGTCAGGATGTTTGTCTGGATGATATCTCGGACGAGTTCGTAAGTGGGTCACGTGGGGTCAAAAACTAGGTCACCAGGTCAAATCTTAGAAAAACCTTGTGTACGCTCTAGAGGCCACATTTTCAGTTGGATACTCATGAAAAATGGTCAGAATGTTTGTCTGGATGATATCTCGGACGAGTTTGAAAGTGGGTCACGTGGGGTCAAAAACTAGGTCACCAGGTCAAATCTTAGAAAAACCTTTTGTACGCTCTAGAGGCCACATTTTCAGTCGGATACTCATGAAAAATGGTCAGAATGTTTGTCTGGATGATATCTCGGACGAGTTTGAAAGTGGGTCACGTGGGTTCAAAAACTAGGTCATCAGGTCAAATCTTAGAAAAACCTTTTGTACGCTCTAGAGGCCACATTTTCAGTCGGATACTCATGAAAGTTGGTCAGGATGTTTGTCTCGATGATATCTCGGACGAGTTCGAAAATGGGTCACGATGGGTCAAAAACTAGGTCACCAGGTCAAATCTTAGAAAAACCTTTTGTACGCTCTAGAGGCCACATTTTCAGTTGGATACTCTTGAAAGTTGGTCAGAATGTTTGTCTGGATGATATCTCGGACGAGTTTGAAAATGGGTCACGTGGGGTCAAAAACTAGGTCACTAGGTCAAATCTTAGAAAAACCTTTTGTACGCTCTAGAGGCCATATTTTCAGTTGGATACTCATGAAAGTTGGTCAGGATGTTTGCCTGGATGATATCTCGGACAAGAACGAAAATGGGTCATGTGGGGTCAAAAACTAGGTCACTAGGTCAAATGTTAGAAAAACCTGTTGTAGGCTCTAGAGGCCACATTTTCAGTCCGAAACTCTTGTAAGTTGGTCAGAATGTTTGTCTTGATGATATCTCAGACAGGTTTGAAAATGGGTCATTGGGGGTTAAAAACTAGGTCACCAGGTCAAATCTTAGAAAAACCTTGTATATGCTCTGGATGCCACATTTTCAGTCCAACACTCTTGAAAATTAGTCAGAATGTTTGCCTTTATAATATCTTGGATGAGTTTGAATATGGGTCATGTTGGGTCAAAAACTGGGTCAATAGGTCAAATGTTATAAACACCTTTTGTATGCTATGGAGGACACATTTTCAGTCTGATACTCCTAAAACTTGTTCATAATATTTGTCCTGGTGATACCTTGAATGAGTTTGAAAATGGGTCATGTGGAGTCAAAAACTAGGTCAATGGGTCAAATATTAGAAAAACCTTGTGTACACTCCAGAGGCTACATTTTCTGCCTGATACTCTTCAGACTTGGTCAGAATGTTTGTTTTGGTGATGTCTCAAAAGAGTTTGATAATGGGTATTTGTCGGGTCCAAAACTAGGTCACTTGATGAAATCTTAGAAAAACCTTTTGTACACTGTAGAGGCCACATTTTCAGTCCAATACTCATGAAACTTGGCCAGAATGTTTGTCTTATTGATACCTCAAAAGTGTTTGATGATGGGTAATGTCTGATAAAAAACTAGGTCACTGGGAAACTAGATGGTGCATGTTTGGTCAATAAACTCAGGTGAGCGATTTTAGGGCCATCATGGCCCTCTTGTTATGTTTAACCCTTTACTCCATGGATACTCATTTCTAGGCATTGCTTGTAGGATCCTTTGGAAAACATTGTGGCAAAAGGTGAAATTGCTCATCACGAGCAATTTCACCTTTTGCCACAATGTTTTCTATGCTATCGAAAGGTGCCATATACATGTAAGAAACAGCTTCATCCTTGCTATTATTCAGGGTCAATTAGAGATACCATAGAAATGCTTTATGGGGTAAAGGGTTAACCCTTTACCAAACAACAAATTTTAGACTGGTCCAAATTGAAAGCACTTGCAGGCAATAGAGTAAATGTAACTCAGAGTTTGAAATTTGTAGAAAACATTGTGGGAAAAGGAGAAAATGCTGGTCACCAGCATTTTCTCCTTTTCCCACAATATTTTTAAAAGGCTTCCATCTCAGGGATGTAAAAAACCAGGGATCGTTTGATAAAGGGTTAATAAAAAGCAAAAAGTGCGGCAAAAGCTGCAAGAAATACAGGAAAAACTTCTTACAAATAACAAAATTGCTGAGGTAGTTGCACTAAATCACATTAAAAGCATTATTTTTTTACCGGAATGTTCCTTAGAGGTCTACAAAATTCCTTATAAAAAAAAGATCCATCAAAAAACAAGGCTTTTATGGGACATTCATTTTCCTTTTATGGTATAAAGTAAAATCTTTGAAAAATTTCTTCTCTCAAACTATTCGTTTTTATTTCATTGTTGTATTGCAGGTTAGTTCCTATGGTTGTAAGTCTTTACCATACAGTCCTGACTTTTAACGACCCTAAAGAAAAAGTCTTTGGAAAACACTCATGGAAATGGAGAAAATGCTGGTAATCAGTATTTTCTCCTTTTCCCTCAGTGTTTTCTACTCTATCAAAGAGAGAAATCATCATTTCATCAATGTTTAATTTGTTGTCTGCAAATGCTTTCAGTTTGGTCACATTCCAAATTTTATCATTTGGTAAAGAGTTAAAGATGGTTGCTTTACATAATCTATAATCCGTTTCATATAAAACAAGAGAACCTCTGCACTTTGATTAGTTCTGGTAAAGGTTTGTTGACCTACTGGTGACCTAGTACAAAGAGGGACAGGGCTCTACTGTTGTGATAAGACATTTTGCTATCCAATCAAACTGATCCTGCAACTTCAAGGCGAGAATGAAAATCTCACCTTCTGACAATTGCCACAATTCACGTTTTCTATATTTTGATGTTTCCCCACCCAAAATGGTTTGTAACAAGACCCTCTTTAACTATAACCAGAAAACAAAATTTTTATAACTGGTCGTTATTTAAAGATGTTGCAGACAACATAATGAATCTTCAAATTAGTAAAACTTGTAGCAAAAAGGGTAGAAATTAATGTGTAAAACTAAGAAAATGCAGTTTACTATCATTTAGTTCCACAATGTTTTTTCTACTCTTCACAAAACAAATTTCAAATTTTCAGTCACTTTAATTTTGCTTTCTGCAAATGCTTTTGATTTGGACAAACCTAAAATTTTGTGATTTGGTAATGAGTTCGGGTACTGTCAAAGCCTTATTGTAATCTTGTCTTGTTTCCTTCTTGCCTGCAGGTATGCGTTTCGACCACAAGATGACATTTTGTTGTTACTGGGTTTATTACTAAATGGTCCAGAAACAGTCTGTGTTTCAAATGACAATTTCCGAAACATGTTTGATTTGCTGAGGGATGACACACGAGAGATAATGCATAGGTGGCAAAGAGTGAATCAACAACCTTTTCACTGGAACAGCCATGGCAATTTGATATTGGTGAGAAATCTCTTGATGTACGAGTCATGCTCTGTTAGAATGGAGTTTGATGCAGCTACCAATGTCAGCCTGCATTGGTGGAAACTTTGCTAAATATCACAGAATTTCTGCATATCCAAGCACCAAACTATCTCATGATAGTGAAGTCTGATCTTGGATCTACACTGTCCGATAAAGAGATATTATTTCCCAGAATTTAACTTCGAAATAGCAACATTTGGCTTGTAACTATCGAATTGAAAACTTCAATTTAGTTATTTGGCAGGATAAATTAACCCTTGACCAAACGACAAAATTTTATACTGGTCCAAATTGAAAGCACCTGCAGACGACAAAATAAATGTACCTCAAAAATTGAAAATTGTTTCCAGCAGGATAGAAAACATTGTGGGAAACGGAGAAAATGCTGGTTACCAGCATTTTCTCCTTTTCCCATAATGTTTTCAAAAGGCTTCTATCTCAGGGTCGTAAAAACCAGGGATCGTTTGGGAGAGGCTTAAGCCCCATTTTGCCCGGGCTTGGTTGAATTATGTAGAATCGTATTGTCTGAAAGAGAGTAACTTTCTAAGCCTTTTCCACACAATCTAGACTTGCATTGAACCTGAAAAAGAAGCCTGTTTAAAACCATGTAGAAAAAGGAAGAAAATATTTGTAAGCAGCATTTACCACTTTTCCAACAATGTTTTCTACCCTTTCTGAAATAAATTGCAGACTTTAGCCATATATTTTGTTCAGAGCTCCAGATAGAGGGGGTGATTTTGAGTTCCAAGTTTAACCCTTTACCCCGTAAGGCATTTCTATGGTATCTCTAACTGACCCGAAATAACAGCAAGGATGAAGCCGTTTCTTATATGTATATGGCACCTTTTGATAGTATAGAAAACATTGCGGCTAAAGGTGAAATTGCTCGTCACGAGCAATTGCTCGTCACGAGCAATTTCACCTTTTGCCACGATGTTTTCCAAAGGCTTCTACAAGCAATGCATAGAAATGAGTATCTATGGAGTAAGGGGTTAACATATCAATTATTCTCCACTAAACCCCAAGTTGTTGGTACTCACTAGAATCGTCTCGTCGAGACGATTCTAAAGAGTACCAACAACAAAGGGTTTGGAAGAGAAAAAATGAATTTAGAATGCTATCACTCCCTCTTATCTGTTTGTCTATTTAACTTTTGTAAGTCTTAATATTTGCCAAATGCGAAAGGGTTATTTAACCCTTTACCAAACCACAAAATTTAAGACTGGTCCAAATTCAAAGCACTTGCAGCCTTCAAAATAAATGTAAATCAGATATTGAAACTTGTTTCCAAATTGGTAGAAAAGATTCTGAGAAAAGGAGAAAATGCTGGTTACCAGTATTTTCTCCTTTTCCCACAATGTTTTCAAAGGACTTCTATCTCACGGTCGTAAAAACCAGGGATATTTTGGTAAAGGGTTAACCCGTTACCACACAATCCCTACTTTTGACGCCCCTGAAAAAGAAGCCTTTTGAAAACATTATGGGAAAAGGAGAAAATGCTGGTTTGCCCACAATGTTTTCTACCCTTCAAAAAACAAATTTCAAATTTTCAGTTACTTTTATTTTGTCATCTGCAAATGCTTTCAATTTGGACCAGTCTGAAATATTGTCGTTTGGTAATGGGTTAAGGTATATATGCAGTTTGGCATGTTTTCTCATTTCAGTATCCTAAGAAGTTCAGTAGAACAACGCAAACAAGTTCTCGGGGTTGGCATGTACCATTTTATACTGACGAGGTTGCAGAACTAGATGTTTCGTTTTTATGTATACAGAAAAAATAAAGAGTGTGCTTCCTTCGTAGTTCTATTTTAAATTTTTTAACTCTCCTGGCATAGGGCTGGCAAGCTTATGTCTTAGTGCTGTGCCAGTAGGTTGACCTTGCCTGGGAGCATTAACTTTCATTTTAATCGTCTTGTTTTGTGAAACTACTTGTCTGATTATGATGTTTTATTTCATGCTTTGCAGTAAGTTATCAAGAAATACCAGTAAAATATTTTTTTTGATATTTCATGGCCACGACCAGTGAAAAATACGGACTTTTATATTTTAACTCTCCAATTGAAGGCCGAAACAGTTGTTCCCGTGCTCTAGTAACCTAGTTGAAATGCGCTTGCCTCTTAACCAGATGGAAATATGTTGTGATTTTTAGCTCTACTGGCAGAGCTTATGTCATGGCGTGGTTTCCGTCGTCCGTCCGTCCGTCCGTCCGTTAGTCTTTTTCTTGTTTACGTGATAAAGTCTGTATTTGTTGCCTGATTTTCATGAAACTTGCATAGTTTGTTTATTACATCAATAGGTTCAACTCTATTGATTTCGAGAAAAATCCAACAAACAGTATGGGAAAAGTAGCCATTTCAAGTTGAAAATTTCAAATTCTTGTTTACGCGATAAAGTCTGCATTTTTGGTCAGATTTTCGTGAAACTTGCACAGTTTGTTTATCTCATCAATAGCTTCAACCCTATTGATATTGAGAAAAATCCAACAAATAGTATGGGAAAAGTAGCCATTTCAGGTTGAAAATTTCTAATTCTTGTTTACGCGATAAAGTCTGCATTTGTGGTCAGTTTTTTGTAAAACTTGCACAGTTCGTTTATCTCATCAATAGCTTCAACCCTATTGATTTTGAGAAAAATCCAGCAAACAGTACGGGAAATTAGCTATTTCAAGTTGAAAATTTCTAATTCTTGTTTATGCGATAAAGTCTGCAATTGTTGCCCGATTTTTGTGAAACTTGCACAGTTTGTTTATCTCATCAATAGCTTCAACCCTATTGATTTTGAAAAAAATCCAACAAACGGTATTGGAAAAGTAGCCCTTTCAAGTTGAAAATTTTTAATTCATGTTTACACAATAAAGTTGGTATTTCTTGTCAGATTTTCCTGAAAATCACACAGTTTTTTTTATCTTATCAGTAGCTTCAACCCAATTTATTTTGAGAAAAATCCAACCAACAGCATGGGAAAAGTAGCCATTGCAAGATGAAAATTTCAAATTCTTGTTTACAGGATAAAATGTGCATTTGTTATTAGATTTTTGTGAAACTTGCACGGTTTGTTTATCTCGCCAAAAGCTTCAACAGTATCGATTTTGAAATAAATCCAACAAACAGTATGGGAAAAGTAGCCATTTCAAGATAAAAATTACCAATTCTTGTTTATGCATTAAAGATGCCTGTCTACAGCCGGTGAGCAGAAACGCTGTTAAATTTCAAAAAGAAAAATAGAATGGTACAGAAATCTGTCCTTTGTGTACACAAGGATAAATTACTGACATATATCGTGTAAATGAAAAAAGAAACACGGGGGTTTGTGTGAAAAACCGAAAATTGGCCAGAAGAAAACTGACTGACGATCAAAGCTGTAAACAATGGCAGTGACTCACGGAAATTTATCGTTGGTTTCCGCCTAGAGTCGGATACGGTGTAACTTACATATAGGCCTCGATCTCCGTCTAAAAATAGAGGCTGCAACAGAGAAGCATCCATTTTCCTTTATTTACCGCATCAAGGCCAAGGTCAAATATAGTCACGTTACAGAATGCATGATCATCATACGAATCTACCCGAGTGTATAACGGATATCGAAAATCTTCGATTCAAAATCCGGAAACGACCAGTCTGTTTACATTGAAAGCTGCAAGTCCGCGAAATGCATTTTCTATCAGGCGTAATCTAAGCAACCTTGCAACCGTCAGGTGCAATATTTGGCATAGATATATAAGAATGACTATATTTTGATAAAATAGATACAAAATGAGTTAAAACTGGCTTAAAATGAGTATTATTGCCTCTTTAAAATATGCATTTCTTGTTTATTTCTTGTGTACGTCATAAAGTCTGCATTTGTTATCAAATTTTTGTGAAACTTGCAGAGTTTGTTTATCTTATCAATAGCTTCAACCTTATCGATTTTGAAAAAAAAAATCCGACAATCAGTATGGGAAAAGAAGGCATTTCAAGTTGAAAATTTTGATTTTTTATTAAGTCGCACGTTTGTCAAAACGTTCGACTTTTTGCGATGAGCTCGAGGAGCTCAGGGTGGGTTGGGGGGTGTCTATAGTGGGTTGAAGAATCATGAAAAAAATTGGATCAAAAACGTCGTATATACTTCATAAACGAGGTGCAGTTACTCTGCTTTAAACCCAATCGCTGTAGAACTACTTTTTCTTTGGTATGTCTGGAATTTGTTCTTTATGATGGGACTGGACCCGGTAACTCATATAACTCATATACCTACGCTAGAAAAAGGAGAACGTGACTCAAATTTTAAATAAAAAAAAAAAATGCGGTTATTTTGTATATCATGTGAAAATTTAACATCTATCTTTGTTTAGATGGGTAAAGAAAACACAATTCAGCTAAGATATCGCCCATCAGTGCTTAATGTGAGTTTAAAAGGGATCGCGGATTAATATGGCTTGTCGAGAGCACCTTACTGTAAATATTCATGTATTATCGAGACCGGTAGAGCTTCGCTTATAAGGGTGGAATTTCGGACTCGAGTGATGTCATTTGAAATCAACTCTTTTAAACCATGCAAACCATGAATTCAGGGTTAAATATCGTAAAACTCGCTCTAAACTTGAAAATTTTTTTCGTTCCGCAGCTTTGACCTAGTTTGTAACGTACGTCTCGGATGAAACACCCCAAACCACTCGAATACCCCAAAACACCCAAAAACTATTCCATTACACATCAAAAAACTTCTGTAACATATAAAACTGCATGCGAAACGCTTACATACACGATTTTATGGAAATCAGACATGAACTTTTGCTATCAATTCTAGTATTTTAGGTCTTTGATCAGCTTAAGTTTGAAGTACAAAATTGTACTTTGATTAAGAAAATGCAAATGGCGGACGGGATAGAAAACAAACGCACATAACGATTAACACCAGTAAAGTCACTATGGACCAACGTACAGTGTCTCAAATCGGAAGCTGCTGCAACTGTACGCCCCAAATCAGTTAGCTGCAGTAAACAAGTTTAACAAAACAGGCTGGCACGCGTAATCTAGCAAACAGAAAATGATCGGGTGTTTTGCATTTGAAAGGTAAGAAGTTTTTCTACAAATACATACTGCGATTGGGTTCATAAACCGAGCGAGTTTTGTATAGGAAAGCTGCATCACCAAATTTCGTCGTTGGCGGCTGCCATGATCGCTAAACATTTGCTTTCTACTCCTTCGGGAAGATCGGAAACCATTTTCTGATACTGCATACAGATAAAGAAATCATTCAGCTTTGCGTATATATTTCTATGGTTGTATTTAGTGTCATATCTATTGAAATATTTCACTTTTTATCAAGGTACCATCAAAACGTTCACTGTACGGCTAGCTGCATCTGTACGCAACGATTAGCTGCATTTCACAATAAAAAATGTGTACGCCTAGCTGTATTAATGCATCATAATACTGAACAAAAAGGTTCAGCCCATATGGTAAAACACGTTTGTTAGCTCGAAATTATATATGTCGTATGCCGGATCGGAATCTAGGCATATCCCGGGAATCTACCTAGACCAAATTAGAATAATACTTTAGTGTAGACCAAAATAGATCTAGATTCTTTTCCAAATTTTTAATCATATTAATTCTTATGTGTTTACAATTGAGACGTATTTTTGATTGAAGCAATTTATTTGTTTTTTCCTCAATTGCTCCGTTTTCCTCGTTGCATTTTTTCCTCGAAAGTGCTAAACACTCAAAATTTAATCTTACTCAGAATTTCTAATTAAACTTCTTTTATGTTGGAGTTTAAGTTGACTAAGATGGTTAATATGTAGTCGCATTATATAGAACGAGAAAATATTCCGATTTGGTCTAGGCAGATTGTGGAGCTGCCTAGCCAAACTGTTAAACTATTTTGGTATAGGCAAAATTCCAGTTTGGTCTAGATTTCGGATCTGCCTCTAGAGATTCCAGTTTGGACAGCGACATACATGAATATATAAATTCAAACAATAGCAGGTAAGATTATCTTGTTTCTTCAAGGCATTTCATGAATTACACAAATCCGGCTCCATTGATAAATCCTTTTATTACATGGAAAACATCGCTGATATTATTTCTTGATTTAGGTCTAGTTCCTGTACAACAGATAGGTACAAAGTTTGCCATTTTTTGCAACCCCTAATCATTGATTTTAATTCACTGATAAACATCAATGAATTATACAGTATTTTTTTTTGTAGCTTTTCAACGAAATAAAGAATCCGGGTTAAACGTAAAGCTTTCAGGTTTTCGTTCTTCACCTGAATTCACGATATTATCTCGCACATCCATCCTCAAGTCTTAAGTCTTTACCAAAGCATTTGCAGACGTTCAGTTGGTAGCGTTTTCCTTTGAATTTATAAATCTCAGTGAAAACAGAAGTACTAGCTTAAAGGCAGCCGATTATTTTAATACATCTAACCTCTAAACGTGCTCAATACTGATTATGGATCGTTTATAGACGATGGTAGACCTATTCACGACCGCTTGATTCACTGAGTCATTAAATGGTGGAAATGGAACCTGGAAAAGTCGAATACGAACTTTATACATTCACCACTGCCAACCTCACATCTTCAGAGCTAGATCTATATGTCATTTATTGCAACACTCTTAACCAAGATGTACACAATTCTCATTATAAGCTTTGAAAACCTGTTTCACATCAGCCTTACGACAGCTGTACGGGAACATAAATCGCAGGACTTCGCACGGTTTCCGCAAGACTGTCTTACGAAATTGCAACGCCGTAGACGTCGCAATTAAGCTGGTTTTTCAACATGCTCATTTTCCTAGCGATTTCTTTGCGATTTTTTGAGTTTGCACGGCAACTGTACGGTTGCCACACGGGAGCCATACGGCTACCTTGAGACCATAGCACATTAATCATACGGTTTAATAACTTGCGTTTGTCCTGCGAAGGCCGAAAGACGATCGCACGAACATCTTGCGAATGCCTTGCGTTTGGTGAAAGTCTGTCTGAAGACTACTGCGGAACGTAGGAACAACGTAGAGATTCACACAGCTGCCTCGCAAATGCCTTGCGAAAAGTTAGCGTCATCCGTCCTCTTTTAAAAAGTTTGTATGTCTTGTTCGTCATCAGTCGCTATCGAGATTTCAGGACGAGAAGGTCATGCAGAAACGAAGATCTCAGAATGGAAAGGGGTAGGTTCCGATTGCTGAACCCCCATAGAACCCAAGACATTCAAGGTACCACCAACCCAGGGTTTAGATGAAGAAAGCACGTGCTTGTACAAGAATGACAAAATGCCCCTAGCATAAAATATTGTCGTCCCGGTCTTTATCTGCGAGTATCCTGTCCATTGTTTCAATATGCAACCTATGTGCCGGGGTAGCATTGTGAATATATATATATATATCCAATCGGACAAGAGGAGATAATTCCTCCTCCTTCTTATGGCGATCGCACGAACACCGTACAGCTGTCTTGCAAAATCGTGCTTGCCGTGCGGTGGTCGTAAGAAACTTTGAAAATTCTTACGGCAGTCTTGCAGGTGCCTTGAGAATTTGTGCGGCAGCCTTAAGCTAACCGCGACAGCCGTGAGAACTCGTCGCTTTGTTTTTAGCTCACCTTAGTACAAAGTGCTACAGGTGAGCTATAGTGATCGCCCTATGTCCGTCGTCCGTAGTCTGTCGTCCGTCGTCCATCAACAATTTCTTTAAAAGTCTTCTCCTCCTAAATACTGGGTTAATCTTCATGAAACTTGGCAGGAATGTTCCTTGGGTGAAGCTCTACCAAAATTGTTCAAAGAATTTATTTCCACCCATAACTCAACAAAAAGAAAAAAAAAAAAAAAACGAAATCTTTGAAAATCTTCTTCCCTGAAACTATAAGGCGTAGAGCTTTGATATTTGGTATGTATTATCTACTAATGGACCTCTATCAAGTTCGCTCAAATCATGCCCCTAGGGTCAAAACTGGCCCTGCCCCGGGGGATAACGAGTTTGAGCATAGAAACAAAGGAGGAAAACTTTAAAAATCTTCTCCTCTGAAACTTGAAGGCGTAGAGCTTTGATATTTGGTATGTAGCATCTCCTATTCTACCAAGTTTGTTCAAATTATATTCCTGGGGTGAAAACTGGCTCCATCCCAGGGGTCACAAGTTTGAGCAAGGGAACGAAGAAGGAAAAATTTAAAAATCTTCTTCCTTGAAACTTGAAGGCGTAGAGCTTTGACATTTAGTATGTGACATCTCCTAGTGGACCTCTGCCAAGTTTGTTCAAATTATGCCCCTGGGGTCAAAACTGGCCCCACCCCGGGGGTCACAAGTTTGAGCATAGGAACAAAGAAGGAAAACTTTAAAAATCTTCTCTGAAACTAGAAAGCGTAGAGCTTTGATATTTGGTCTGTTGGATCTCCTAGTGGACCTCCACCAATTTTATTCAAATGATGTCCCTGGGGTGAAAACTGGCCCCAACCCGGGGGTCACTAGTTTGAGCATAGGAACAAAGGAGGAAAACTTTTAAACTCTTCTTCTCTGAAACTAGATGGCGTAGAGCTTTGATATTTGGTATGTGGCATCTCCTAGCGGACCTCTACCAAGTTTCTTTAAATCATGCCCGTGGGATCAAAACTGGCCCCGCCCCGGGGGTCACAAGTTCGAACATAGGAACAAAGAAAGAAAATTTTAAAATTATTCTTCTCTAAAACTAGAAGGCATAGAGCTATGATATTTGGCATGTAGCAATGAATCTCTACCAAGTTTGTTTCTATTATGCTCTTGTGGTCAAAACTGGCCCTGCCCCGGGGGGAGGGGGGGGGGGTGTCATAGGTTCGAACATAGCAACAAAGAAGGAAAACTTTAGAAATCTTCACTGAAACTTGAACGTGCAGAGCTTTGACATTTGGTATGCAGAATCTTCTAGTGGACCTCTACCAAGTTTGGTAATATGATGTCCCTGGCGTCAAAACTGGCCATGCCCCGGAGGTCACAGGTTGGAACATATGAACAAAGAAGGAAAATTTTGAATTTATTTTTCTCTTAAACGGGAAGGTGTAGAGCTTTGATATTTGGGAGGTAGCGTGTTTGAGTGGACCTCTATCAAGTTTGTTCCAAGGATGCTGCTTTGGTTAAAACTGACCCAGCCCGGGGACCACAAGTTCGAACATAGGACAAAGAAGGAAAATTTAAAATTCTTCTTTGAAACTGGCAGGTGTATAGTTTTGATATTTGATTGCCCTATGTCCGGCGTCTGTCGCCCATCAACAATTTCTTAAAACATCTTCTTCTCCTAACCCACTGGGCCAATCTTGATGAAACTTGGCAGGGATGTTCCTTGGGTGAAGCTTTACCAAAATTGCTCAAAGAATTGAATTTCAATCATAAGCTATAGTCTAAGGTGAGCGTTCCAGGGCCAAGTTGTTTTTTCGTACGTTCAACCTGCGGACACCGTACAGTTCGTGAGTCATCTGTACGAACAACGTACGGAGATCGCTTTGAAAATTTGCAATATGTGCGACGGGTACGAATAAATAGCGATCGTGTTTGCAGCGAAAATCGTAAGACGAAAAAATCGCATGGCTGATGTGAAAGAGGCTTTACCAAGAAAATCGCAGCTAACCGAGCAGTACAAAAATTCGGGTTAGCAGCTAGCCGTACAGTGAACGTTTTGATGGTACCTTGATAAAAAGTGAAATATTTCAATGGATATGGCACTGAATACTACCATAGACATGTATACGCCAAGCTGAATGATTTCTTTATCTGTCTGCAGTATCAGAAAATGGTTTCCGATCTTCCCGAAGGAGTAGAAAGCAAATGTTTAGCGATCATGGCAGCCGCCAACGACAAAATTTGGTGATGCAGCTTTCCTATACAAAACTCGCTCGGTTTATGAACCCAATCGCAGTATGTATTTGTAGAAAAACTTCTTACCTTTCAAATGCAAATCACCAAATCATTTTCTGTCTGCTAGATTACGCGTGCCAGCCTGTTTTGTTAAACTTGTTTACTGCAGCTAACTGATTTGGGGCGTACAGTTGCAGCAGCTTCCGATTTGAGACACTGTACGTTGGTCCATACTGAGTTAAAATGTTGATTACTGCATTTGTTCGGACCCCAAAAGAGTGGCGACAAGGATATTGCATCCCCTCCGTATACAGTAAATACAACATGAAATATGGAACGCAAGGTAAAATACAGCAATTACGACCGTACATTGACAGTTGCACTGTTGAGGGGTTTACAGTCAAAACGTACTCAAACCAAAACGTACCCAAGTCAAAACGTACCCGAATGGAGTCAAAACTTACCCAAATGAAGTCTAAACCTACCCAAGTGGAGTCAAAACGTACCCAATGTGTAGTCAAAATGAACACATGATTTTTATAGTATTTCTAACTTCAATTTGTGTAAAAATTAATAGAAATTACGTATTCGTCATCATGACGATTTATAACTCTTGCTTTATTTTGAATTTGCCTTACATGATTAAAACCAATGATGAAACTTATTTAACAATAAATATAGCGAAGTCAATCAAATGCTTAGTGATAAAATCACTTTTTTCTTTCTATTTTTTTTTTTTTTTTTAAGGAAGATAAAGTTACTATTAATGAAAAAAAAAGCATATTGGATACTTCAAAAATATTTATCCATCATTATAAAAATATGTTTTATATATGAAAAAAAAAAACATAAGCATCAGCACATTTAAAGAAATGATATAACAGAGAAATGTGATACATTAATTACATTGTTTGGATAGCAAAGATACAATTTCAACACTCAAAAAGAGTGTAACAAATTTAATGTGGTGATTAACCCATTACCACACAATCCCTAGTTTCGACTTCCCTGAGAAAGAAGCCTTTAGAACACATTGTGGGAAAGGGAAAAAAATGCATTTTCTCCTTTTCCCACAATTTTTTCTAACCTTCACAAAACAAATTTCAAATTTTCTGTCACTTTTATTTTGTCGTCTGCAAATGCTTTCAATTTGGACAAGCCTAAAATTGGGCTGGTCTGGTAATGAGTTAAACTAATTATTCACAATGGTCTTTAACCTGTTGTAGATTGCATAGTTATAAATTACTTTGCAAATATTTTTTATAATTTGAGAGTCAGTTTGGTTGAGATGAAAAACCTTCGGACTGTTTTTTCAGCTAACCTGAGCACAACATGCTCAAGGGAAGCTTTTAGGATCACCTGGTGTCTGTCATCCGTCATGCGTCATCACCAATTCTTTAAACATCAACTCCTCCAAAACCGCTGGGCCAATATGGACCAAACTTGGCTGGAATGTTCCTTGGGAGGTCCTCTTTGAAAATTGTTCACAGAATTTGATTACGTCAAAAGTTTTGGTTGCCATGGCAACCAAACAGTTTTCTAAGAAATTCTTTAAAAATCTTCTTCGCCAGATTTTAAAATAATTTCACAGAGATGTTCCTTAACGTAGTGGACCCGTAATAGAAAACAGCTATTTCCACTATAATATTGCCCTAGAAAATTTGCTATGATTAAAAATGAGCACTATTGTACTACTTTCACCGAGCCACTTTTTCTTTTTTGTCCTTCCTAGAATTATCATTTATAAATCTATAACTACTATAATTTCATTACAAATGGATATGATAATTACCTCCCTTTTCTGGAAACTAACAAAATTATCAACAAATAATTTCAAGACGGACCCCGAAGGAATTTCTGTTCGGTCAAAAATGTGCAATAGTATCATATCTGTACAAAATATGTCTTATCAACTGTCCAGAAATTTTATGCCATGCTGCACTATGCTTATTACAGGTCCACTACCTTAAGTGACCCTTTCCAAAACTTTTTCATGAAATTTTGATCAGTCAAGAAACATGACTCTGGTGAATGGGGGCTATTTGCACTATACAGGAATGAAGAAATTCTAAAAAATTCTTCTTCTCAGAAACCACTGGTCATATTTTGAAATAATTTCTCAGGGATGTTCTATGGGTGACCCTTTTCAAAAATTGTTTGCGAAATTTCAATCCGTCAAGAAACATGGCTCTGGTGAATGGGGGCTACTTGTACTTATATGGGCATGCAGAAATTCTTGAAAATTCTTACTTCTCTGAAACGGCTGATCAGATATTGAAAAAAGTTCACAGAGATGTTCCTTGGGTGACCCTTTTAAAAACTTGTTCGCGAAATTTTGATTTGCCAAGAAACATGGCTCAGGTGAATTGGGGCTACTATATGGAAATGAAGAATTTCTTGAAAATTCACCTTCTCTGAAACCCATGATCAGATTTTAAAATAATTTCAAAGCAATCTTCCTTGGGTGACCATTTTCAAAAATGTTTTCGAAATTCTGATCCATCAAGAAACATGGCTCTGGTAAATGGGGTCCACTTGCACTATTCGGACATGAAGAAATTCTTGAAAATTCTTCTTCACTGAAATGGTTGGTCAGATTTTGAAATGATTTCACAGAGATGTCCCTTGTGTGTCCCTTTTCAAAAATTGTCAAGTGCTAGCATCGGTATGCAGTGGCACTGTTTCAGTAAGTTCCAAGTAATAGAGGTGACCAATGACATACATTTAATATTGTTTTGGGTATATTATGTCAGGCAATATGCCAACATGGATATATTAAAGAAAAAGAAAAATGAAAAGATCTAACTTGGTGGGAAGCTGCCTATTACAAGTAACTGCATTTGCTCAAGTAAATTGCAGACTAGTCAAAATCGAAGAATTGCTGAAAACTAATCAAATTTGACTACACCATTAAATTTGAGTCTAATTGGAAGAAAACCTTGAGTAAAAACAAATGAGTTTTTCTTTCTTTCATTTCTGTTTTCCAAAGCTGTTTGAATTACGTAAAAGCAAGATTGTCCTGTAAAAGGGTGATGACCATCTATCAGTCCCAAAATATCAAGGTTTCACCATTAGTGCGACTTTCAGGACCTTCAGTCCTTTGATTTAATTTCTTGAAGTCAGCATTTCTGGTTTTAATCATTGTACTTTTTTTCTTTTTGCATCATGAATTCATAGTGTATGCTAGAATAAAAGCAAAATCTGTGCCAGTAGAGCGATATCAGGCCCTTCAGGACCTTCTAGTTCCTACATTTCGTGCACTTGACGTAATATTGTAATGCATTGCGATATGGAAGGGATACGCCATGGGAAATAACTGGAAAGAACCTTACTTGATATTAATGTAAGTTCCTCCCAAAAAGGGTTAAAAGCGTGATATGAATAAAATATATATATATATATATTTTAGCTCCACTGGCCAAAGGCCAGCGGGCTTATGTCATGGCCCGTTGTCCGTCGTGCGTCCGTCCGTCCGTGCGTTAACTTTTTCTTTAAACATCTTCTCTGAAACTACCCATCCAATTTTGATGAAACTTCACAGAAATGATCCTGCCATGATCCTCTTCAGAATTTCTTGAAAGAATTTAATTCCTTCAAAAACTCTGGTTGCCATGGCAACAAAACTGAAAAAAATTGAAAATCTTTGAAAATCTTCTTGTCTGAAACCGTAAGGCCTAGGGCTACCAAATTTGGCATATAGCTTTATCTAATGGACTTCTACCAAGTTTCTTCAAATTATAGCCCTGGGGTCAAACTTTACATGGGCTTATTTAGGGAGAACTTTAAAACTCCTCTTCTACCTATGCATAGGACCTAGGGCTACCAAATTTGGGATGTTGTTCATCTAGTGGACCTCTACCAAGACTGTCTAAATTATAGCCCTAGGGTCAAAATTGGCCCCGCCCAGGGGGTAACAAGTTTTACATGGGCTTATATAGGGAGAACTTTAAAACTCCTCTTCTACCTAGCCATAGGGCCTAGGGCTACCAAATTTGGCATGTAGCTTTATCTAGTGGACCCTTACCAAGGGTGTCCAACTTATAGCCCAGGGGTCAAATTTGGCCCCGCCCCGGGGGGGGGGTAACAAATTTTACATGGGCTTATATAGGGAAAACTTTCAAAATCTTCTCGCACCTAGCTATAATGGCTAGGGCTATCAAATTTTGCATGTAGCTTTATCTAGGGGGTTTGTACCAAGGGTGCCCAAATTAAAGCCCTGGGGTCAAATTTAGCCCCATCACAGGGGGTCACAAGTTTTACATGGGCTTATATAGAGAAACTTTAATAATCTACTTTTACATAGCCATAAGGCCTAGGGCTACCAAATTTTGCATGTAGCTTTATCTAATGGGCCTCTACCAAGAGGGCCCAAATTTTAACTTTGGAGGTCAAGTTTGACCCCACCCCAGGGGTCACAAGTTTTATATTGGCTTTATAAACTTGTGTCATGGGTCACATATTTTACAGGGCCTTTTATTGAGCAAACTTTTTTTACAGGGCTTTTTATTGGGCAAGATTAAAAAATCTTCGTATTTATAACCACACATTCTAGTTTCATATTGTAGGTCTGAGGTCAAAATTGGCTCCATCCAGGGATCACAAGTTTAACATGGGCTTCAAAATATAGTCACTTCAATTTAAACATTAATCAAGGGAAATAACTCTTTGTATGAAAGATAAAGTTTGGTACTATTTACCTCCCTTGATTATCAAACTGCATTGATACGTGATTGGTGCTAGACATTAAGTTTTTTGATAGAAAATATTCTGTTTTCAAGTGTGATTCATTTTGATGCTAATAATTATGCTCACATGAGTTGAATAATAAATTCAGAGTAAGGTTTCTATCATTCAGCTTATTTTTCCAAGGATTTTACCTTTCATGCTTATGAATTAACCTGCTTGTACTGCCTGACAGTGTTCATTGTTTTTGAAGGCCCTCTTTTTCAGGGTCATGAACACCTGAATTTGCGTGGTAAAGGGTTAAAAAGCCAGTGGAGCGATACAGGGCCATCATGGCCCTCTTGTTTTTTTTTTTTTTTTTTTTGGGGGGGGGGGTCGAAAGTCCTTTTATTTTGTGAACATCATCGGTTATATTTCCACGGGTGGCGCAGAATTTCGATCTTTCAAATATCTTGTAAAGATCCTCTGTATAGTCTACTGAAGCTTAACTCTTTTCAAGATGATAGACTGATAGGGTTGTCTTTGAATAGTATCTCTTAAAATGCATAGTTTGTCCATGATCTTTTTTGTTGTTCCAAACAAAAACTATATCATGTTTTCAGTATGCTAGAATTAATTTCCTCTTGACATCTTGCCGTTGTGAATTTGTCCAAATTCAAAGCATTTGCGAACTCGAAATACTGCACTTGTCTTTGAAATAGTACTTTTGTTTTTCCGGTGTCGTGTGATATTTCTTGTGTGCCGCTTACGAACATAAGAAAATACTTCTTATTTCAAATGTAATTGGCATATCGTCAATTGGAAAGCAGTTGCAGGCAACAAATTAAACATGGTTTTTATCATGGATTTTTTCTTTAAGAACTAGAAAATACTTGTAGCCAGGGTACTCTCCTTTTCCACTATAGCACAAGCAATTTTAGCGTTGTTTGTCAAATTCGGTGATTAGCCATTGGAGCGATACGGGGCCATCATGGCGCTCTTATTTTCTGTCAGTTTGAAAGTTTCTGTTTTACTCATTTAACTTTGTTATGATCGTCCCGGTCAAGCTGTAATTGTGCTAAATATTGATTGATCTATTAACTTTTTACCTGTTATGCCAATTTGAGACTCTTCCATTTCAGCAGCAAATAAAGATATGATGTCAAAATTATGGACGAATGAGGATACAGATATCTGATTGATTGGAAAACACTGTGGGAAAAGGAGAAATTGCTCGTTACGAGCAATTTTTCCTTTTCCCACAATGTTTTCAAAAGCTGTCTGTTGTTGATACGCCAAAATGAGTATTTATGGAGTAAAGGGTAAAGTTAAATACAATGTATATGATCCATATGCTCTGCGAAAAGGGGGCTAAACGCATCTGTGAAAAGTATCCACTCATGTCAGCCTGCGCAGTCCGCGCAAGCTGACATGGGCGGAAACTTTTCGCTATCTTTAACTTTTTTCTTCCATGTCAAAGGATAATTCTACCTCATGATTCAGTTGGTTGTTAGAGGAAATGGGTTTGAAGGATCTACAGTTATATGGTGACTTGCGTAACATTATGGAACACGGAGATGCACTAAGCCCCCTTTTGCCAGAGCACGACTCAAATATTAAATGGTCTATGATTAACACGCGAAAAGGGGCATTCGGTCATTTCCGTAAAGTGTCGTCTCGGATCAGCTAGCACAAGTTATTCCGATACCGCACTTTACGACTACATATACGATTTTGTGCTATAGCAGACTTGCACAAAACAGAAAATTACATGAAAAAACGGAAAGTGTTGGGTTGAATCAAACTGAGCGGACTGCGTAGGCTGATCCGAGACGACACTTAACGGAAATGGCCGAATGCGGTTCCTTTTGGCGTGTTGCAAGCTATATAGAAAAAGCGTGACGTCGTTAATTAATTGCTTATTTGATCTTTGGAACAAGAAAAACGGGAAAAAATGTTTACTTTGTTAAGTTTCGAAGGTAAAAAATATCGACCGGAGAACTTTACTCTTTGCCTACTATATCGCACCTCTAGGACCTTTTGTGGACAGTGTAGATCAAGATCAGACTGCACAGAATGTGCAGTCTGATCTTGGATCTACACTATCCAATAAGGAGATATTTTTGCCCTAAAGATACAATTGAAATAACAAATGTTGCATTTTTAATATCAGTTAGAAAGTTCTCATTTCAATTTCGCAGCAAGATATGGGTTAAGAATTTATAAACCCTTTGGATCATGTAGACAACTTCTCGCGCTTTTCTCGATAGTGTACTTTAAGATCAGACCGCTTGAAAGCTTTAAACTGATTAGATACGTACTGTTTGCTATTCTAGGAATGATCGTAACAAAATAACTAAGCCTGGAAATAACAATGTAATTGCTTTCCTTCAGCAAAATTTTAATCATCCCAACTCTTTTTTTACTCTTTTACCAAACGACAAAATTTTGGACTTGTCGAAATTGAAAGGATTTGCAGACGACAAAATAAACGTGACTCATAAATTGAAACTTGACTTTAGAAGAGTAGAAAACATTGTGGGAAAAGGAGAAAATGCTGGTAACCAGCATTTTCTCCTTTTCCACGCAATGTTTTCTACTCTTCTAAACCATTTTCTCCTTTTCCGACAATCTTTTCTACTCTTCTAAAGTCCAGTTCCCAATTTATGAGTCACGTTTATTTACCCTGCTTACCAAAATTTGCTACTTTTTCCGCAATGTTTGCAATAGCCTAGTTCCAGAGGCTCAACAAAATTCGGGATCTTTTAGTAGAGGGTTCTGTAAAAATTAGCAGTCCGTCGAAATTCCCTCACTTTGGGTGCAGTGTATTGAAACAAAAACGTACTGCAATTCCCACAATAGTAACTTTAATCCTTTCTTTTAATCTAACCAAAATTTTCACGAAATAAAAATCAATCATTTCGTGCTATCCGGTAGGATATCGAGAAATGGTGGAAATATTTTTTTTTGATATTCCACGGGTACGATGGTTGAAAATACCGATTTTTACATTCAAGTTACCTAGGTAAATTGTGCGTGACTCACAACCAGATGGAAATATGACATCATTTACCTTACATTTCTCGTGCTTAACGTCATATTGTAATGTGTTGCTATGTGGGAGGGGTACGCCGCGGGTATTAAATGAAAAGAACCGAATAAGATTTTGATAAAGCTCCTCCCAGAAAGGGTTAAAAGCATGAAATAAATAGAATATTTGGGGTTTTTTTTTTTCGATCCTTCACCGAGAAAGAAACCACAAATATTCTTCATATCTGATATTACATGTACATGTATATGCTTCTGCGGCCAGCCTTTACAGCTTATTGTGCCAACTGACACAGTATGACGTACTTAGCATGTAAATGTATATTGCTTAACCCTTTCCCAAACAATCCCTGGTTTTTACGGGTCTGGAATAGTAGCCTTTTGAAAACATTGTGGGAAAAGGAGAAAATGCTGGTAACCAGCATTTTCTCCTTTTCCCACAATGTTTTCTACCCTATCATAGACAGAAATCATCTTTTCAGCAAGAGTTGAATTGTCGTCTGCAAATGCTTTCAATTTGGTCTAGTCCAAAAGTTTGTCGTTTGGGAAAGGGTTAAATTTCTATGTCCGGTGTTTGCGTCCAAAATGCTAAATCTACTAAGGAAATTAATACACAAATTAAAAATGTTCTAGTGCAACATGGAAAAAATTTTCTTGAAAGTTGATAAATACGGATTTATACAGATATAATACTTTTGCATTATTTTGACCGACCAGAAATTCTTTTGATGTGTATCTTAAAATCATTTGTTGATACCTTTGTTAGTTTCCAGAAAAGGGAGGTAATTCTTATCTCCCTTTGTAATGAGAATATAGTGGTTTTAGATTTATAAATTCTAAGAAGGACAAAAAAGAGAGAAATGTAGCTCGGTTAAAGTAGTACAATAATACTCATTTTTAATTATATTATATAGCAAATTTTGTAGGGTAGTGCTATAGTGGAAATAGCTGTTTTCTATTACGAGTCCACTACCTTAACACTTTACCCCACAAGGCATTTCTAAGGCATCTCTAATTGACCCTAAATGGCAGCAAGGATGAAGCCGTTTCTTATGTGTAAATGACACCTTTCGATAGCATAGAAAATGTTGTGACAAAAGGTGAAATTGCTCGTCACAAACAATTTCACCTTTTGCCACAATGTTTTCCAAAGGCTCCTACAAGCAATGTGGAGAAATGAGTATCTGTGGAGTAAAGGGTTAAGGCCGAAATATTGAAAACAGAGTAAACATGTGCGTCAAATAATCAGAAACGCTCTTTTTGAAACACTGTCTTACGGGTTGTGAATATTTCACTTTCTGTTGCTTAGATATATAATGAAGTTATACGTCTATAAAAAATAATGATAATAAAAGTAATAATAATAGAAAGAAAAAGCGGAGAGAGGAGAAAATCAACTCTTTACCAAACGACATAAAAATTAGACTGGTCCAAATTTAAAAGATTTGCAGACTCCAAATCAAATGTAACTGAAATAATGATTTCTGTCTTGGATGGGGAAGAAAACATTGTGGGAAAAGGAGAAAATGCTGGTTACCAGCATTTTCTCCTTTTCCCACAATGTTTTCAACAGGCTTCTTATTTAGGGGGTAGTTAAAAGTCATGATTGTGTGGTAAAGAGTTAAAAGGCTATAGAAAAGGGTTTGGCGTTTGACCAAACATACTAATTATGAATATTTAATCAAGAGGCACTTGGCAGAAATACGAGAACGGAACCCATCTCCCGGTAAAGACGCCATATACAACTCTTTATTTCATGCTTTCCGGTAGAAATAGCAGTGAAAATATTTTTCGATCTTACATTGGTACCACCAGTGAAAATACCGATTTTCACGTTCTTGTTGCCTAGGTAAATTGCGCCTGCCTAACAACCAGATGGGAAATATGACGTCATATAGGGTACATTTCTCGCGCTTGACGTAACGTTGCTATGCGGGAGGGGTACGCCACGGGGAATAAGGGAAAAGAACTGTACTGAATTTTGATAAAGCTTCATCCAGAAAGGGTAAAAAGCATGAAATAAACAGAATATTTGTATTTTTCGGTGAAAGATCGAAATTTATTTCATCTCGTGAACACCATCGGTAATATTTTCATTCGTGGCTGCGCCACTCGTGAAAATATTACCGATGGTGTCTACTCGATGAAATAAACTTCGATCTTTCACCGAAAAAAACAAATATCCTCTATATAGTCGTACACCGGATCTATGTACACTTAACTCCGTCCATGAACCGTGTTCTATCAAAAAGGAGGCTTATTGCATCTGCGAAAAGTATCAATCCAGGCCAGCCTGCGGCAAAAAGATCAAAGATAGTGCAGGTCATTTTAAGTTGATAGTTCAAAAATTATTGTTTAGTAAGATAGAATGACCACTTTCCATGCGGAAAATATTGTATAATAAGGTAGAATGACCACTTTTCTTGCAGGAAATATCATGAAAGCGAAAAATGTAGACCCTGGTCAGCCTGCGCAATCCGCGCAGTCTGACCAAGGTTGACACTTTTCGCAGTTCTGATCCCTTTTAGCGTAACGGGTCACAAATGGGTTTTGAAAAAAAAAAAGAAGAAAAAACCCGAGGTAAAAATGGTGAGTGAAACGATTAGATATGGTTCTTTTCTTTGGTAAAGAGTAGCTTTATTGTCACGTGACCCTCAAAAATCCATAACCTACCTTAACCCTTTACCAAACAATCCCTGGTTTTTACGGGTCTGGAATAGTAGCCTTTTGAAAACATTGTGGGAAAAGGAGAAAATGCTGGTAACCAGCATTTTCTCCTTTTCCCACAATGTTTTCTACCCTATCATAGAGAAAAATCATCTTTTCAGCAAGAGTTGAATTGTCGTCTGCAAATGCTTTCAATTTGGTCTAGTCCAAAAGTTTGTCGTTTGGGAAAGGGTTAATATGTACCCAAAACGCAGTTATCCAATAAAGAAAAAAAACGCTTCACTTTTACGCACTGTCGGAAATGGAACTTTAACAAGAAACTGGAACGTGCGTAATAACCATGTCTTTGAAGATTTCATTTCACGCTGAAGTAATGTTTGTGAACTTCAAAATAAACGTTGACTGTATTTGACACCCATGAAGAATTGTGAAACGAAAAGCAAATAAATGGCAATGAAGTCCAAATAAGAACAAGAACCTTAAAGAACATAGCAGCAGTTATTGTCGGCACCTTTGGGAGTTACTTTGCGTTTTGTGTCAAGTTTTACTTTAAGGCAGTAGACCCGTAACACTTCTAGAACAGCACGGAATAAAATTTCTTGATAGTTGATAAATACAGATTTATACAGATATAATATCTTTGCACATTTTTAACCGACCAGATTTTTTGGGACGTCTATCTTGAAATTATTTGTTGATACTTTTGTTTGTTTCTAGAAAAGGGAGGTAATTGTTGTCTCCCTTTGTAATGAGAATAAAGTATTTTATAGATTTATTAATCATAATTCTAAGAAAACAAAAACAAAAAGAAAAAAAAATTGGCTCGGTTAAAGTAGTTACAATAATAACTCTTTTTTAATCGTAGCAAATTTTGTAGGATGATACTAGTCTATAGTGGAAATAGCTGTTTTCTATTACGGGTCCACTACCTTAATTCTGTTAATTCTTTGCGATAAAAGAGAACTGAACCTCTTATACTATTTCCTGATATCTAATCGGAATCTACTTGATCTAGTGGCTAAATCTATGTTCAATTTCCAAAGGAGTAATGCAATCGACTGCCTACAATGTGTTTGTCACGTGACATTATAGTAGCTGCTTATTCGATGCTTGTCTTTTCTCCGGTATTCTCACATTACTCAACAAGAGATAAAGATTTTTCGATCACCAAAAATGTCTGTGACGTCACACACGATATTTCCACGAGTACACCATATAATGCTTCTTCTACGATTTTATGTGGTGTTTATTGCACAAACTTCGGTAACAGTTGCGGTTCTTTTGTCTTCGACGAACTGACGGAAAACTGTAAACTGCATCAAACTACAGCTTCTAGTATAACCTCTGGATGTGCAAATCGACTGTATTATGGCGAAAAGAGGGTAGGTGAAAGGGAGGGAAGCCCTGCTCTATGTGAAAATGGGGTTCATTGCATTTGCAAAAAGTATAGACCCATGTCAGCCTGCGCAGTCCGCGCAGGCTGACCTGGGCCGAAACTTTTTGCTATCTTTAATTTTTCTGCAATGTCAAAGGACCGGTCTTATTTATGGTACAATTGGTTATTAAAGAAAAATTAATTTAGGGAAGCTATGAGGGGCGTTCAATAAGTAATGCCGCTGACCCACATCCAGTTGTCTGATCTAGCTGAAATTTTGCAAGTGTAATGATTAATATCTATCGGTTTTGTGACCCTCGTACATATATTTAGGTGATATCTATCTTGGTATAGTGCCGGAGATGCATTAAGCCCTATCTATCTATCTATCTATCTATCTATTTATCTATCTATCTACCTATCTCTCTATCTATTAGAGAATCCAAGTTTTGCAATTTCAAAGCTGTGTTCGCTCGGAAAGGACATACCATATCTCAGCGAACAGAGGACAGTGAAGATCAATGATTCAAGATCAGACTACACATTCTGTGTTTTCTGATCATTTCTACATTCGCAAATATTTTTAATGAAGTCAGGCGGAGCTGCATGTGAATTAATTAGTCCAAAATTTAAAAAAGAAAACACGTAAATCTGAATCTAGTTCATTGTTTGAACTTGTGACTTTATACAGACAGCTGTTCTGATTTAACAGCTGAACAGCTTTGATCTTTGTGACAGACTGAAAAATTGCTCTCACGATCAAAATTTCTGTAGCCCCAATTAAAGCCCAGCAAACTAGATCTTAGAACGTCTTACCCCGTCCCGACAGGATCGGAAAACGGGTTGCGGTGGGGACAGAACGTGCAATGTTGGCCTGATAATTCCTGAAGCCTCTGTCTCACCAAACCTGTTCTAAGAAAATCTTACCCCGGTCAAAAAAAATCGCAAAACGGGCAGAGGTCGTGAAATGACGTGAAATTTCAGTCGGTAATATACAAACGCAGTGACAATTGATGCCTGATTGCACCACGTCTCTATTAGGATCGAAGCACAACAGTTCCGTTTGTCGTACGTCCATCGCGTTTTAACCCTTTCCCAAACAATCCCTGGTTTTTACGGGTCTGGAACAGTAGCTTTTTTAAAACATTGTGGAAAAAGGAGAAAATGCTGGTAACCAGCATTTTCTCCTTTTCCCACAATGTTTTCTACCCTATCATAGACAGAAGTCATCTTTTCAGCAAGAGTTGAATTGTCGTCTGCAAATCCTTTCAATTTGGTCTATTCCAAAAGTTTGTCATTTGGGAAAGGGTTAAGTTCGTTGTCATCCCGTCTAATGACAGGACGGAATAGACGGCAAGAAATTTTGAGCAGGCACAAAGTTCTGGGTCAGCTTCCCGTCCTAATCCGTCCATTTAGTTCATAAACAGATCGTAAAAGGTTGCTAATACGTCCACTCCGTCTGAACACAGTTTACGTCCGTTCAGCAAAAAGTTTCGGGACGGAGCGAGAGCGAGTTTGGTGTGACGGGCTATTAACTCTTTATCAAACGACAAAATTGTAGGCTTGTCCAAATGGAAAGCATTTGCAGGCGACAAAATAAAAGTGACTGAAAACTCAAAATTTGTTTTGTGAAGGGAAGAAAACATTGTGGGAAAAGGAGAAAATGCTGGTTACCAGCATTTTCTCCTTTTTCCACAATGTTTTCTAAAGGCTTTTTTCTCAGGGGCGTCAAAAGTAGGGATTGTGTGGTAATGGGTTAAGAACATAGGGTGTGTGTGCATTCGTCAGCCGTTAATTTATGAAGAGTGAAGCAAAGTATTTTGATGTAAATAGCCTTTTGATTCTTAGACTGCGAAGCGCGACTCAATGACGTTTTGCGGACAGTGTAGATCAAGATCAGACTGCACAGAACGTGCAGTCTGATCTTGAATCTACACTGTCCGATAAGGAGATATTTGTATTCCCAAAACACCTCCGAAATAGCAACATTTTGGGTTTTTAGCTTCATGAATGAGAGCTTCATTTAATTCTTTACCAAACGACACTATTTAACACTGGTCTAAATTAAAAGCATGTGCAGACAACAAAATAAACGTACCTCATAAATTGAAATTTGTGTCCAGCAGGTTAGAAAAGATTGTGGAAAAAGGAGAAAATGCTAGTTACCAGCTTTTCCTCCCTTTCTCACAATGTTTTCTGAAGGCGTCTAGTCCAAATCTAAAAATATGCAGACGACAAAATTAACGTAACTTAAAAATATAAATTTGTGTAAAGCAGGGTAGAAAACATTCTGGAAAAAGGAGAAAATGCTGGTAACCAGCATTTTCTCATTCTCCCACAATGTTTTCTAAAGGCGTCTATCTCAGGGTCGTAAAAACCTGGGATTCTTTTGTTTCAGTTTAGCAGGCTGATGGTTACCTTTACGACAGTCTAAATATTATATTTTTTTTGTTTTCCTAGGTTTCTGGTTCGACAACAAATACACCGTCAACATCAGTTACATATACAGCTCCAACCAGTGATGGTACATCTCTTCCTGTATCAACGACCTCTGATACTCCTTCTGAAACATCAACTGCTTCACTATCCACGGGTGCAGACAGTTTGTCTGGGGATCAGTTTACTTTCTCGAGCACAACGATAACAGAGTTCCATACAGACCCGGACACGAGTCTTTCTTTCCTATCGACGTTGTCAACAATAGAAACGATAGGTTCAACTACTTCAAATGAACTGCATCTTTCGACATCGGAAAGGCCATCAGCAGACTCGGCCTCAGCATCGTCAACCGACATCACCGAAGTGACTGAGACCCCTGATCAGTCAACAACAACCATGTACAACTCCCAAACCACATCCTTCACATCGGACCATCAAACCGTCTCTTCAACTGAAACTTCTTCTTCACTAGATATAACATCTGGTATATCTACAATGGGTTCACATATGACTACAGACCTTCCTATAGGGTCGGGAACAGAATCAACATCTACATCTGGTACTGTTAAAAAATCTTATTCTGATATATTCAGTTCTGACTCGAGTACAACAGAAACGTCAACACATACATCATCTGGCACCACAACATCTTCAGATTTATCTACATCCACTGCTTTATCTTCAACTATGTCAATTACCACCGAAATGGCTATTTCAACTACCGCCGAAATGTCTACAGCTTCATCATCGGGCACAAAAGTATTGACAGATTCGTCAACAACTTCTTTTGTATCATCAACTAAGTTAACTACCGCCTTAATGTCTACACACATATCATCAAGCACTGAAACATCTACAAGTTCGTCAATAACTTCTGCTTTATCTTCAACTGTGTCAGTTACTGCCAAGGCATCTTCAACGACATCATCAGTAATTGAAATGTCGACAGATTCGCTAACAAATTCTGCTGTATCATCAACAAAGATTACTACCGCTAAAATGTCTACACCCATTTCGTCTGGCAGTGAAACATCTTCAGATTCGTACATGACTTCTGCTTTATCTTCAGCTTTATCAGATACTGTCAAAGCATCTTCAAGTACATCACCTGCCACTGAAACAACCATAGATTTGTCAACAACTCCAGCTGTATCTTCAACTATGTCAGCTTCTGCCGAAATATCATCAGGAACTGGGATGTCTACAGGTTCGTCAGCAACTTCTGCTGTGACTTCAACTGAGTCAGCTACACCTACAGCATCTGGCACTGATACATCTACAGATTTGTCAACAATTTCTGCTTTATCTTCCACTTTATCAGCTACTGCCAAAATATCGTCCGGCACTGGGATGTCTACGGTTTCATCAAAAACTTCTGTATCTTCAACTGAGTCAGCTACATTTATGTCATCCGGCATTGAAACATCAACAGGTTCGTCAGCAATTTCTGCTCTATCCTCAACTATGTCAATTACTGCCGAAATATCAACCGGCGCTGGGATGTCTACAGATTCGTCAGCAACTTCTGCCTTATCTTCAACTATGTTTACATCATCTGCCACTGTAACATCTACTGACGCTTCAACAACGTCTGCCTCATCTTCGACACAATCAACACCCGCCGAATTGAAAACACTGTCATCATTCGGCACTGCCACATCTACAGATTCGTCAACAACTTCTGTTGTATCTTCTACTCTGTCACTTACCACCGAAATGTCTACACCTTCCTCATCTGGCACCGAGAAATCTACAGATGTTTCAGCAACTTCTGCTTTATCTTCAACCAAATCAACTTCCGCCGAAGTGTTTACATCTTTATCATCTAGTACACAAATATCTACAGATACTCCAAAAAATTCTGTTGTATCTTCAACTGACTTAGTTTCAGTTACATCATCTGGCACTTGAAATATCAACAGATTCGTCAATAACATCTGTTGTATAATCAACTATTTCAATTACTATCGTAATGTCAACACCTTCATCATCTGGTACTGAGATGTCTACAAATTCATAATCCAGCCATGAAAACTCCTAAAAGTGAAAAAGGTCGCTCTATATCTGAAAAACTCCCGAAACTATGGAACGCCCTAACTGTCTTATATGATGAAACAGCTATACCTTAGTCATCAGGTACGAAAACTTCCTAGGAGACTTCACTGAGCTCCCGAATAGATTCGTCAACAGCTTTTATCTACATTGTCTGACCCTGTAAAAGGCTCGTAATCTAGTTATGTAACGTAACATCAAAAACAAAATCTAGCAAATGGTGTACTCTGTCTGTGAACTTCAATAATAAAGTAAACACAGAGAAAAAAATCAAAAGCATATTAAACGTAGAGCTTTTTCCAAAGAAAGGATCGGAAAAAATTTATTTAAAGTGCGCAAATATATAGCAAATATAATGTACATGTATAATATAGACGAGTGAAATTGTTTATCTATGGGACCGGCTGAAGGGTCATGAAATTATAATTTATGACTAGGGTAGTCGTAGTTCTGCTGCTGCTTTGTTATCCCAAAACGTGCATAAATACATACATGTATGAAAGGGATAGATCGTTGCTTAGAAGGACACTTCAAAACTCGGTTGCTGTATTTGAAATACTTAAAAGATAGAATTAGTTGACGTTTGGACAGTGCTTAAGGATACATTAATGAACCGAACAAATTTCGTGGTCACTCAGTATTGAGGTTTTATTTTATTTGCTGCACATCCTAAATCAGTTCCAGGTAATCATGTGACTGGTAGACGGACTTTTCATTGGTTTGTGAAGAAGCACTTGCTTTTAGTTCTGTGGATATGACTGTTGGAAAAAGTGAAGGTAAACTTGGTGATCTCGGGGGTACTTCCGGTTTATCCGCTTGCGCATACACGGGTTCGTCCATGTCGAACTCATTATTCTGTAGATGCGCCTTCGAATCCTGCCGGTAAGCCTTATGAATGAAATAAAGTTCGTTTTTATTTCTTTTAAGTTCTCTCGATGATCGTTGCCAAACGATGAGCAAAACCACTAGCAATGTCACCGATATCACGAAGAAAGTCGACAACAGAAACACAAGCACAATAACGACTATTCGGCCGTCATTGGTGTCGCTTTCCGAATTAATCGACGACTCTTTCCTAAGATCCTCCAAATTTGCGTAAGAGAAGGCTTCGGTTCTTGTCGTGCTATTTCTGCTAAAACGGATATCTGTTGTTGATGGTAACTTCATAACTGTACTTGTTTTGGTACCACTTGGTTGTGTTGTTAATGATAGAATCTGTTGTATTTGTTTTTGCGTGTAGTTTGTGTCCGGCATTCTGGACGTTAAAGATGCAAGCACAGTTGATGATATCGCACTTGTAGTTGGGGCTATAGTTTCTGTTCCCGTTGAAAGGTCCTTAGTAAATTGTGACGACTGTAATCTTGACTTTGTATCAGTTTTTGACTGTGGTGTTGAAAGCAGTACGCTTGTGGTTGGAATCTTCTCTACAATATTCAAACTATTGATGTTAACCCTTTGGCTTCCACGAGCGACCAGAAAAGGTCATTGGGTCGCGCTTGGCAGCCCATGGGTTAAGAATGGATCAAAAGTATGAATGAAAGGATTACTAGTAACAGATGATTAGAAAAGAAACAAGATGGCAAGACCTCGACTGTAGCAGGTCATTATTACATATATGTGACCCATCACGCAAAAAGGGACCATCTGGGAACTTCGGAAAGTGTCAACCCTGGTCAGACTGCGCGAATTGCGCAGGCTGACCAGGGTTGACACTTTTCGCTTTAACCCTTTACTCCACAGATACTCATTTCTACACATTGCTTGTAGGGGCCTTTGGAAAACATTGTGGCAAAAGGTGAAATTGCTCGTGACGAGCAATTTCACCTTTTGTCACAATGTTTTCTATGCTATCAAAAGGTGTCATTTACACATAAGAAACGGCTTCATCCTTGCTGTTATTTAGGGTCAATTAGAGATACCATAGAAATGCCTTATGGGGGGAAATGGGTTAATTACATTTTCTGTATGAAAAGTGGTCATTGTACCTTGTTATACAATCATTTTTGAATAATCAACTTAAGTTGACCTGCACTATCATTGATCTGGTCCTTTTTTCCGTGATGGGTCACATATACCTCTATCATACGACAAAATTTATTCTTGTCCAAAATGTAAATTGAAACATGAACGTGACACAAAGATAGAAATTTGCGTTTAGGAGGGGAGAAAACAGTCGTGTGACAAGAGCCGTCAGAGATGGGTTATGCTCCCCGAGCAAGTGCTTGTCATAAAATGTATGAAATTGGGGAAAAAATAAAAAATAACAAGGGCACATGCTGGAATTTTCCATAAGCAATATGAAATTTCATGATATTTTGACAAAAATTGAAAGAGATATTAGTAAAAATTGCAATTTTGCATTAAGCCCCTTTTTTCCATGACACGGCGTGGAATTGAAAAACCGGGAAAACTACATCGGCACTTTACCCTAAGGAGTTCATATATGAAGTTTTATCCAATTTGGTCCAGGGGTTGCAGAGAAATGGCTTCGTACCGACAGACGGACGAAAGGACGGACGGACGGCGAGACGAAGCGGCGACTATATGCTCGCCGTTCGGGGAGCATAAAAAGGAGGAAATGCTGGGTATCGACATTTTCTCTTTTTTTTTCACGATGTTCTCGAAGGCTCCTTTTTCAGTCATTAAATCCCGCGATTGCGTGGTAAAGAATTAACGATATTTCAGAAGACTTCTTCCTTTGGGTCGTAAAAACCAGGGATTGTTTGGCAAAAGGTTAAATGAAGGGTATCAAGAAAACGGCTTGGTCATAAACTTACGTGTGTCAGCACCACAATCACACGTGACACAGCCTAGGTTGTATTTTCTCACACAGGATATCGGACACTGCATCCAGTTTGGCTCACATCCGGTTACTGTGGTAGAATATAGAATTTTGTAAATATTGTTTGTAAATTGCACAAAAGAGTTTTGATGATTTTTGGTAAATGTATAGATTTTCGAATTTATTTCTATCGAAACTTAGAACTTTGTATTATTCTTATTACAAGTTTAGAATTATGCCTTTTATTCGTTTTTGTTAGGCCCTTTGGCTCTTTAAAACAGTTTATGAGAGCCATTCTTCAATTATTTCCCTTGATCCTTCTCCAGTAGGCTACTACATTGGTCTCGATAAATGGCTAACATCTGTACTTGGATTTTATCCTTGATTTTCTTGCACTGTACCGCCATGTTTTTGAGATGATATTTCAAGTAAATCGAGTTAGGTTGTTTTACAGATTGATGTATATGGATTTTCTGATGATTAAGAACAGAATTTGATTCAAATTACATGCAGACATTATACAGATACATCATTAATCACTGATATATTTATCGCAACATCCTTAATGGAATCAAGGATAAAAACAAAGGAATACAAGTGAAAGGTCCAATCTGTTATTTGGTTACCGTTAGTCTTTATCTGGCACGGGAGATAACCTAACTTCCGGGAAAGGCCCCCATTCGTTACCTACTCATACACATTCACAGCAGACGGCTTTTGAAACACCCTTATAGAGCATACATTATTTCATTCTACATACAGTAGCCGTTTTCTAGCAAATGGGGGGTGTTTAACTCTTTATAGCAAATGACAAAATTGTAGACTGGCCAAAATTGAAAGTACTAGCAGACGACAAAATGAACATGACTAAAAAGATCAAACTTGGTTTGGGAATGGTAAAAAACATTGTGGGAAAAGGAGAAAATGCTGGTAACCAGCATTTTCTCCTTTTCCCACAGTGTTTTCAAAAGGCTTCTCCTTTTCCCACAATGTTTTCAAAAAGCTTCTTTCTCATGGTAGTCAAAAGTCAGGATTGTGTGGTAATGGGTTAATGCATCCATGTGATACGTTAGACTGAGTAAGATATCACATAATTATTGATTTATAAATGAATAAATTTATGAATATTCATTTTCTCTATCAACAGACTGAATAATGAGGTAAAATGACATTGGGACAGTTTTACAAATAATAAAAAGTCTCGACATATCGTCGGTTTACTTCGAAATCATCATAACTACAGGTTGTAACACAGCCTAAAATTTTGTCATTTGGTAATGAGTTAACGAAGCGCTTTTGCAGTTAAAATTCTAGGAAATGCAGCTCAAGAAATATTAAGTTTAGTTCACACTGAAGCTAGCGATATTTTGGAAAGATCTATGCAGGTAATTGGAGAGGTCATCAGATCTCTCCAACAGTGGTGAGTTTAAAAGGCAGACTGCCAAAGAATATTCTGTCTAATTCTATTTTTCCAGCGTAATTAATATATTGTTCTGATACGCAGTCTGCTTCGTCATGGTTTTGTAAATAAAGCGAAATAAAAAAAAAAAACGAAACAGGAAATAGACGTATTTATTTTTATAAATGACGATTTTCAGAACAGATTTAATTTAGTAATTTGCCATGGGTGCAAATGACCTCTTTGATAATTGTAGTTTTTTTTTATTAAGCAAGTTTTCCAAACAGAAGAAAAAGTAAGAAGAGCTTCGTTAAAAAAGAGAAAAAAAGACCGTTGGACAAGAACATGCAACTTGAAAACGCGCCAAGAAGGCCCAATTACCGTCATGTAAAGCATATGAGGTTTCTACGCGGCGGCTTTTTTACTCGTTTGTTTACATGTACCAAAATACATGTATGTTGAAATGGAAAGCAATCAACCTTACCTAACATTACCAAACGACAAAATTTTTGGCTTGTCCAGATCGAAAGCATTTGCAGACAACAAAATAAAAGTGAATAAAAACTTGAAATTAGTTTTGTGAATGGTAGAAAAAATTGTGGGAAAAGGAGAAAATGCTGGTTACCAGCACTTCATTCAAGTTGATTATTAACTCTTTACCAAACGGCAACATTTTAGAATTAAAAGCATTTGCAGGCGACAAAATTAATGCGACTCAAAAATTGAAATTTGTTCTGATAGGGTAGAAAACATTGTGGGAACAGGAGAAAATGCTGGTTACCAGCATTTTCTCCTGTTCCCACAATGTTTTCAAAAGTCTTCTTTTTCAGGACCGTGAAAACCAGGGATTGTTTGAGATCCAGGAGAGGTCAGCATCAATGTTTTCAAATAGAAGCCAACTTGTGTCAATAAAATGTCGACAAGACTCAAGATGAAAAATGAAATCCAAAGGTTTACACACACATCATGAAACTAACATAACTTAAAAGATCTAACCTCCACCAATCGGTATCTGACCAGGAGGATTTAATGGCGCATTTAGTCCTGTCCCAGTTCCGGCGGTACAGGAAGTGCTGCATACATAGCAGCCGGAAGTTGTGTTGAGTACTTGGCAGACCGTCTGACAAGGTTGAATGTCACAGTTGGAATTATGCCCCATCATATTCATGTTCATAAAGGCGAGATCCATGGCGTTACCGCTGGCTGTGTTACCGCTTCCTGGCCAGTTCAAAAACAATATCAAGACTTGAATTTAAACAATTTCACCAATTAATCAATTTTATTTCATGTTTTCGAGATGTTTTCGTAAGTTATCGAAAAATAAAGCTAAATAGGGCATGTCATTTAACCAGACAGAAATATCAGTGAAAGAGCTAGAAGATAGAGGAAACAACCAAGCAACCAAGAGAGAGAGAGAGAGAGAGAGGAAGAGAGAGAGAGAAGCAGACAGATATACAGGCAGGCAGCTGGGCGGGCAGACGGACGGACAGACAGACAGAGAGACAGACAGCCTGACAGACAGAGAGGAGCTAGAAAGAAAGAAAGAAAGAAAGAAAGAAAGAAAGGAAGGAAAAAAAAAGAAAGGAAGGAAAATAAAAAAAGACAGAAAAAGAGAAAGAAGGAAGGAAGGATGGAAGGAAGGAAAATAAAGAGGGAAAGACAGAAAGAAAAAAGAAAGAAAGGAAGGATAGAAGGAAGGATGGAAGGAAGGAAGGAAGGTAGGAAGGAAAAGAAAGAAAGAAAGAAAGAAAGAAAGAAAGAATAACAGAAAAGGAAACGAAACAAACTAAGAGACAGGCACACGGAGCAAACATGAAAGAGAAAAAAGAAAGAAAGAAAGAAAGAAAGAAAGAAAGAAAGTAAAGAAAAGAAAAGAATCTTACCTTGTTGGCACTTGACGAAAAATGATGTTGACAAAACTGTCAAAATTATTATGAGTTTGTTCTGGTACATTCTCCTGATCAAACTTTTATTATCAAAACTCCGCAGACTGAGACCAGAGTGACCTCTCCGTTTCCTGCCATACCAGTCGCATAATGAATTTCAAAGTCGAACTCTGTAAACTTAACAATCTATGTAGAGCATCTTCGCGAGCCAAGTTTACGATCACTACGTGGATCTAAGATCCACGTAGTGATCGTAAACTTGGCTCGCGAGGATGATGTAGAGGTTATGCATAAATATGGTAGATTCCGTTTTTCAAAGGTTGGGAGACATTGTAAGACAAAGGTGGAATTACACTTTTCAAGCAATTTCTGTTTTTCCAAAATGTTGTCATAAGCTTTCTGCACTAGATTCAGAAAAACAGGCTTTGGCTGAGTAAAGAGCATTACCCTAAAAAAGCCTTTTAACTCTTTACCACACAAATCCTACTTTTTAACAACTACGAGAAAGAAACCTTTTGAAAACATTGTTCGAAACGGAGAAAATGGTGTTAACCAGTATTTTCTCCTTTTCCCACAACCCCTCTCCAAGCAAATTTCAATTTTTCAGTCACTTTGATTTTTGTCATCTGCTAATGCTTTCAATTTCAACTAGCCTAAAATTTTGTTGTTTGGTAAAGAAATAACGATCCTGAGAGAGAAGGCTTTCGAAAGGATTGTCAGAGAAAAGGAGAAAGTGCTGGTATCCAGCATTTTGTCCGTTTCCCACAATGTTTCACTCGATCCTTTCAAAAAGTAAACTCCATTATTTTAGTCACATTTATTTTGTCGTCTGCAAAAAAACTCAATCGGGACAAGTCAAAAATCCTGTACAGAGCTAAACCATTATTGTCCAATAAATAGAGGTATAGACTGGTAAAAGGGCGTTTTTCTATTTTGAAGATACAGACGCATTACTTAACTCTTTACCACACGAGAAAATTTTAGACTGGTCCAAATTGAAAGCATTTGCAGACGACAAAATACGGGTGACTGAAAAATTGAAATTTGTTCTGGAAAGGGCAGAAAACATTGTGGGAAAAGGAGAAAATGCTGGTTACCAGCATTTTCTCCTTTTCCCACAATGTTTTCTAAAGGTTTCTTTCTCAGGGGCGTTAAAAGTAGGGATTGTGTGGTAATGGGTTAAAGATGTAACTAGCATTTTCTCCTTTTCCCGCAATGTTTTCTGTCCTATCATACACAGAAAACTTCGTTGCAGTTCCATCTAATATGTCGTCTGCAAATGCTTTCAATTTTGTCCAGTCCAACATTTTGTAGTCTGGTATAGGGTTAATGATGTAAGTTCACCCCAAACCAGACGACAAAAGTTTAGACCCGTCCAAATTGTAACCAGTTGCAGAAGGCAGTAGAAAATAACTTTAGAATTTAAATTTGTGTTTGGTAGGGCCGAAAACGTTCTGGTAAAAAAGGATAAAATGCTGATTTCGAGCATTTTAGGCCTTTTCTTTCTCCACAATGTTTCCAAAAGCTTTTTTTTATCAAGCTCTTAAAAGCTCGAGATTGCGTGATAGTTCGATACAAAGACCTCTCATCGATACTCTTTGCACTTTGAATCCAACTAAAATGGAAAAGGGGGTCACACTATCAAACCCAAAGGGTGGCCTTGAAAAAACACCGGCTGTTAATGATAAATTGATAAAATTAGTGTGCTACTTCAGATATTTACGCGATTTTTTATCATTTATCAGCAGAAAACAAACTTGTTGAACGGACTAACATTCACACACTCCCTGCACCCCCTCCTCTCTTTCTCAAATTGATTGATTGAATGGTGTTTTACGCCGCTTTCAACATTATTTCAGCCATATCACGGCTAAATTTCGCACACTCATGTATTGCCAGGATTCAGTCAGTACTAGGCTAGAGTTCTGAGGTATCTTGCCAAAGGACACTCCCACGAAAAGCCCAGTAGATCGAGCAGGCTCAAGCCCGGGACCTCCAGGTAACGAATTCCACACTTTACCTCTAAGACAACTATCTGGTAAAATTAGATGTTTGATAGATAAGTCGGAGCAAAGGTTAAATACAAATTTTTACATTTTAATGCAATCTACATGGTCTTTGAGTGAAATACACAACACACAACTAAATACAAGCTCTTAGAGTAACACTAAAGTCAACATGAATGAAAAACCTGTAAACCTATAAAATAAAAGTATATTTCAATATTGCCGTGTAAAAATATGGTGATTATTATGACTTTCACAATATGTAAAGGTGCAGTTCGCAACAGTTCCAGTCAATGGCAGAAAAAAAAGAAAAATTGAAACTAGAACAAATCCTACCCAGCTCGGGGAATTTCTTCCCGAGAATCATTGTTTCGACGATAGTTTTGTGGGAAAACAGCCAGTGGCTTGGAAAGAAAATTGTGCATAGTAATGGTATGAAAAGTAAATTCCTACACTTTGGAAAATGGATGGATGGATGGATGGATGGATGGATGGATGGATGGATGGATGGGGATGGATGGATGGATGAATGGATGAATGGATGGATGGTAGGGGTTTGATTGGTGGATAGATAAATAGAGGGTCAGATGAATGTATGGATGGGTAGATGGATATACAAAACAACTGATTGACATTAATGTTTACTGGATCTGACATGAGTTGGCTTTTGAGATAAAAATTTTATTAACCCTTTACCAAACAATCCCTGGTTTTAACGACCCAGAGGAAGAATCCTTCTGAAAACATTGTGGTAAAAAGAGAAAATGCTGGTAACCCGCATTTTCCCCTTTTTTTCCAGTGTTTTCTACTCTTCCAAAATTAAGTTTCAATTTTTGAGTCATGTTTATTTTGTGGTCTGCAAATGCTTTCAATTTGGACAAGTCTAAAATATTGTCGTTCTGTAAAGAGTTAAATGATCTAGGGAAATGTTACTAAGCGAGCCTTTGGCGAGCTTAATAACATTTTTATACGCCCGTCGAAGACGGGACGTATTATGGGATCACCCGTGGCGGGCGGCGTCCAGTTCTTTGTCCGGAGCATATCTCAAAAACTATTCTAGCTGGGGTAATGAAATTTCATGGGTGGATAGATCTCATCAAGGGGGAGTGCAGTGCGCAGTAATCATAACTCTTGCTCGCTTAATTTTTGAGTTATTGCCCTTTGTCGTTTTTCATACTTGAATTTTGTCCGGTGAATATCTCCAAAATTATACTAGCTAGTGTTACGAGTCAAGTGTAACTAGAAAGAAGAAGCCAGCAACAAACGATAACAATTAACAGAATTTATTAACAAAAATATCAAATAAACAGTGACAATATAACAATAGTACAAAACAATACCTTAGACGTTAAACTCAAAAGACAAATTATTCCAGTGTTAATTCCAATCTGATCCTGATCCTAACTGAATGTAATCCAAGCACACAAAGTAATCCTCACTTTAGTCTTGTCTGATCCGAATCCAAACTGAATGTAATCCAAGCACTAATTATGACACAAACACAAAATAATCCCCACTGTAGTCTGGCAATCATGTATTAACTAGTGAACACTGAGATGTAAAAAGCTTTTCCTTTTATAATAACAGAGAAACTTCCAGAAAATTCATGTTAAAATCAGTTGCATAATTTCTAGGATACAGATTGTATAAAGGCCTGGAAACTTCCAGCACAATATTCCACAACAGAGAGTTCAGTTCTAAAAATAGCAACAGGGGAAAACCATTCAAAAATAGATACACACATGAACAAAGCTAGGAATAACTGGGTATGTACATAACACTTCCCCCCTTGAAAAGAAAAAAAAAGGTTTATGAAATAAATCCTTTTTTTTTTTTGTTTTTGAAATATTATTTACATACATGTATATGACACTTTAACTGAAGTATTACAGAGGAAATAACAAACTCAAATATTAATTATTTCAGACTAATGAAAATAATCAAGGTAATGAAATTACAATTTAAAAGAAAAAACAGTTTAAACTTGATTTAGGGAAAAATGACTATTGAAATTTCAAACTCTAGAAAGAGCATCGGGTATAATGTTATCTTTCCCTTTTATGTGTCTTATGTCAAGATTAAACTCTTGAAGCAATAAACTCCACCTCAGTAATCTTTGATTCTTATTCTTAAGTTTGTGTAGAAAACTTAAAGGGTTATGATCACTGAATACAACGATTGGTGAAGTTGAAGAGGTTAAATAAACTTCGAACTGCTGGATTGCCAGAATTAAGGCAAGACACTCTTTTTCTATGGTAGAGTAATTTTCCTGATGTTTGTTAAATTTCTTAGAAAAGTAACAAACTGGGTGATCAATACCATTATTATCTTCTTGTAAAAGAACAGCACCAATACCAACATCACTTGCATCAACAGCTAATTTGAAACATTTGTCAAAATCAGGTGCCAAGAGAACTGGTGCACTCTTTAGTATGGCTTTCAGACGATCAAATGCATCTTGACATTTGTCATTCCATTTGAACTTTGTGCTTTTCTTAAGTAAATTTGTTAAAGGTTCAGCAATACCTGAGAAATTTTTACAGAATTTCCTATAGTAGCCAGCCATACCAAGAAATCGCATCAGCTGTCTTTTACATTTAGGCACAGGAAACTCAGAGATAGCATTGACTTTAGCTTCTAAAGGTTTAACTTGACCCTGTCCCACAAGATGTCCTAGAAATATTACAGTAGCATGACAAAATTCAGTTTTTGCAAGATTCACAGTCAGTTTCGCTTTACTGAGTCGGTCGAAGAACTTCCTGATTCTTTGAAGGTGGTCACTCCAACTGTCTGAGTAGATGATGACGTCGTCAATATATGCATCACAGCCATCTAATCCACATATAACGTTGTTTATAAGCCGCTGAAACGTTGCAGGAGAATTTTTCATCCCAAACGGCATAACTTTGTATTGGTACAGACCGTTTGGAGTAGCAAAGGCTGATACTTCTTTTGCTCTATCAGTCAGTGGAACTTGCCAGAATCCTTTTAGCAGGTCAAATTTGGTGACATATTTAGAATTTCCAACTTTGTCAATACAGTCATCAATTCTTGGTATTGGAAAAGAGTCTGTTTTTGTCACAGAGTTCACCTTACGATAGTCAGTACACATTCTATAAGTTCCATTTGATTTAGGTACTAATATACATGGTGAACTGTAATTACTCTGGCTAGGTTCAATAAAGTCATTTTCCAGTAAGTATTTTACTTCATCTTGGAGGTATTTCTGTTTCAAAGGATTCATTCTATATGGATGTTGCTTTATTGGTTTAGAATCTTCCACAATGACATCATGATAGATTTTATCTGTTCTTGTGGGGATATCAGGAAATAAATGTTCATATTCATGTATCAACTGTTTCAGCTCTTCCTGCTGTGATGGTTCCAAGTGAGAAAGTTTGTTGTCAAGGTTTCTCAAAATATCGGAATTCTCAAGTTTAGATGGACCAGGATCAGATTTATCAATAAAGTCCGAATTTACTTCAAGATCAGATACATTTGATTCTTGTGGGACAGTGTTTACAACTGTAATTGGTTTTGAAATAGAGCTATCTCTGTCAAAGTATTCTTTTAACATATTTACATGACACATTTGTTTGTTCTTACGCCTTCCTGGAGTATTAATTATATAGTTTAAATCACTTGTTTTCTTGTCAATAGTGTAGGGTCCAAAATATCTTGCCTGTAGAGGTCTGCCAGGTATTGGCAAAAGAGCAAGGACTTTGTCACCTGGTTTAAATTTTCTATCAATAACATGGTTGTCATATCTTGCT
Organism: Tridacna crocea; assembly: GCA_943736015.1. Classification (NCBI taxonomy): domain Eukaryota; kingdom Metazoa; phylum Mollusca; class Bivalvia; order Cardiida; family Cardiidae; genus Tridacna; species Tridacna crocea. Next base: position 59,008,851 of record OX031060.1, on the reverse strand, counting down.
TTCATTTTGCCCTGAGACATTTTAAGATTAGACCTAGCAACCTCACATGCCCTAGACAGTCTATTTCTGAAGTCAGAAACATACTGCAGTAAATTCAAAGGTGTTTCATCATTTGAGAGAAATTTCTCCTTCAAAAGTTTTAAAGGTCCACGAACAGAATGGCCAAAAACTAATTCAAAAGGACTGAAACCAAGAGATTCTTGTACAGATTCTCTGGCTGCAAATAGTAACAAATGGATGCCCTCATCCCAATCTTTTTCAGTGTCAAAGCAATATGACCTTATCATATTTTTTAATGTCTGGTGAAATCTTTCAAAAGCACCTTGACTTTCAGGGTGATAGGCGGATGACCTATATTGCTTGATTCCTAATTCATGCATAACCTGTTGGAATATACCAGACATAAAATTTGACCCTTGATCAGACTGAACTGATTTTGGAAGACCAACAAATGTGAAAAATTTTATAAGAGCTTTGACTATTGACTTTGTTTTGATGTTCCTTAAGGGAATAGCTTCAGGAAAACGTGTAGAAGTACACATAATTGTTAAGAGATACTCATTTCCTGACTTGGTTCGTGGTAAAGGACCAACACAATCTATAAGTATCCTACTGAAAGGTTCATCAAAAGCAGGAATAGGTTGTAATTGAGCTTTGGGAATGGTTTGGTTGGGTTTACCTACCATTTGACATGTATGGCAAGTTTTACAATATTTAGAGACATCTGATTTGAGACCAGGCCAATAAAAATGAGTAATAATTTTGTGATAGGTCTTGTTTATACCTAGATGACCTGACATAGGACTTTCATGGGCTATACTTAGTATTTCATGACGATATGACTTTGGAACCACAATTTGGTGGTAAACAGCCCATTCATCATCAGCTGGGACATCAAATGGTCGCCATTTTCTCATAAGAATCCCATTCTTTATGTAGTAACACATTGGGACTTGTGAAATTTCATCTTCAGGTAAAGCCCTAAATATTAATTTCGAAATCTCAGGATCAGTTTGCTGTTCCTGGATAAGCTGTGACTTTGACAGCGTGTCGTGACCTTGGTCAATAGACCTTGGTGGAGAATTACGAGACATTGACGAGTCTGTCTGAGTATCAGACAAACTGGGATCAAGAGACTTTTTAATCTCATTATTGAAATATTGACCGATAAAAGTATCCGTCAAGTCAATGTCAGAGTTTGAGTTTTTCAAAATGGCCTTTTTAGCCATAGCTCGGGTAACTGCACAAGAAGGATACAAGTCGGGAATTCCCTGCTCAATAGGGTCATCTGTTTGACCTATATTTGGTGTGTCAGTTACAAGTGGATTAACCACAACCTTATCTCCAGCTAAGTCATTGCCTAGCAATAAATGGACACCTTTAAACGGTAAGGAAGGTTTAATACCAATAACCACAGGCCCAGTAACCAAATCTGATGACAAATTAACATGATGGAGAGGGATATTAACAGTTCCACACTCTACACCCTGAATAAGGACACTAGTACCGGAAGAAGTCTTCTCAGAAAAAGGCAGTATATCTGCTAAAATAAGAGATTGAGAAGCTCCTGTGTCTCTTAAAATTTTAATAGGGGTAGGTGGGCAATTATCACCTGAAAGTGATACAAAACCATTCAACATAAATGGTTCAAAAATCTCCATAGTAGAATCAGACTTGGGTTTTGTGACTATGTCAATTGTGTTAGATTTAATAGAAGACTGTGGCCTTGGTCTAAGAGTGGTGAGCCCTGTTGGTTTGGCTTCATCACTTTCTAACTTCCTTTTTAATTTCAAACATTCAGAAACAAGGTGACCAGGTTTCTTACAATAGTTACAAGTGGGTCGAGATAAGGGGTATTGACTTTTGGTTTCACTAGTAGAATTGGGTTTGGGTGTACTGGATTGACTGGGCATGCCAGATGAATTACCAGACGTAAATTTATTTTGGGGATGTGAGGAAGTAGGTTTTGCTTTAGCAATAAAAGAAACTTTATGTGTAAGATAGTAATTATCAGCCAGACGAGCTGCTTCTTCTAAAGTTTCAACTTGTTTTTCGTCTAAGAATGTCTTAACATCAAATTGAATACAACGTTTGAATTCTTCAACTAACATAAGTTGTCTTAGTTTATCATAATTTTGGTCTATTTTCTTAGAACAGCACCATCTATCAAATAACTGTTCTTTGTTTCTAGCAAATTCAACATGAGTCTGGTTAGAATCTTTTTTACAATTTCTAAATTTTTGTCTATATGCTTCTGGGACCAGCTCATAACCTTTGAGAATAAGTTCTTTAACAGTCTCATAATGATGACATTGTTCAACACCTAGTTGTGTATAAATTTCACGAGCTTTGCCTATCAAAACACTTTGCAGAAGCAAAGTCCAGTGCTCTTTTGGCCAATTTAAGTTTTCTGCAACTTTTTCAAAGTGTAGGAAGTATTTATCAACTTCTTTTTCTTGAAATGGAGGAACAAGCCTAATATGTTTTGTAACATCGAAATTGTATTCAATCTTTTGCTTCGGCTGATTTGCTCTTTCTTGCATTTCTATTTCCCTCATTCTTAATTGAAATTCTCTTTCCTTCTCTCTCTCTTCCCTTTCCCTTTCTTCTCTTTCCCTTTCTCTTTCCTTCTCTCTCTCTACTTTTTCTTCTCTCTGTCTTTCCCTTTCTCTTTCTTCTCTCTCCCTTTCTCTTTCCCTTTCTTCTCTCTCCCTTTCTCTTTCCCTTTCTCTTTCCTTCTCTCTTTCCTGAATTTCTAATTGTCTGATCTGAAGTTTTAATTCAAGTTCTTTCGAACTTGAAACTGACTGAACTTCAACTATCAGGGAAAGAGCATTTTCATTGAAAATCTCCTCATCAACAAAATATTGTACCAAAATGTTCCTAATTTCATGTTTACGCATTGAAGATTTTATTTCAGACAATTCATAGTGTTTAGCAAGATTAAGCAAATCAGTCTTTTTACCTAAATTCAATAGCTCCACAGACGGTTCAGCCGTAAATTTATCTAAGTCAAAAGACATGTTTGTTTGTTGCTGGATTCAAGTACAAAATTGTATTATAATTACTGATTAGTAGACAAATGTGTTAGTCTTATTTTCCAATCAATGGTTAATCCGAAAAGGAAAACGAATGCGTCAGTCTATTTTCCAATCCCGGACGAGCCCCCAATTTCTGTTACGAGTCAAGTGTAACTAGAAAGAAGAAGCCAGCAACAAACGATAACAATTAACAGAATTTATTAACAAAAATATCAAATAAACAGTGACAATATAACAATAGTACAAAACAATACCTTAGACGTTAAACTCAAAAGACAAATTATTCCAGTGTTAATTCCAATCTGATCCTGATCCTAACTGAATGTAATCCAAGCACACAAAGTAATCCTCACTTTAGTCTTGTCTGATCCGAATCCAAACTGAATGTAATCCAAGCACTAATTATGACACAAACACAAAATAATCCCCACTGTAGTCTGGCAATCATGTATTAACTAGTGAACACTGAGATGTAAAAAGCTTTTCCTTTTATAATAACAGAGAAACTTCCAGAAAATTCATGTTAAAATCAGTTGCATAATTTCTAGGATACAGATTGTATAAAGGCCTGGAAACTTCCAGCACAATATTCCACAACAGAGAGTTCAGTTCTAAAAATAGCAACAGGGGAAAACCATTCAAAAATAGATACACACATGAACAAAGCTAGGAATAGCTGGGTATGTACATAACACTAGGGTTAAGAAATTTCATGGGTGGATAGATCTCATCAAGGGGGAGTGCAGTGCACAGGAATCATAACTCTTGCTCGCTTAATTTTTGAGTTATTGCCCTTTGTCATTTTTCATACTTGAATTTTTTCAGGTGCATGCCCCAGCTTTACAACTTTGGGTAAGACGGGCGTATCTTGCGACAATTTGCCGCTCTTGTTCCATTATGAAGTTGATAATTTTTTACATCATGCGTCACATTTTATCACATACGATATTTCATGAAATATAGATCAGACAATGCAAAACCATCTTTAGATGCACCCGCGGAAATACCCACAAAGCTCAATCACCTCTATGAAAAATGTTCAAAATGACGTAAAAAATGACGTTATACAAATATGATACCAAACGTGTATAAGATAAGAAAATTCGTAATGGGTATATTACGCTTAAAACAAGGGATGTTATCACTGTTATGTGATAAATATACTAGTATTTACACAAATTATCGGATACTTGTCCTCGATATTTAACACAATAGACAATATCAATATATACAAGAGGACCATGACGGTCCTGAGTACTAAGCAGTAAAGGTCTACAATGAAGATAAATACCAATTATGGAGGTTCAAGGCCAATGATAATGAAAGAAGAATGGCAAATTGTCACAAGATATGCCCATCCTAGCGCCACTTGTCCAGGAGGTGAAATAATCGTAAAGTGCAAGTAATGTAACAAATATATTTACCAAGTCTCAAAACAATTTGACTTGAAGTGACTACATTTTTGCTACATTCTCTTTGACTGTTATTATTACCGCATAACATAATGATGGCATAGAGATGTCACTAGATAGTACAGCGGCCATTTTCGTGAAGAGTATTGCAGATTTCAAGCTCTTTTTAAACTTTCGTGGTAATTTTCTATTTTATCACGATACCAGGTAAATATCTTTATTTTCCCACTTTTAGTGGTTCTTATATTTTAGAAAAAATAATTTGTTATGGGGGACACTTTTACACAAATTGTAAGGGTTTGCAAATCTTCATATAATAATGAATTTACTTAAAACTAAACCATTTTGTAGTTTTTTCCGGTTTCGGTTTAAAATAACTGACAGAAAAGTGTATAATAGTCTTTGAAGTAAACCTGAAAGTCTAACGGTTGTCAACGCTTCATTTTCATTGATTAACACTAAAACGTGCATTGGATTGAGAGAGGCATGTTATTTTATTATACTGAAAAGAAATTTCTCGTGATCTGATTGGATAATATGCTCCGAACATAATTATATTATTATCATGTGTACTGGTAAAACCAACGCAAAAGCAGTTTCCGAGCCCAGGTTTTAGAACGTATTACCACGGTTTCAATGATGTTAGTTCCCATTGACGTCAGTTTTCATTGAATTGGGGGCACTCAGAAGGGAAATTCTACTTCGTCATCGTACGCAGTTTCTTAAACTAAAAAAACAGGTAAAATTCGCTTAACAAACGACGGAATTGTAAAACTTTGCAGTATAATAAATTCGCTTCGACTCGGGACGACATGATTCACCACAGCCGTGACCAAGTTTAAAACTTGTCCCCTGCCACCTGACCGTACAACTAATACCGTTGTCATGCTTATAATCTGTAGTTGAAAATAAAAACCAATACCTATCGTAAATATCAGTCTTCCTTAACTCTGAATTTATTTCGATTCACTAGTTGCATTATTTGTGTTGTTTGGGCAAAACAGATGATTTATGTCTTTTACGTTAAAAAACCCTCCTCGAAAACCAGGTAAATATATATTCATACGACTGTCTATAGGATATATCACTGTATAGTAGAGATCTGTAACTCTTATAATTTGTCTGATTGCATTTGTAAACAACTCCTCAGTTATCAGCCAGTATCTGCTATGAAGTACACTTTTACGTCGGGCTAGCAACGCAAAGATGTTTAAAACAGTGCTGTTTTCATCTCCTTCATCAAAGCCATATCCTCCAAATGGATGCAAAGCTGGTGATAGTTGTGACACGATACTCTGCTGGATCACATCAGATGTAGATGCTTTCCTGATCATTCGGTAAGCCAACGATAGTGATCTCTTGATTATCAGAATACATGCTCTGTATATATCCACGTCTAAAAGATGTACACCATTGTTCACTGACAGTGACTCCGCAATTTCTGACAGCAGATGTCCAATTTCTTTCATAAACTGTCTAATCTTCCTACAAATATCGTCCAGTTCGTCCGACTTTGTATCAATGTTGATAATCCGACTATTTAACTCTTGTTTGGGTGGATCCAACTCTTGTTTGAGTAGGTCCATCGTCTGGTCGAGTAGGTCCAACGTCTGGTCGAGTAGATCCAACTCCTGTTTGAGTCGATCCAACCTCTGTTTGAGCAGATGCCTTCTTGCCTCAGGCAGAATAAAATATTTCTCCTTCTTGACAAAATCTTTGTCTGCGAATACAGAAGTGCATGCAGATGGTATCGAGATCATTTCTTTTGTATTGCCGTGTATTTCTCTTGAAGTCGAGAACATATTTTGATCCACAGGGAAACTTGTCGGATTACCTCTGATACTACGGAGGTCGTTGACAGAAGAATCTCTCATATTGATTGTGTCGTGCTCGCCGTATCTGTTTCTTGTTGCCACATCGTTGTACCTGGAATATTTAAAAATTATTTCATGCTTTCCGGTAGGATATCGAGAAATAGCAGTGAAAATATTTTTCGATATTACACAGGTACGACCTGTGAAAATACCGATTTTCATGTTCTTGTTGCCTAGATAAATTGCACAACCAGGTGGAAATATAACGTCATTTACCTTACATTTCTCGCCCTTGACGTAATATCGTTATGTGTTGCTATTCGGGAGGGGTACGCCACGGGGAATAACGGAAAAGAACTGTATATACTGGATTTTGATAAAGCTCCTCCCAGAAACCTGAAAGGGTTAAAAGCATAAAGTAAATAGAATATGTTTTGTTTTCGGTGAAAGATCGAAATTTATTTCATTTCGTGAACACCATCGGTAATATTTTCACGAATATGTTCACTCGATGAAATAAATTTCAATCTTTCACCGAAAAAAAGAAATATCCTCTTTGTCATACTGCAATCTAATCAAATCACTAACTTTGGCCCTCAAGGGCCTAAATCACTCTACTTAGATTGATTTTGCTCATTTTCTGGCATGCGTCATGAATTCATGATGCAAATAGAAAAGAGTGCACACAGAATAGCGAATGATCCGTTGTTGTAACTGAGCTGGAACCCACTAAACATCTTTATGACGTCATTTTTCCATCTGGTTGTGAGGCACGTGCAATTTACCTAGGCAACAAAAACATGAAAATCGTTATTTTCACTGGTTGTATCTGTGTAATATCGAAAAAAATTTTACTGGTATTTCTTGATAACCTGCTGGCAAGCATGAAATAAAGCGAGATATTATCGGAACCCATCCTCGGATACCCCGGGGTCTCCCTATTTGCTACGCTACATCGACCCCTGGGACAATTAGTTGAATTTCCTTCGCTTTACCGCTGGCCGAAAGCTGGCTTTTCATTGGTTCCATCATCATTTTGTGATGGGCGAGTGTACTGTACGCTATGACGTTTCGTATCGATTTTCGGCGGCTCGCTTTACCGCTGGCCGAATGCTGGCTTTTCATTGGTTCTATCATCATTTTGTGATGGGCGAGTGGACTGTACGGTATGACGTTTCGTATCGATTTTCGGCGGCTGATTCAAAGTTTTATTAGTAAATTGTCCCAGGGTCGATGTAGCGTAGCAAATAGGGAGACCCTGGGGTATCCGAGGATGATCGGAACCTATCATGTGCCCGTAATGCAGCCAAGCCGTGCACTAATTTATGAAAGGAAAAGAAAATGTCAACCATATGTCAACAGCGAGCAAACTACATACTCTGAATAAAAGAAAATAATACAGTGCACACATGACCTCAAGCTTATACTGTTTCACATGAAAGTGCTAAACCTCTGCAAAAATTACGTCTCAAACTGCCATTAACATAAAGATTAATTAAAAGTTGTGACAAGTTATTGATTTCAGTTTACAAAAAATTGTTTGTATGACCAAAATCGTTAAGAACAAACCTGCTGAACAACTGATGAAAGTCAAATTTTATTTTTCTCTGTATTTTTCGATTAATCGAAGCTTATCGTTCCCACTAAAGTTTGTAAAGCAATATAGAAGTTAAACAAAAATGTTCCCGATTCATTTGCGAGACATACTCCGGCAGGTCATCTTCGTTGATGTCATGGTCACCACTGAAATACAGCACAGTATTGAAACAGTATTGATGGGCCCTATTTAATCAAATAAAAACTTTGGTTGCCATGGCAACTAAAATCTTCTTGTCCAAAACCATTAGGCATAGACTATCAAGTACAATGTGTCACTTCATCTGGTTGACTTGTACCAGATTTCTCTTCTAATTATAGGCCCTGGTGTCAAAATTGGCCCCACCTCCAGTGTTACAAATTTTACATGGGCTAATACAGTGAAAAGTTTTTAACCCTTTCTGTTACTATCCATAAAGTATAAGGATACCAAATTTGGCATGCAGCTTTACCCATCAGACCCCTACTAAGGTTATAAAAATTATAGCCCTTGTGTTGAAATTGGCACCATCCCAGACGTCAAAATGTAGCTAATGCAGTTAGTCTGTAGGAAGATTTAGTATGAGACTGGGCTAAACCATGGAGGGGGAGGGTAACACGGTTTACAAAGGCTTATACAATGAGAACTATAAAAATCCTCCTTAAGTGCATGAACTCAATCGACAAAAGCACATTATTGTACTGCAAAGAAATTTCTCGATATCTGATTGGTTAATATGTCCCCAAAGTATTTATCATGTACACTGGCAAAAACAACATAAAATCAGTTTCCCGTTCGGAAACCCCGTATATGTAACAGGTGGTGAAAAAATATCGCGGCTCGACCGGGATTCGAACCAAGGGCCTCGGGAACACCGTCCCTGCACTCTAACCAACTGAGCTACCGAACCACGTGTCGATATGGCCGCTGATACACGGCGGGGAATCACGTGACACAACAACAAAAACAATGACTGACATTTGAAGAAATTCCCCCACTTCAGGTAAGAAAATCTTCAATAATTCCGTTAATACGTGACCGATTGGAATTTGGTTTGAAGCAGAGAAGGCGGAAGGACTCCGGGGATTTGCTTGATGTGTTAGATTTTTTAAACAACAACTGATAAAAAAGTTATTGACGAGCAAACAAATTATCCAGGGTAAAAAAATTGTTTGCTCGTCAATAACTTTTTTATCGGGTGTTGTTTAAAAAATCTAACATATCAAGCAAATCCCTAGAGTCCTTCCGCCTTCTCTGCTCCAAACCAAATTCCAATCGGTCATGTATTAACAGAATTATTGAAGATTTTCTTACCTCAAATTGGGGAATTTTTTCAAATGTCGGGTCATTTTTGCTGTTGTTGTGTCACGTGATTCCCCGCCGTGCGCTGATATATCACCAAATATCTGTATCCGGCTACAATATCAAGGGTAACAACCTACGTCACAGGAAGTGATATCGGACCTGCGCATTTTCGTAACTTATATTGAAAAGTAAGTACGATATGAAGATAGAATGAGGCTGGCTTGGGTGGATACAAACGGACTACAAAGACTCTCATGTATTTATCAAAGACATTAGATGAATACATTTAATATTCTGATGTTTTAGACAGGAAGCAGATGTCTATATGCACAAACACTTTGACCAAATATCAAAAAGTGATTGGGTTTTAATAGTTGGTCGAAGTCTATTCCATTATTATAAGTAGTTAACAAAAGCTTTGACAAAAAACAAAGTCCCTAGGCATTGTACGCTTTGGAGGGCTAAAGACTTTTTCCGATCATTTAAAGGAACGATTACAAAAAAAACCAACAGTCTTACCAAACACGCACACTGACGTTATAACAAGGGTCCGATATCACTACCTGTGACGTCACACTGACGTACGTTGTGAGGGGTGAATATACCTTTACATCTATCTGTGGGATACACTGTCACTGTCCAGTATACTACATATACATGACTACACTATCAACAGAACATCCAAAATGGCGACGTCGATCAAGATTAACATCAAGATTATCACTCTCTTGCACTCCGGATCATTACATTCACCTCTGTAGTGGGCTCAGAAAGTAGTCCGTCATTACGTCATATTTTTATCACATGACCATAACTCAAAATGGCTACACAAACGCCGGTAAAAGAAAGACCAATATCGATTGCTTCGTGTGCTGTTCAAACAGCATGGGACCAATCAGACTTAGTGATTGTAAATGAACAAAAGAGGGATTTTGTGAAAGCCTAAATTTCTTTAAAGGACGATAACTTGATTTTTAATCGTACAAACTTAGATCCAGCGGTGTGTCAAATCAGTTGTCATCATTCATGGGCGCAGCCATTTTTATTAAAATCGGCGTAAGATTCTGAAAAGTGAAGAGGCTCGACAAAAATAGTTCATTTTATACAGGTAAATTCATCAGTTTGAAAGCACCTATAATGTATCCAGAATCATATTTCCTTTGTCTAATTTACAATTTTACATTTGAAACAGCTAAACAGTAACGGAATTTCCGGTTCCGGTTATGGAGGATTAGTTTTGTTTTTGTTTCGTGGTCTTAAAACGTTATATTTTGGAGGAACGATTGTGACTTACATGTTACAGATGAACTAGTCACTAGTTTAATATTCGAACTTTGTAAGCAGAAGTATTTTTATGTGAGTTTCATTGGGCGTTTGTGAATATTTTGTCATTTAATATTTGTACTGGTACCGGTTGTTACGCTTCAGTAAACCCTTTACTCTTCTATCAAATCTGTGATTGGTCAAGGCGCGCGTTAAATTTTTTTTGGGGTATACTGTACAAAGTTTATAAGGTACCATGAGCAGTAACAAGGCAACACCCCAGAGCAACCCAAAAAAGAAGCGACCTCTTTCATCCCCAGCAGACCAGGCTGACCAGAAGAAAACCAAGCCTGTTAGTGACAAGGAGAACACAGGTTTTACCATCTCTGAGGAGGCTGAAGCTGGTATTTCTCCAACACAGATTACTCTCAGCGAGGATAATTTGGCCCAGATCAGTGTGTACTTGAGAAGTTCTTTTGAGAATGAGCTTCCGACTTTGGTCTCAAGTATTGTCGAAGGTGTGGTCAACAGCTTAAGTGAGAAGATTAAACAACTCTCCGATGAAAATGCTCAACTTAAGCGGCGCGTGGAGGAGCTAGAAACTAAGGTCGATCGGGCGGAACAGTATAGTCGGCGTAATTGTCTCCGGCTTTCTGGCATCCCGGAAACTGATGGTGAGTCTGTTGACGACACAGTGTTACAGATAGCTACTGCTGTAGAAAGTGACATTTTACTCAGTGATATTGATAGAACTCATCGTTTGGGCAAGCCTCGTCAAAGCGGCCAGGGCGTTAAACCCAGAGACATTATAATAAAATTCACAAGCTATAGAGCAAGACAGAAATTACTAAAAAACAAATCCAAGTTAAAATCCAAAGGTTACAATAACGTTTTTGTGAATGAAAACCTGACTGCACTCAGAGACAACATCTTCTTTCAGACAAGAAAGCTCATGAGGGAAAGACTTATTAGTAGTACCTGGACCAGTGATGGCACAATTATTGTTAAGGACAACCAATTAAAAATGCATCGATTGGAGACACATAGGGATCTTGAGCGGCTCAAGTCCTCTGTCGATCGTGTTTAACTTTTTGACTTTTTGAAGAAGATTTTTGTGCTATAGTGAAAATGTTGTCTCAGTGAAGGTTCACTATGTGGGATTATTATTTTATTACCTATTCTTTGTTTCTGGTCCAACTTAGTGTTGATACAAAAAATCATGATTATTTCAAGGCGGAGACCGTGGGTCGTGATCGGGCTGCGCTGTACACGCTGTCTGATCTTGATCCACGCTATCCGTCTTTTGTTGTTGTTGTTATATTTGTTTGAAACACTTTTGCCAAACTTATTGCCAATCTTATTGGAAACACAAATGCGTACTGAAAGCTTCTCATCTCATTTCATTTCTTATCAGTGTTGTTTGGGGCATGTAGAGAGACGATGATTATGAGCACTACGAATTCGGGAACTTTAGCCCATATCGAACTAATGTTCTCTTAGTCGTTCTGCTGAATGAACATATATGGCGTAAAATTGACTGTAATTCATGTTGTATGTTAATGTTTTTAGACAGTATACATAGCTAGATTATAACGTATGGAATGCATTGTTCGGCAGGTGAGAATGTGAATGTTTTGACAGTTAAACCTTTATGCCATGTGCTTAACCTATTACCACACAATCCCTACTTTTGACGCCCCTAAGAAAGAGGCCTTTTAAAAATACTATGGGAAAAGGAGAAAATGCTGGTAACCAGCGTTTTCTCCTTTTTCCATAGTGTTTTTTACTCTTCCCAGTACAAATTACTATTTTTTAGTCACCTTTAGTTTGTCGTCTGCAAACGCTTTGAATTTGGACCAGTCTAAAATTTTCTCGTGTGGTAAAGAGTTAAATTAATGTTGCTTTACTGAAGGGTATGGATGTGCATCGGACTGCATACAAATGCGGTCTGATCTTTGATCTACACAGTCGTATTTTGTGAATTGATCGTTAGGGTCGAACATTCTAAATCCAGAAGACGAAGTCGTTGTTGTCATTTCTTTTTTCATGCGATGTATCTTTGTCATTATGTCAGGCTGTCCAACTATACAATATTTCCATACAATAACTCCTGTCCATATTTAAAGTTTTTGAGGACGATAGGTGTAAATGACTGATAGGGTGATTCGTCTTTGAATCACTCGAAAGTATGACGGGAAAGGGGAAGATATACTGTCAGTAATGTTTTCTCCCTTTTCCAGCAGTGTTTAAACAGCTATTTTCTGTTGGCCCCTTTCCCGCTAAATAAGTTGAATGAAATTTTCAAGCCGACAGTAAAATCTCATTTTTTCTCCTATTTCAAATGTTTTTTTGGTAATTATATTATCAGATGATGTTAGACCGAGATCAGATTGCACGTTTCGTGTGGCCTGATCTTGATTTACATCGCCTGTAAAGGCCCTTGAGTTAATCGTGCCTCTATGTGGGAAATCGTATATCGTTAAATTGCTAGTTGGCTATGAATTTTTGATTTTATAGCATTTTTTTCCACGAGCTTGTAAGTTCAAGGGATTAATTGTTAAATGTTTATGTGACCGGCCTGCCAGATCGGTTAGTACTGTCAGCTCGGGCAGTATTTAATGATTTTTATAGTGTGTATTAGAAATTGTGTATGTATGTTTTTGTTTTGGCCGTCTGTCTTTCTGTCTGTCCGTCTGTCGGTCGGTCGGTAGGACTGTAGGTAGGTCTTGGTGGATCGGTCGTTATGCCGAATCTTGAATTCGTGTGCATTTTTTTTTTTAAATCTATATGTAAGTTTTGCCGTGTCTAGCAGGCTGGCTGTCTGTCCTATTGGATAGGTCGGCCTGATGAATTTTGAACCTGTCTGCCCCCCCCCCCTTTTTTTTTGTACCTAAATAATGCTGGATAGTCTCTATTTTTCATCGTCCAGTATAGTCTGGTTGTCCTCGTATTGCAGCCATTTAGCTGTCTGTCTGTCTACTGCCTGTCTGCCTGTCCACCACTTTTGTCTGGTGTATGATACAGCTCATGGGGCAACATTCAATGATTTCTGTCACGATGACCGCTTGCATTGGCCCTGTAGACATCTATAACACTGTATGTTTTTCCACAGTGTTTAATCCATTTTACCAATATATTTCTATATTTAACAAAATAGTCAGGGTAAACATGGGGACTTCTTCATTTGGTAATGTGAACTGTTGATTTTTGTATCACTTAATGTAACTCTTCAAAATACCTATACATACGCCTAAGCGTTGTCATTTGAAACTTTTAACAAAAGCCTGGCTTTAGTATGTGTTCCAGTTAAATTGCACAATTTCCCTAGGAAGTATCCATATTTGATTCTACTTGCACTTATCTGTCACTGTGATTGGTTTGAAGTCATAATAGTAGTGATTGATTATTTTAAATGTCCGATACCCTTATCTAATTCATTTATTTCATATACTGCAAAAAATGATTCACATATACATGTATTTTTCTTTTGACCACTATAGTTATATTTATTGGGATTAATGTGTTACTTATTCATCCTTTTTTCTCTATACTATTTTTCGTTTTTGTTACTTTGTTGCTTTTTTTCAATTCTTTTTCTTGGTGTGGAGTGTAAACCGATTTTAATTGACTTGACCTATAGCAAATCTCTGGGATTCTCTGAGTGTTGTAGATTTTATCGTGTGTTGTGCTGCTACATGCTGTTCCTGTTCTTAATATATTCGGTAACATGAGTTGTTCATTTTACAGGTACATATGTGGCCGGCCAACACATTGTCAAAAGCTTCACTTCCACTTGACCGTCAATCTTTTTTTTATACTACCAATACTTAACACTGCCATCCACTCATATTCAGTTTTTACTGATGTGCGTCAGTCAGGATTTCTGACAAAACACATTGTGCATTACAACAAAAGGAAGTTATTGTTAACAACACGCTTTAAGGAGAATGTCGAATTTTGTAGGTTGTTATTTAACATCTCTTTTTATAGCTTGTTAACACTGTTAGTATTGTTTCTTTCGTTGACATTACAAGCAGGTGATGTTCATCCGAACCCTGGTCCGCTGTCTAATGAGTCCTTTGGTAGTGCTTCTTCTACATCTGATATTTATAATTTTCTCAATCTCCCCAATCACCTGTCAACTGTTCATTATAACGTACAAAGTATAGCCAATAAGCTTGATACTCTGATTGCAGAGTTCTCGTTTTTTGATATTGTGTCATTTTCTGAGACTTGGTTGTATCATGAATATTTATCAGATGATCTGATTTTCCCTTCTTTTCATCCACCAGAACGGAAAGATAGAACTGACGACAGATATGGAGGCGTTATCTTATATGTTAAAAACACCTTGTCATATATTCGTAGACATGATCTTGAACCGAATAGACTTGAGTGTATTTGGATACAAATAAAGTCTAGCAATAATAGGAATATTTTGTACGGTATTTTCTATAGACCACCGAACTCCGACTCCGCTTATTACTCACTTATTGAAGATTCTATTGGCCTTGCAATAGATTCTGGTATTTCTGATGTCATCATTACTGGGGATTTTAACCTGAATGTAATGAACCAACACTATTTCCGTAAAGTTGAATCCCTGTGTAATGAATATGATATGATTCAATGTATTGACGAACCGACTCATTTCACAGAAAATTCTGTATCTACGATTGATCTTCTTTTCGTTACTAATAAAGATTCAATCCTTACAACTGGCGTTGGGGAACCCTGTCTGGATCTCACCATGCGTTATCACTGTCCTGTTTTTGGTGTTTTTAATTTCCTTAAACCAAAATTTAGAAATATCCAACGTACGATTTGGAAATATGACCAAGGAAATTATAATGAGCTCAGAACCAGTCTTTCAAATTTTAATTGGGACTCTATATATGATAGTGACATTAACACATATGCTGAAAGAATTGCAGGTGTCATTACTGAGAACGCAAGCAAGTTTATCCCTAGTAAGACAATTATCGTTAATCCACAAGAACCACCCTGGATGAATTGCTCGATCAAAAAAGAAATTCGCCGTCGTAAAAGACTTTATAAAAAAGCAAAACTATCAAACAAAGTCAATCACTGGTCAAAATTCAAATCTGTCAGAAACAATGTGATCTCTTTAATTCGTCAAAGCAAATTAAACTATTATGAACGACTGTCTTTGAGGTTAAAATCTGGTTCTCTGTCTCCTCGTGATTGGTGGAAAACCCTCAAGTCAATGATGTCTACACAGTCTTCATCATCCATCCCTCCTCTCTTTGACATTTCTAGAGATTCTTTGATCATCGACGAATATGAGAAAGCAAATACATTGAATAATTATTTTGCTGATCAGTCTTATATAGATGATTCATTCAATGAAGTACCCGATGAACGTTTCTACGTCATAAATGATTCTTTAGATTCAATCAATGTCATGCCATCTGAAGTACTGAATGTTCTGAAAACACTTAAAACGGGCAAAGCCTCTGGCCCTGATGGCATAAATAATAAAATTCTTATTGAAGCAGCTGGTCAGCTGGCACCACATTTATGCGATCTATTTAATCACTCATTGAATACCAGTACTGTCCCATCTTCGTGGAAAATATCCAATGTATGTCCCATATTTAAGTCGGGTGACCCCTCTCTGCCTTCCAACTACAGACCAGTTTCATTACTAAATAACATAGAAAAAGTCTTAGAACGAATCATATTCAAGCATGTCTATAATTATCTAAAGGATACAGATTTTTTTACTCCATATCAGTCTGGTTTTATGCCAGGTGATTCTACAGTTAATCAGGTAACTTGTCTTTATAACACCATATGCAAAGCTTTAGATGATGGATTGGAATTCAGAGCAGTATTCTTTGACATAAGCAAAGCATTTGATAAAGTCTGGCATAAGGGCTTGTTATTCAAGATGCGAAGAGCCGGTATTAGAGGTAAATTATTGTCCTGGTTTTCTGATTATCTTTTAAATCGTTTTCAACGAGTTCTTATACCAGGTGGTATCTCTGACTTACGCCACGTGCAGGCAGGTGTGCCCCAAGGATCTATTTTAGGACCTCTTTTGTTCCTAATATATATTAATGATATTGTTGATGATATTCGGGCAAACATTAATCTCTTTGCAGATGATACCAGTCTATCGATGGTTGTATCTGACCCAGCTGCCGCTGGAACTGTATTACAAACTGATATCGATACAATTACTCGTTGGGCGCAGAAGTGGTTGGTCAAGTTCAATCCAGCAAAATCAGAATCCTTAGTTATATCTCAAAAACGCTTTAAGACTAACCACCCTGGTCTGTTTATGTCGAATACCGAAATTCCACCTGTCACTAGTCATAAACATTTAGGCATATTTCTTTCTAGCGACGGGTCTTGGGACTCTCATATTAGTAATTCTATCAAAAAGGCATGGAAAAGAATTGGAGTCATGCGTCATCTAAAAACCCGCCTTGATCGACTTTCACTCCAAATCATGTACTTTTCTTTTATTCGACCTATTCTTGAATATGGTGATGTCATATGGGATAATGTTTCTCAAGGGTTGAAAGATCAACTGGATAACGTACAAAATGAGGCTGCACGGATCGTTACCGGCTGTACTAAATTAGTTTCTATCATTGATCTATACCAAGAGTCTGGTTGGGAAACATTAAGCCATCGACGGCGTAAGCACAAACTCATCCTTTTCTATAAAATGGTCAACGGACTTACCCCAAATTATCTTAATACTCTTGTTCCGTCTACGGTTGGCAATTCTTGCAGTTACAATCTTCGTAGGCCCAACAATTTGAGAAACATTACTTGTAGAACGAGCTTGTACAGCGCTTCATTTTTGCCGTCTGTGATTAATGATTGGAATTCACTTGCAGATGATACTAAGAATGCAGAATCATTGTCAGCTTTTAAATATCGTTTAAACATGGATAAACCTTGTCCAAGGAGGCTTTATTTTTTTGGCGAAAAGAAACTTCAAGTTATACATGCCAGATTACGCAACAGATGCAGCAGTCTCAATGAACATCTGTACTTAAAAAAACTAGTGGAATCCCCGCTCTGTAGATGTGGTGCGGTTGAATCGACTAAGCACTTCTTTTTAGAATGTCCATTCTATAATAGCCAAAGAATTAGTCTTAGTTTCAGTGTAAACGCTATAACAAACTTAACACTCCAAACCATTTTATATGGGGATGAAAACCTTAACTTGTTTGATAACCAAAGATTATTTGCCGCCGTGCACATCTATATCCGCGATAGTAAAAGATTTACCAAGTGATATGTAATTCTTATGTTTCCTATGTAACAGTTGATTTTATACCCGATCTGTTGTATAAATTCAAATCATTTCATTACCTTTTCTTTTAAAATTAAATATTGGTTTGGACCTCTTGAGTACGATTTGCTAACATCCTTATACGATTTTGGTTCCCTTAGTTTAAAGCAATCACTAGTTCTGTCATTTGTTTGGTCAAGCTGGAGGTTCCTACAGCTAGTAAATAGGTGTCTTCAATTAAAATCTTCACCAATACCACTCCACACCCTTTGGATATTCACTATGTTTTACAACTTTTTCTTGCAATTACGTTCTTTGTCAGTGATTAGTAAGGATATGCTGATATAATAACCTTAAGCCGGATCTAGGAGAAGAACTTTATAAGCTTAGCTTCCGTTCTTATCCTTTTCCTCAGTATATTTATCATATATTTGTATTTCTTTTTATTTTGTAAAATTTGTATCTAATACTGATGAATAAAATATGTTTAAACTAAACTAAACAGTAACAAAACATCTTTTCCTCGGTTTGACAAGATTCTTGTCATTTAGCCCATCGCAGAGATGTATGTGAGGTAACGAACGACAACTCTGCTGGGAGATTGCAAGATTATGTGCCAAGCTGCACGCTTTAGCACGTAGGTTTCAGCGACGTCAGTTCCAACTGGCATCAGTTTTCATTGAATTGGAGCAATCAGAAGGGAAATCATTCTTCGTCAGCTTACTCAACTTTTAAAACCAAACAACAGGTAAAATTCGCTAAACAAATGTTGGAATGGTAAAACTTTGCAGTGTAATAAATTCGTTGTATAGTCAGGTGGCAAGGGACTTGGAAACTTGCTTGTGCTGTGGTAAATCATGTCGCACCTTGCCTTAAGCTCGGGGCTACATGATTCACCACAGCCTTGAACAAGTTTCCAAGTCCCTTGCCACCGGACTGTACAACTAATGCAAAGAATTTTCTCGTGATCTGATTGGTTAACATGGCGGGAACATATATATCATGTTCCTTGGCAAAAGCCACTTAAAGCCAGTTTCCCTTTTGAGTGCCCCGTAAACATGACTACACATGTAACACAACATCCAAAATGACGGTGTCGATCGATTACCAGACTGCATGTTTATGCATTATCTCCCGTTAGATGGCATTCTATAAATACTCATCTATCTAATTTCGGCATCCTGGGTACAGAGCCGAACCACTTTCCTACGCGACAACCGTTACTTTGAATTTCAAACTGAAATAAACGTTTACTCAATAAAACGCTACCTCGTGCAATTCACTCAGCTATGATCAGCAGTCTAAAGAAATCTGGAGCTAAAGCAGGTCTCGTTTCTCCTCAAACGAATAGATAAAAGCTATTTTCAACATTGCTACTTTGTAGAGCGTAATATTACAGTTAGCCCGCTTTTGGGGCTAGTGATGTGTCATATAAGACAGTCGAATGTTCGATGAATATGACATGCGCAGACAACGCATGTTTATGCACCAATCTGCACGTTTTACTGACGTCACTTTCCAGTGGCGTCAGTTTTCACTGAATTGGGTAACTTAGAAGGAAATTTCAATTTTGTCAGCATACTCGATTCGTGCGATCATAAAACTGGAAAATTCTGCTTAACACGCTTTGAAAGGGTAAAACTTTGCAGTATAATAATATTTTTTTTGTACGGTCCTGAAGGTGGGAGGGGACTTAGAAACTTGTTCACGGCTGTGTCGAATCGTGTTACCACCTCGCCTTCGGCTCTGGGCGACATGATTCACCACAGCCGTGAACAAGTTTCCAAGTCCCCTGCCACCTAATCGTACTACTAATGATGTCTCTGTAAATATTTCCAAGTCATGACTTTTTGAATGCTGGCATTAAAGGTGGGTATTTAGAATGTTCACATCCCACCAAATTAAAATATATATATATATATCACTAAAATTTACATGAAAAAACAGTACAAATCATCAATAATTAAGAATCATAAAATTACAAAAAAAAAAAAAAAAATTGGACGGTATTCCCTTAAAAGGCTACGTAGCCTCTTAAGCTATTTTTAGATTTCCCGCCAAAAATCAAAAAAGCATTGTGGGAATGTTTAGTGACTGGCATGTGGCTAATGACGCTGAAATTACATAACATAACAAACATGTAATTCTTTTCCATAATGTCTTCTTCGGACGCTATGTTTGAAGCTTCGTCTGTGTATTTCCCGTATGGAAATGAGCGAGTTACTCATCTAAAAATAGACAATTCTTAGGAGAGAGATATATAAACTGAGTCGAAGTTAAATGAATTTCATACTACACTACATTTTACATTTTGTTCATTAATTTTATAGTGATGCTATATACTTTTTCTCAAGACTCAGATCTACGAGATTAGGAACTAAAACTACGACACAAGGTGACTTGATGCCCTGATCACGTGCTTTGATACAGCACATATTTTCAAACATAAAGTGCATTTTGTAAACACATTTGAAGAAGCTATATTAATTCACAGGAATTTGACATTCTATAACCAAAATAAATGATAAAACATGAAAAAAAAATCTCCCCTATATAATATAAACACAAGGAACGCAACGTCTCGATTGCTGGCGCTAGCACCCGACAGCCTTTCCCAACCAAAATCACCCACGAAACAAACATTGATCATAATCTCATTCAGCCTAGCGATAGACAAGACATTAATGTACCTGCGACATCCGGCGATACCTCAGTAGACACCTTTCAACCGGAGATATCCTTCATGTTTTACAGCTCTATCAGGACATTTTGATTTATCCGGGTAGCCATTCGCTGACGTCACAGAAAGTAGCAGGTAGCGTATTTTCGTATTACTTATTACTATTATTTTTTTCGTTTTTAAGATACTTATGGACATCACATCATACTGAAGATTTTTCTAGAATCTTTAGTATCATTTGATGTCCATAAATATGCGCATTCCATACTTTGACCTTTGTCAAAACTTTTCGCTAACATATCCTATTTCAGAGCTCCATAATTATAAGAGTGAGTGATGGTTTTCTAAAGTTATTATTTCTCTTTGAAACCCTATGATGTGCGTACTCATTAGAATGGTCTCAATGAAACAATTCTAATGATCTCCCACACCATATTATGGTTTAATGGAGAATGTTTAATATTTTCAAATCTGAAATCAAAATAACTCCCTCTATCTGGAGCTCTGCTAATTTCATGGGTAATATGTATTATATATATGCACTGTGGTGTTATGCTGTGTTGAAATGTGTATTTAATTAGTGTCCCTATATTTGTATACTGATATGTGATATGTATGGCCTTAACCCATTACCAAACAATCACTGGTTTTTATGACCCTGACATAGAAGCCTTTCGAAAACATTGTGGCAAAAGGAGAAAATGCTGGTAACCAGCATTTTCTCCTTTTCCCACAATGTTTTCTACCCTTCTCAAAACAAATTACCAATTTTCAGTTACTTTTATTTTGTCGTCTGCAAATGCTTTCGATTTGGACAAACAGTGAAACCTATAATTTTGTGGTTTGGTAAAGACTTTTAAAGGCCCTCTATGGAAATAATAAAATTATTCTATTGTATTCTTCTCCTCCAAATCACTGCAAAAGATTGCCGCACCAATCTTCTGCTCAAGACCTAGAGTCCTTTCATGTAGTATTGACTTTTGTGTAAGAAACAGTAGAGAATATTGCCAGTCAAAGTTGTTACCAACACTTTGACATGTCTACTGAAAAGACAAATCATAAAGAAAACGAGTATAATTAAACCAAAACTTTATCCAAGTACAGTTTTCAACAAGGCAATCCTATATTGTTTGTTTATCCTTATTGTCATAACAGTAAAACAGACCTATAAACGATATCGCCGTCTTGGAGTATTAATAATAATTGTAGACACGCTGAGGAACCAAACATCTTAAAAGAAACAATTCGGCCATGACTGTATTTTCACATCAAATACTTCAATACTTTGAAATAGTTTATTCCAATTTCAGGTTACACTGCTATGCATATGTAAGCACAAAGTTGGATCAGATACTTTGACATTCCTTCTTGTCAACTTGGTACAAGTTCCTGTTTTACAAACAGTGGACACACTAACCATAACAGAAGGAGAATCAAACTAAAAACTCTCCTTTACAAACTACGAAGCAAAATGCAACATGCTTGTAAGCATATAAGGGATACAAGCACAGGCCGTAACGACACAATGGAATGTTAATGCGAATTAATGTACTGAAGAAAAAAACACATATTTTATAGTTCATGTACTGTTAATCCTTTTAACACAACAATCATAACACAACAACCATGTATGTATGGCTCTCTTGCTTCCTGATATTTTCAGATTTCAAAAAGATGGACAACTTGTTAGGCTTTGTGATCCCCTTTCAATGAAAGATGCTTTAATGATACAATGATTCCAGCATACATGTATTATTATGTATTATGTCTACATGCATTTCAATATTATACATGTAGTTCAAAAACAAGACACTTACTGGTTTTGTGGTTCTAAAATTAACGACTTCTGGAGGCACCTCTCTATAAAACTCTCAAACACTCTTTTTGATAATCTGAAAAATGATACATTAACCAATTTAGCAGTCCTTCAAGAGGAATTACAAACAAATTAATGATTTAAGAACACAGTGTGTTATGATACTATGTTCTGAATGGAAAATTAATAAATAATTTGCCGTATTCTAAACATGGATAAGAAAATTCATCAACCATTAGATGACTTGACCATATGTTATTTACATACAGTTACTTTCCAGAGCGCCCTTCAGGCTTTGTAGAAACCGCATCGATCTCTCGAAGCTATGTGTTACTGAATCATGTTGGTCACTTTCATGTATAAATCTGGACCCGTATTCACCAACCATTCTTAAGAATGTTCTTGTTCTTATTCTTCAGAATTTTGTCCAAGTGAAAGTAACAGAACTTCTGATTGGCTCTAATAAGCTTGTTTAATATCAGCAATTTCAACAAAAGGTCTGTTCGGATGAAACATTAATCAATGCATTCCACCCATGTGAAGTTGATAACTGACAGGAAACATTTAAAGATTAGTATCGTGTGCTATAACTTGGTATGATTTGTTTGCATTCCCCATTCATTTTTCGGCAATGAATTGCAAAAACAATCTTTGAGTACTTTATCCCATTATCACACAATCCATACCTTTGACGACCGTGAGACAGAAGCCTCTGGAAAACACAAACGGAGAAAATGCTGGTATTTTCTCCTTTTCCCATAATGTTTTCTGCCCTTCACAAAACAATTTTCAAATTTTCAGTCACTTTTGTAGTCTGCAAATGCTTTTGATTTGGACAAGCCTAAAATATTGTCGTTTGGTAATGAGTTTTAACTACAGTTACCTGGTTACGAGGTTTTTGAAGTAAACCAACGAAATAATCAAATCTAGTTACTTCCCGTGTCTGAAATTGAAACTGCATCAGTTTGATAAGCTTCTAAGATTAGAATCGTGTGCTATAAGTTGGTATGATTTTTGAGCATTCCCCATTCTTTGTTCGGCGATGAATTGAAGAAGCAATGTTTGAGTACTTTAAAGGTGGGTACTTAGAAATTTCACATCACACCAAATCAAAAAATATATAGATCTATATCACTGAAATTTAGATGGAAAAACAATACAAATCATCAATAATTAAGAATCATAAAATTACCAAAAAAAATTTTTTTATGGTATTCCCTTAAAAGGCTACGTAGCCTCTTAAGCTATTTTTAGATTTCGCACCAAAAATAAACAAGAGGGCCAAGATGGCCCTGGATCGTTCACCTGAATTTTTGAGAGGACCATAGCCTTTTTTTTTTTAAGGTATTGAAACACTGGAAACATATCATTTTTTTGCCAAGCAATTTTTAAAAGGTCACCTGTAAAAGTCCTTTCAAAATCTGACCAGCAGTTTCAGAAAAGAAGAATTTTTAGGAGTTTCTTAATTTCAGTACAGTGCAAGTAGCCCCCATTCACCAGAGCCATGTTTCTTGACCTATCAAAATTTCACGAACAAATTTTGAAAAAAGTCATTCAAGGAATATTTCCATGAAATAAATTTCAAATCTGACCAGCCGTTTCAGAGAAGAAGAATTTTCAAGAAATTCTTCATTTCCATATAGTGCAAGTAGCCCATTCACCAGAGCAATGTTTCTCGATGAATCAAACTTTCACGAACAAATTTTGAAAAGGGTCACCCAAGGAATATTTCTGTGAAATTATTTCAAAATCTGACCAGCCATTTCAGAGAAGAAGAATTTTTACGAATTTACTCATTGCCCTATAGTGCAAGTAGCCCCCATTCATCAGAGCCATGTTTCTTGACGGATCAAAATTTCGCGAACAATTTTGGAAAAGGGTCACCCAAGGAACATCTCTGTGAAATTATTTTAAAATCTGGCCAGCGGTTTCAGAGAAGAAGAATTTTTAAGAATTTCATCATTTCCCTATAGCGCAAGTAGCCCCATTCACCAGAGCCATGTTTCTTGACGGATCAAAATTTCACGAACACTTTTGAAAAGGGTCATCCAAAGAACAGCTCTGTAAAATTATTTCAAAATCTGACCAGCTGTTTCAGAGAAGAAGAATTTTTAAGAATTTCTTAATTTCCATATAAGGCAAGTAGCCCCCATTCACCAGAGCCACATTTTTTGACGGATCAAAATTTTACGAACAATTTTTGAAAAGGGTCACCCAAGGAACAATCCTGTGAAATTATTTCAAAATCTGACCAGCGGTTTCAGAGAAGAAGAATTTTTAAGAATTCCTTCATTTCTATATGGTGCAAGAAGCCCCCATTCACCAGAGCCACATTTTGTGACGGATCAAAATTTTACGAACAATTTTTGAAAAGGGTCACCCAAGGAACATATCTGTGAAATTATTTCAAAATCTGACCAGCGGTTTCAGAAAAGAAGATTTTTAAAGAATTCTCTAGAAAATTCCATTTGGTTGCCATGGCAACCAGAGTTTTTGATGGAATCAAATTCTGTGAACATTTTTTAAAGAGGACCTCCCAAGGAACATTCCAGCCAAGTTTGGTCCAAATCTGCCCTGCGGTTTAGGAGGAGTTGATGTTTAAAGAATTGTTGACGACGCACGACGCACGACGCACGACGGACACCGAGTGATCCTAAAAGCTCCCCTTGAGCACGTTGTGCTCAGGTGAGCTAAAAAATGCATTGGGGGAATGTTAAGTGACTGGCATGTGACTAATGATGCTTAAATTCCATTACATAACAAACATGTAATTATTTTTCATAATATCTTCTTCGGACGATATGTTTGAAGCTTCGTCTGTGTATTTCCAGTATGTCAATGAGCAAGTTGTTCATGTAAAAATAGAACATGTTTCCCGTCGATGTCGACTTTGGCCGTAGTAAATCTCTAATTTCTCGTGTTGTCGGATGGTTTTCGACTACTGGGGTTTTATGAATGACGATTATAAGGCTTTGGGAGTATAAAGATGATATCTTTGAATTTTTGTAAAATTTTCGTCCCAAATTCTGAAGGGCCACCTTAACCCTACCACAGAATCCATAATTTTGACGACCCTGGGACAGAAGCCTTTAGAAAACATTGGAGGCTAAGGAGAAAATGCTGGTAATCAGCATTTCCTCTTTTTCCCGCAATGTGTTCCCCTCTTCATAAAAAAAATTCAAATTTGCAGTCACTTTATTTTGTCGTCGGTAAATGCTTTCGATTTGGACAAGCCTAAAATATTCTCGTTTGGTAATGAGTTAATAGGTTGTTAGATCACGAATTACTGTAAGAAATTGTTAGATCAAGAAAGCACCTTGTTAAAAGATATTTACCTTCAACTAACTGCCAGAAGTTCCAAAGCTATCTTATAAATATTAACTAGGAAGTTATCTGTATTATGTCGACCTGGCAAAGAGGAAGTAGAATGACGTTAGCAGAATTTTACTTTCGGTTTCGGTCAGGACGCGACCCCATAAATATTCGTACCCAAAAATGAAAAAGTTGAAGATTGGACCAACACTCATAGATTTGATTTTTAACCCTTTACCACACAATCCCGCCTTTTAACGACCCTGAGAAAGAGGTCTTCTGAAAACATTGTGGGAAAAGGAGAAAATGCTGGCAACCAACATTTTCTCTTTTTTTCCACATTTGTTTTTGTACGGTGGCACAAAAGTGACATGGAAGATATATTTTATACTACGTGCGCACGCAGTAGCTAATACGTGCGCACGTAATAACTAATACGTGCGCACGTAATACTATTGCGTGCGCACGTATTAGCTAATACGTGCGCACGTATTAACTAATACGTGCGCACGCAGTAGCTAGTACGTGCGCACGTAATAACTAATACGTGCGCACGTAATACTATTGCGTGCGCACGTATTAGCTAATACGTGCGCACGTATTAACTAATACGTGCGCACGCAGTAGCTAGTACGTGCGCACGCAGTAGCTAATACGTGCGCACGTAATACTATTGCGTGTGCACGTATTAGCTAATACGTGCGCACGTATTAACTAATACGTGCGCACGCAGTAGCTAGTACGTGCGCACGCAGTAGCTAATACGTTCGCACGTATTAACTGATACGTGCGCACGTAATAACTATTACGTGCGCACGTATTAATCGACCAATCAGACCTCTACCCCTATGATGTCACTCTGGTAAACAAATATCAGTCGCGCTGCATTTTCACCATGCCTCGAGTAAATTATTGTGTTCCTTTGTGTACTGCCGAATCTAAAGGTAACCTACCTTTTTATCGGCTTCCCAAGAAAGGAACGCTTGAAAGACAGACTTGGATAAGGCTGATTCGGAACGAAAACTTGCGAACGGAGTCTCAATGGACCAGCGTGTGCAGTCTCCACTTTGTTAATGGACGCAAGACATATGATGACTCTTGTCCTACAATCTTTCCAAGGTCGCAAGATTGGGAGAAAGTAATTTACACGTATAACAACAGATCTGACCCTGCAAGACCGAAATTCAGATCACTCAAAATGGTTCAGCCTCAGTCTTACAGGAAAAGACAGAAAACTGGTGAAGACGGAAGTACAGCAAGAGAAAAGAGGATGAGAAAAAGACTTTTTGATACACAGGTATACCATATTCTTTTAAATCAATAGATGCACATGGATGCATATTTTGGACAATAACCAACCAATCATTTTTTTTTTACCAAACGAGCCCGACTTTAAAACGACCATGTGAAAGAAACATTTTGAAAAGATTATAGTAACCAACAATTTTTCCTTAACCCACAATGTTTTCATACCTGTCAGTGACAAATATGTCATCGGCAAAGTTGGATGTGTCAAATATTGTCTGTTGTTTGGTCAAGGGTTAAAATCACAACCCGTAACTTACTAAGATTAAAGTTCAATCAAACAAACTAACAGCAAATCAGCTTAGTTCTTTACCAAACAACAAAGTTTTTAAATGGACCACATTCGAAGCATTTGCAGACAACACATCATACCAAATGATGATTTATGTTGCCACTCCTATAGAAAACATTGTGAGAAAAGGAGAAAATGCTGTTTAACAGCATTTCTCCTTTTCCCATCTGGTTTTCAAAATGCTTCTTCCATATGGTTGTTAAAAGCTGGTATTGGCTTAACTCTTTACCACACAATCCTACCTTGTAATGACCCAACGAAGGCATGGGCGGCTCCAGAGGGGGGGACTGGGGGTCCGGACACCCCTGGAATTTTGGCAAAAATGCGGTTGCCGGATTCGTGAAATGGTACTGGTTTGATATTGCACAGCATTTATGTAAAATACAGCCATAACTTTAAAAAAGAAAGGTTCTAAATGTGGAGACCTCCTCATGGTTAGAACTGGAAACGTTGACTTTTCTTGTAAACGGCTTACATCCACTGAAATCCGGAAACCAAAGTATCATATAATAAGACAAGTGTGTTTTCGGTGGGACCCCCCCCCCCTGAGAAAGATATCTGGATCCGCGCTTGGAAGGGGTGTTGTCGAAAGATTTTGAATGCTGGTTACCGGCATATTCTCCTTTTCCCAAAAGGTTTTCCACCTTTCCCAAAACAATTTTGATTTTTTAGTCACCTTTAATTTGTCATCTGCAAGTGCTTTGAATTAGGACTAGTTTAAAGAGGGTAGTCCACTGGCCTAACATTGAAAGGATTCAGTCTGTCTCTTGCTATTTCACAATATTTTGTCTAAAATATTACCCTTGATCTTGATGGTGTAGTTTACTTGATTGAAGGATTGTTTAACTGGTATCACATATTCATGTACATGTATTTCCTGGGTTTCTGTAGTACAAGGCTGGTGCCCTGAAGTGTCTTGCCCAGGACACTCCAATAAAAAACATAGTGTATCCAGTGACGCTTTAACTCGGAGCCTCCACTATCTTTTGGTCCACATGAAGGTGTAATTTTTTCTTTTCATACTGTATTGTCTATTTCAGGCAAATATCAGTACCTTAAATGTGGAGAGAACATCATATACAGTAAGCTTGGATGAATCTACAATCGCAGATGAAAATCATTTGTTGTTAGAGACAGTCGGACAGCCAAATGCTCAGGTTATAATATTGTCTTTTTCTTAACTCTTTACCAGGCAAGAAATTTTTATGAAAGAGTCTGTAAATAACAATTAAAATGTTACATAAAATATGCATCTTGTAGGGTTGAAAACTTTGTGGTTACTGGTACAAGTATTTTTGTCTTTTCCCAAAGTTAACTTTAAATTGTCAATGTTTTAAGATTTAGAATAAATTTTGTAACATTTATAACCCATGATGTTATCTTGCATTGTGGTTGAGAAAAACTGGCAAGACTGTAGCATAGCATTTCAGAGCCCTAGCGTCGTACAAAGTTTTAGTTTTGGTTGCAGATTACAAATGTTATCAAAAGTATGAAGTTTGTTTCCCCTACAGGAGAAAGAAGTATGGAAAAAGGAGGAAATACAGAACACAAGCATTTTCTCCCTTTTTCACTCCTCAGTTTTTGATAGGTTCATAAAAGACCTGCATTCTTTGCTTTGGCAAGATGAACAAATACCTAAAAAAACAGCTGGTTAACCCGTTACCCCATAAGGCATTTCTGTGGTATGTCTAATTGACCCTAAATAACAACAAGGATGAAGCCGTTTCTTATGTGTATATGTTACCTTTTGACAGCATAGAAAACATTGTGACAAAAGGTGAAATTGCTTGTCACGAGCAATTTCACCTTTTGCCACAATGTTTTCCATAGGCTCCTGCAAGCAATGAGTAGAAATGAGTATCTATGGAGTAAAGGGTTAAGGAACAAAATCAAGTCAAAAAGACTTGTGCCTTTATGACTATTATATTCCAAATCATAATTTTGTATTTCAGGAAAAAGCCTGCAAAAACCAAAAGGGTAGTAAGGTAACAGTAAAAGACAAACTTCAACAGCTGCTCCAAAATATTCTAAACAAATTATCCTCCCAAGATTCTGACCCTGATCCAAACAGTATAAGGGAATTACAAGCCCTGCTGATTGTTGTGACCAAATTGCTTATGAATGTGAAAGAGCAGTTGGACTGTGTGGTTGAGTTAAGACATTATGACAGATTTTTCCTAAAAAGGTTTGAGGGAAGTGATTCGGACATTAGGTTTTTGGACAGGATTTTACTCCTACCAGGCTTTGATGACATTCTATCATAATATGCTGGAGCAGGAGGCAAAATGTTTACAGTACTGGGGCGCAAATAACTCAACCACTAAAGATGGAGACAGTTTGAAATGTGGCAGAAAGAGAACACTTATTCCAATGGATAAAATGTTCATGACCCTAGTGAAACTAAGGCAAGGCTCTGCCAACTTGGATCTGGCAGAGAGGTTTGGTATTAGTGAAATCCATGTGTCACGCATATTTATTACATGGGTGAACTTTATGCACAGTGTCTTGTGTAGTTTAGACATTTGGATGTCAAGGGGAAAAATAAGGCGTAACAGTCCAAATATATTCAAGGAAATTTACCAGGATGTACAGATTATAATTGACTGTACAGAAATATCACTGGAAAGACCATCTGACTTTGAGGTACAGGCAGCAACTTACTCCACGTACAAGAGTTGCAACACGTTGAAAGACCTCATTGGTATAAGTCCAAATGGAATTCCGACATTCGTTTCAGATCTTTTCGAAGGGATTATTTCTGACAATCAGATAATTTTTGATAGTGGATTGGTAGAAAAACTTCAGGAGGGAGATGCCATCATGGCAGACCGTGGATTTACAGGACGGGAGTCTCTTGCAAAACATAAAATTAGACTTGTAACGCCACATTTCTTGAGCAATAAAGACCAAATGCAAATACAGAATCTTGTTGAATCTGTTTCTATTGCTCGTGTCAGAATTCATGTTGAAAGGCTCATGGGGCGCTTGAAGCAGTGGGTCATTTTGTCTTCTAAAGTGCCAATCACTTTTTGGAAGCACATTAATCACATCTTCCAGTTGTGTGTAATGTTGGTTTTATTTTGGCCCCCATTAGTAGATAAGGACTCTGAGTAAATTGATGAGTGAGTGCAGAACCATTCTAAGTGCCTATACATGTACATTGTATAGGCACTTAGAATGGTATTGAACTCATCCAACAAAATGGTGATGATACATGTACTTTTCAACAGAATTATGAATGCAGAGCAGTCATTATTTAACAAAGTGAACTTGTCATCTGCAGATACAATTTTGACAAAGGTCTGAAATTTTGTCGTCTGGTAAAGATTTGAACCTTTATCCTGCAATGCCAACTGTCAACTCCTCTTGGAAATAATGCATTTGAAAACTTTTAAGTTTTAATTAACCCTTTCCCAAACAAGCTCTGGTTTTTACTTGTCTGCCATACAAATCTTTTGAAAATACTGTGGGAAAGGAGAAATTGCTTGTAATGAGTGAAACTTAAAATTATCGTCTGCAAGCCCTTTCAATTGAGAAGAGTCTAAAATTTGTCGTTTGGGACAGGGTTAATAATTAATCTTTCTGTGCAAATGTGTTCCATTTTTACCCACCTATTACTTGTCAGTAAAACAAATGTTAGCTATTAAAGGTTTCTCTGGAAAAGGGAAAAGCATCCACTTTCATAAATCTGACTGCAGGCTAACCAGAGTCTAAATTTTTCACTTACATTTTATTTCCATTTTCATCAGGACAAATGTTTTGAAGAAGTAACAATTACTAAATTTCAAAATTTTTTATTAAAATGGCACATTTTATAAACATGGTGAGTAAGTGTTGTGAATTTCAATATATTACCACACAGTCCTGAATTAAGCATTTCACTATAAGAAACTTTTGAAAACATTGTGGAAAGATAGAAAAAGTGCTGGTAACCAGCATTTTCTCCCTTTCCAAGTTTCCTTTCTTTAGATGAGAGACAAATTTCATATTTCATTGACATTTTATTTGTGATCTGCTAATGCTTTCAAAGTGAGTAAGTCTACAATTCTGTCATCTAGTAAAATAAATTATGTGTCAACTTTCCTTGGTCTTTTTTACATAATATATATTATGTTTATCAGTGAAAGTCGTAAATGGAAGAAAAAATGCATAATTGTAGACATTGTGGACATCTTAAATTAACACATTACCAAACAACCTTGAGTTTTGATTATCATAAGAAAGAAAGCTCTAGAAAACTTTGTGAGAAAAGGAGGAATTCATTTAAATGCTGGTTACCAGTAGTTTCTATTTTCTCACAAGTGCTCTAGGTTTTACCTAACGACAAATTTTTAGATTTGTCCAAATTCGGCAGACGACAATATAAACGTGATTCAAAAACTGAAACTTGACTTTAGATGTGTAGAAAAAATTTTGGGAAAAGGAGAAAATGCTGGTTACCAGCATTTTCTCCTTTTCCTGCGATGTTTTCAGAAGGCTGCTTCCTCTGGGTCGTAAAAACCAGGGATTGTTTGGTAGAGGGTTAAATGCAAATTCTTTGTTCTAACACAGCATACAATCCCATCTTTTAACACTCCTTAGAAAGAAGGCTTTTCGAAAAAATTGTAGGAAAAGGAAAAAGTAATGGAAACATTTTCTCCTTTTCCCACAATGTTTTCTACCACTCAAGACCTATTTTTATCCTTTTTTTATAAAACCCCTGAGCAACCAAAGTAGGTACAATGTTCATTGTGTGGAAGTCCAACAACTTTTCTTTCACTTTTTCCCAAAAACTTGGATCAAAGTTCACACGAAGTATCAAAACTTCCTCATCTTCTTTAGTGAAAAGAACAAAGTCACACCATCTTCGTTTCGTCACTCCCATTTGCATTTGAATTTGATAGTAATGAGAATGGCTTTCTTTCATAATGATTGTTTCTCCAAATGCTTTAAGTGAAAACTGGCTAGAAGACCTTTTTCTTTCAATGGCTTCTTTAGGAGAAATATCTCTACAAGAATAAATACACTTAATTTCAACCAATCCATGTGGATCTTTCTCTGAAGGATCTGTAATCAGGCCATCAGGACTAGCAGCAAGCTGCCCAAATTCCAAATCAACAAACAAACCACACCCACAGACTGTTATATTTACACCTTGTGCTGCTTTCTGCTGCTTGTATTTAACGACAACAACTTCATTATCTATCCCATATTTGACAGCTGGAATGGATGTCAATTTTGGTTTTCTTATCTGAATAATATCTTTAACTAGGGTTCCAATATTTTCCTTTCCGACAAACTTTTTCGCCTTGCTTGCTGTAATCCTGCCTTTCTTGTGCCTGAACCACAATGGGTTATTTGCTTGTCCACGAGTTTGCTTTTCGATTTCTTTCTGTCGTGCCTCTGTGACCTATAAAGGCAATAAATTAGCTGTTATCATTTATCGACTGCTTTCAAGTTAACTCTTTATCACACAATCCCGACTTTTAATGACCCTGAGAAAAAAACCTTTTAGAAAACCCTATGGGAAAAGGAGAAAATGCTGGTAACCAGCATTTCATCCTTTTCACACATTGTTTTTGACCCTGCTGGAAAAAAAATCAACCTTTTTCTTTCTTTACTAAACCTAATGTAAAATATTGCAGATGAAAAATGTTGCTTGCTTAAAGATTTGATGTCTTTAACCCTTTACCAAACAATCCCTGGTTTTCAGGACTCCAGAGACAGAAGTTGTTTGAAAACATGGTAACCAGCATTTTCTCCTTTTCCCACAATGTTTTCTACCCTTCACAAATTAAATTTCATTTTTTGTGTCACATTAATTTTGTCGTCTGCAAAAGCTTTCAATTTGGACAAGTCTAAAACTTTGTTGTTCCGTAAGGAGTTAACAGAACTTTATGTTAACTTTCTTACTGAGGTCATTTAATCCATTACCACACTATCCCTACTTTCAACGATCCTGAGAAAGAAGCCTTTAGAAAACATTGTGGGAAAAGGAGAAAATGCTGGTTACCAGCATTTTCTCCTTTTCCCACAATGTTTTCTACCCTTCACAACACATATTTCAAATTTTCAGTCATTTTTATTTTGTTGTCTGCAATTGCTATCGATTTGGACCAGCCTAAAATATTGTCCTTTTGTGATGAGTTAAACTGAGGTTGTTGATAAAAAATTATAAGATAAAGTCTTATATGTAAATACCTTAAGTTTTTGACAAACTATTTCCTCTGGAAGTTGATGAGTATTAATCCTCTCTTCTTCACCTTCACTAGCAGTATCAGTGCTTGAGTTAAGAATCTGAAGAAAATGAATTAAATAGTTTTTCATGTATGTTGCATTATTTTTTATCCTTTTTATCCTTTGCTTTTCATTCTAACCTTCACAATGCTAAAATCAAGTAAACTTGCTTTTACCATCAGTGCAGATCATAATCAGACTACACAGAGCATGCAGACTAATCTTTGATCTATATTGTCCAATACCTTACTACAGGTTATGGTTGAAACAACCTTGCACAATGTTTGAAAAAAGTTCATCATGTTTACCCAGCATTGTAAATGTTGACAAAAGTCAACGTAAATGTTAAAGAATACATTTGTCAACCACCTGAAAGATTGGCACAGTGCTGTCCCTGTGATTATTTTCAACAATGAATAAGACACTGCATGTAAATGTTACTTATTTCAAAGAAGCTCCAAGAATGGTTTTCATCAATGTTGAAATTTTAGTGCTTACCATCAGCAAGCCTGTTTCATGAAGTAATTGCTTCAAGTCTTCTTTTAAGGCAGTGGTATCTAAGATGGCCTTTTTCATTCGTACACTGTACCCATCATAGTTTTCAAGAGGTCTTTTTCGTCATACAGAGCGTCCAAATACATGTTTTTGGACAACACGAACACCTGAAATGGGAGAATCAGATTTTTTGTAAAAATGTTAAAAGAACACAGTTTGATTAGCATGGATCTTTTGTTCACCAAACATTTTGGTTTCCATTCTCAGTCCAAGTTTATTTCCAAATGCATAACAGGGTTGGTGAGGCTCAGTGGTTAAAGCTTGTAATCTCAGACCTGTAAGGTATTGTGGTCACACTGATTGTGGTTCAAAGTTTCAAGTCCCAACAACAGACCTTCTGGTCACATGAGAAATATAAAATGAAAAAAAAATTGTCGAAAGCGGCAGCAAACATTATAAATACACTTCGAAAGCGATGCAAAGCATCACACAAATGTCACAAATTTTCAGAACAAATGGGGAAAGCTTCTGATGTTTGTTGTAGTACTGTACATTGTATAATGAAAATGCACAAGACCTCTATTTTAACTCTACCACACAATCCTGACTTGAAACAACCCAAACAAAGAAGCATTTTGAAAACATTGTGGGAAAAGGAGAAAATGCTGATAACCAGCATTTTCTCCATTTCCCGCATTGTTTTCTACCCTATCAAAGACATTTTATAAATTTTTTATCACAACTGGACAATGTAAAAAAAAATACCTGTTTTTATGGGTTTGGTTAGCTTCTTTGCTTTTCTTGAAGGCAGGTGCTATTTCTGTTCCTTGGAAGTGCAGCTTTCTGGTGCATCATTTAAAGATTCTTGAAAGTCCAAAAGGCCAAAAAGTACAATGGCTATATGAATGCACTTTCCTCCAAGTCCTGCTGCACATAAATCTGCACTTTCCTTTCATAACTTCACCAGTGCTGTTTTTTAAAACTAAATCTGTTTGAAATGTCTTGCTCTTGTATGATGACAACACCATTCCACTGACATGTGTGTAGTCTTCCAGTTTATTAAATTTTACTTCACTTACATGACCAGATTTAAAAAAGTTAAAACCTTTCCTCAGTGGTTTCTGGGCAACAGGTAAATCTGTGATTGTAACAGAGTCTTCAATGTCAGAGTCTGCAGCATGAACTATCATTAATTTTCTTTTAACTAGATAGTCAACTATGCAAGCATAGTTGAAACCTCTTGGAATAGAACCCATATTTGTTGTCCAGTTTCTCAGTAATGGAAGTGGAAAATTAATATCTTTATGGATTCCGCAGTCTACCTCAGTTAACACATTCTGACTACATTCTGATCCATCCGGGTCAACAACAAACTTTGAAAGTCCATTCTCTTGAAGATCTTTCACCCTGAAATATCAAACAATGCACAATATTTTAAAAGTTATTCTGTACATCAAGTGTATAATGTTACTAGTCTTAGCTTCTATGTGATAGGCTTTTCAAGTTATAAGTATGCTAGCCTATATTTAGATATATTTATAAATAAATAAATCATTAATAAATGCCGTTTACAGGTGTTAAATTTATTAATTACAGCTGAATGGGAATCTAGTGCATATTGCTTAAGTTTGCATATGCTGAAGTCATCTTTTTCCACATTGGTTTAGGCCAAATACAGAAAATATTCTTGTGGAAAATAACTAGAGGCGCTTGAGCGCCTGTATCGCTCCACAGGCCTGATTTTTCTGTAACGGTGAAGAGAAGTTTTTAACAATTACCATTCATTACTGCATTTTAAGAAAAAAGGCTATGAAAAACATTGTGAGAAAAGAAGAAAATAAAAGTAACCTGCATTTTCTTAGTTTTACACAATAATTTCTACCCTTTTTGATACAAGTTTTACTAATTTGAAGATTTATGTTGTCTGCAACATCTTTCAATTATGGCCAGTTATAAAAATTTTGTCGTCTGGTTATAGTTAACTCATTACCAAACGACAACACTTTAGGGTTGTCCAAATGGAAAGCATTTGTAGATGAAAAAATAAAAGTGACTGAAAATTTGAAAGTTGTTTTGTGAAGGGTAGATAACATTGTGGGAAAAGGTTACCAGCATTTTCTCCTTTTCCCACAATCTTTTCTAAAGTCTTCTTTGTCAGGGATCAGTTTGATTGGATAACAAAATGCCTTATCACAACAGTAAAGCCCTGTCCCTCTTTGTACTAGGTCA
Source organism: Tridacna crocea (assembly GCA_943736015.1). Taxonomy (NCBI): domain Eukaryota; kingdom Metazoa; phylum Mollusca; class Bivalvia; order Cardiida; family Cardiidae; genus Tridacna; species Tridacna crocea. The sequence goes on along the minus strand of OX031060.1, from coordinate 58,972,819 downwards.
CCAGTAGGTCAACAAACCTTTACCAGAACTAATCAAAGTGCAGAGGTTCTCTTGTTTTATATGAAAAGGATTATAGATTATGTAAAGCAACTATCTTTAACTCTTTACCAAACGACAATATTTGGGATGTGACCAAACTGAAAGCATTTGCAGACAACAAATTAAACATTGATGAAATGATGATTTCTCTCTTTGATGGTGTAGAAAACACTGAGGGAAAAGGAGAAAATGCTGATTACCAGCATTTTCTCCTTTTCCAAGAGTGTTTTCCAAAGAGTTCTTCTTTAGGGTCATTAAAAGTCAGGATTGTATGGTAAAGACTTACCACCATAGGAACTAACCTGCAATACAACAATGAAATCAAAACAAACAGTTTGAGAGAAGAAATTTTTCAAAGATTTTACTTTATACCATAAAAGGAAAATGAGTCTCCCATAAAAGCCGTGTTTTTTGATGGATTTTTTTTTTTTTTAAGGAATTCTGTAGACCTCTATCTAAGGAACATTCCTGCAAAATAGTGATGCTATCCAATTAGTGGTTTGGGAGGAGAAGATTTTTAAAGGTTTTTTACTTTGGTTGCCATGGAAACCAGAATTATTCATGGAACACAGTTATTTGAAGGAATTTGAAAGAGGACCACCTAAGGAACATTCCTGTGAAATTTGGTAAAAATCCAGGCAATAGTTTCTGAGGAGAAGTTTTTTAAAGAAAAAGTTTACGGACGCACGCACGGACAAACGAACGGACGGACGAACGGACGGACGCACGACCGACACAACGCCATGACAATAGCTCGCTGGCCTTCGGCAAGTGGAGCTAAAAACCGCCAGCACATACGGAAGAAAATGGATCTTAGGGGAACCCCGAATCGTAGGCCAAAACATCAAAGTTACGGACCCGTAACCATTGGAATTCCCTTTCAAAAGAATATCCACAACTTAGGCTTTGGATGCATGATAAACAGTTTAGTGTATAATCAGTCTATATGGGCGATGTCTGAAAACATAAGGACGGCGATTCAAACTCGCTCAGAGTCACAGCTCGTCGCGCTAGTCGGCAAGATATTTCTCTTAATTTACCTGTTAGTAAATCTCTTTTTTGAACAACTTGTGTTCCCCGCAAAGTCTCAACAATTCAGCCTTCTTGCGAGATCCTTTGCATCGTTGTCCTCAACAACTGGATCAGGTAGTACGGCGCCTTTTATATCTTCTTCTCATAGTTTCACTATTCTGTCCACCATAATTATTGCAATCCAAGATTCCCCCCAAATAATCCCACAATGCAACGCGATAAACAACGCGTGACGGTTTGAGGCCTATTCACAATCAATAAATGTCTACTTCCATCTAGAAACAATGGCTTCCGTTCATGATTCTGATTGGTGGATTATTACGTGCGCACGTAATAACTAATACGTGCGCACGTATTAGCTACTGCGTGCGCACGCAGTAGTTATTACGTGCGCACGTATTAGTTAATACGTGCGCACGTATTAGTTATTACGTGGGCACGTAATAGCTACTGCGTGCGCACGTATTAGTTAATACGTGCGCACGTATTAGCTACTGCGTGCGCACGTAATAACTAATACGCGCGCACGTATTAGCTACTGCGTGCGCACGTAGTATAAAATATATCTTCCATGTCACTTTTGTGCCACCGTAGTTTTTGTCCTTTCCTAAAAGAAATTTAAAATTTTCAGTCACTTTTATTTTGTCGTCTGCAAATACTTTCGTTTTGGACTAGTCTAAAAATTTGGTCGTTTGCTAATTAGTTAAATGAACCTATACGTACCATATACTTTTTTTTTCCAGTGGGCCTACATGTATACAGCGTGTAATTTGTGAAGTTAAACTGAATAGACCTCTTTGGCTTGTGTTGGTTCATAATTGTCCGATATTTTATTTTCATAATAGTCTAATTTTGTTACTCGGTGTTCACACGTGAATTTGTAAAATATTAAGTTTTGATGATTACCGTACATAAATTTATTATTTGAGAGATCTGTAGTGATAAATTTACCACTAATTCATTTGCCTGCTATGTACAAAGTTTTTAAGAGGAAATGAGTTTGGTCAAAACAGCCGCGGTCATGTCTTGGAAGAACAACCGTATGCACTTCATTATTTCCCGCCGAAGGCAGAGGAATACATGTATCGTCGGTTTACTTAAAAAAACATCGTAACTACAGCTTGTAACAATATGTAGTCAAGATCTCGAGGTTTTCGAAGTAAACCGACGGTATATATTTTTAGAGAGGTCCGTCCTTCCTTCCATCCGTCCGTTTATCCTTTCGTCCATCCGTCCGTTTCTCCGTCCGGGACAATTTTTCTAATAACAATGGACGGAAATCTGTACGTGTTTACAATAATCTATTCCGCCGATGTACTTTTTTTAATCGATGCAAAACTGAGAGCGATTTTGAGTTACGTGGTATTTTCAAGAAGAAAGCCTTTGAAAACGATGTGGGAAAATGCTGGTAATCCTTTTCCCCACATTGTTTTCTACCCAATCAAAGAATTATAACAGCATGTGAGCTGCATTTATTTTGTCATCTACAAATATTTTTAATTAGGTTCAATCCAAAATTTTGTTGTTTCGTAAAGAGTTGACTCTTGAACAAATGACAAAGATTCACATTTGTCCATGTTGATTGATTGAATGGTGTTTTTACGCCGCTTTCAACATTATTTCAGTCATATAACGCCGTACGCTCTCACATTCATTATTTCCTCTATATTCATGTAATTCCTGGGTTTCACCCGTGCTAGGATAGGGCTCTGTTCAAGAGTTTTGCCCGTAAAGCACCCAGTGGATCCGGATAGGTTCGAACCGAGGGCCTCCAGGTTACAAGTCCTACAACTTTACCACTGAGCTATGCAGAACCCCTCGTCCGTATCGAAAGCACTTGCAGATGACACATTTGTGGCTTAAGTAATGGTTCTATTTTTTCTGAGGAGTAGATAACACTGTTATAAACGGAGACAATGCTGGTAACCAGCATTTTCTCCCTTTGTACCAAAATGTTTTCGAAAGTCTTCTTCCTCATAGCCGTTAAAAAAATCAGATAGTTTAGAAAAAGGTTGTTTAACCCATTACCACACAATCCCTGGTCTTTACGACCCTGAGAAAAGAGTCTTTTGAAAACATTGTGGGAAAAGGAGAAAATGCTGGTCACCAGCATTTTCTCCTTTTCTCACAATATTTTTTATACCCTTCCCAAAACAGATTTGATTTCGTTTTTTCATTTAGCCACCTTTATATTGTCATCTGCAGATGCTTTGAATTTGGACAAGTCTACAATTTTGTCGTTTGGTACAAAGTTAAAAGTAAGGCTTTTACAGGCATGTGCATAGGTTTCGATTCGTGAATGATGTTTTTAACCCTTTCCCAAACAATCCCTGGTTTTTACGGGTCTGGAATAGTAGCCTTTTGAAAACATTGTGGGAAAAGGAGAAAATGCTGGTAACCAGCATTTTCTCCTTTTCCCACAATGTTTTCTACCCTATCAAAGACAGAAATCATCTTTTCAGTCAGAGTTGAATTGTCGCCTGCAAATGTTTTCAATTTGGTCTAGTGCAAAAGTTTGTCGTTTGGGAAAGGGTTAACTTAATTTATTTATGGATAGGGTATCCTGATGGGATTTGTGTAACATTGTCCGTTCATTGCCAAATTCGTAAGGGTTACGCTTCATTATCTCCCGCTAGATGGCATTCTACAAAAATTAATACTCATCTATCTAATTTGGGCATCCTGGGTACAGAACCGGGTTACTTTTCTACGCGACAACCGTTACTTTGAATTTCAAACTAAAATGAACGATTACTCATTAACACGTTTCCTGGTGCCATTCATTCAGCTATGATGAGCAGTTTAGAGAAATATGGAGCTAAAACAGGCCTGGTTTCTCCTCAAACGTATTGATAAAAACCGTTTTCTCATTTGCTACTTTATAGCGCATATTACCACAATCCCCCAAATATGGGGGGGGGGTGATGCCGTCATAGCAGACAGGTCCAATCTTCGAAGAATATGACATGCGCAGACAACAGGTTACGCTGAGACTCGGGTAATCCGTAACCAATGCTGGGAAGCAGCGTCTTTTGGCCGATCGGTTAGACCTACAGATTACCCGATTCTTACCTGAATTCATACCTTTCTTTTTTCGGCGATAAAGGCGATTTTACAAGAACACCAGTCGGGTGCATTTACTTCACATAAATCTAGGTCCGTATTCACCAACCATTCTCAAGAACATGTGCTAAGTCTCCCAAAGTTTTCTGAATTTGAAAGTGACACGACTTCTAATTGGCGAAATCATTTGATTTAGCCAATCAGAAGTTGTGTTACTTTTAACTTTATAAAATTGTGGAAAAAAGAATGTTCTTTAGAATGGTTAGTGAACCCGGGCCCGTAGGCCCTATCATAAAGAAAACTTAAATGCATGTGCCTTCTTTGATTTCTTCAAGAATCCTTTATAGATAAATACAGGATAAACAACTGGTTGTGAGTTCTTACGAACAAAGCCAATACAAAAAAATACAAAAAGGAAATAGTAGAATAGATCTATCAAAGTTTACTCCGTAGGTGAAAATCTTGCAGTATCGGACAGTGTTGATACAAGATCATACTGCACGTTCAGTGCAGTCTGATCTTGATCTACAATGTCCGCAAAAGGTCAGTCAGTCGCCTTTACCGGTCCAATAGTTATACAATACCTATAAATTTTAGCAAATATATCTCAATTACTAAATCTATATCAAATTTATCACAAATTTCTTTCTGCAGGTAAAAGTCTTACAGCATCGGACAGAGTAGATTACAGATCAGACTGCATTGTCCGCAAAACCTTACTTTATTTGCGCCTTGCAGCCATGTAACGTAAGGAAAATAATATCGACAGGTAAATCCGGAAGCGTGAAAATCGGCAATTCTCGGAGATTCTCAGAGATTCTCGGGTAGCAGATCTCGTAACGTATTCGTAGCGTTGGAGCTTAATTTGCCGCGAATGCTAGAAAATAACAGATGGGTGATATTTGTCAAGTCTGCAAGTACCAATAAATACATTGTAAACAAATATAGAAATCAGAAACCTGTGTTTATTTGTGGAGGATTGTGCTATCATGTGACATAGTTTGGCTCCGCGGGAAGAAATCCAATGTTGAACAAAGGTTTGTTAAGCTTTTCGATTCGTATTTTTCATTCTCTTTTTTTTTTATGATAGATCTAGATCTAACTATCATTTAGTTATGGCCCCATCATGAAATTTTTGACCCCGTAACGAAAATTCTAGGCCCCTGTCCAGACTGAAAACATTCTTCATGTAGCCTACTCGGAACAGAAACTTTAGGAAAGCATGGATAAGTGCCGACTGGCCGCTGCGATATAATTGATATAATGTTGAAAACGGCACTTTTAACCCTTTCCCAAACGACAAACTTTTGGACTAGACCAAATTTAAAGCATTTGCGGACGACAATTCAACTCTTGCTGAAAAGATTATTTATGTCTATGATAGGGTAGAAAACATTGTGGGAAAAGGAAGAAATGCTGGTTACCAGCATTTTCTCCTTTTCCCACAATGTTTTCAAAAGGCTACTATTCCAGACCCGTAAAAACCAGGGATTGTTAGGGAGAGGGTTAAACACCATACAGTCAATCAACTGATCGACCAAATGGTCTAAAAAAAACGTGCCTGTTATACTGGGGAAACAAAACGGTCTGTTTGTAGTTTAATTCTTGATCAAACGATAAAATTTCCGAACTCTCCAAATTGAAAGACTTTGGCAAAAACTCAGACGACAAACTGAATCAAAGGGTAGATTTCCTTTTTTCTTCGAAAGGGGTAGAAAATACTGCGGGAAAAGGGAGAAAATGCATGTTACGAGCATTTACGGGGTTTTCTTTGAAAGACGTAGAAAACATTCTTGGAAAAAAGAGTAAATGCTGGTTACCAGCATTTTCAGGGGGTAAAAAATCGGTTGGAAAGGACAAAGTTCTGGTTACTATCATTTTGTTGTTTTTTTCTGCAAAGAGGATAGTAAACATTGTGGGCAAAGAAAAAAAAATGGTGGTAATCAGCATCTTCTCCTTTTGCCACAATATTTTCAGCAGCATTTTTATCAGGATCGTTTTAAATCGGGATTGTCAGGTAGATCTAATTTGTTGATGCCATTTCTCAAGTGAAAACGTATTTCAGCCTTATCTGTCGCTTGATGGCATTCTACAAATATAAAATCCATCTAATTTTGGCATTCTGGGTACACAAGCGGGGTAATTATTCAAAACAACAAACTTTACTTTAAATTTCCAATGAAATAAACGTTTACTAACATAAAACGCTACCTGGTGCCATTCATTTAGCTATGATCAACAAGCTTGTGACCATTTATTAAAACAGCCCCTATATGCTTGGGTAATAGGCAAATAGCTTCGGCATAATATATGCCCTACTTTTCCTAGGTATGCAGGGGATGGATGATACGTCATAGCAGACAGGTCGAATCTTCAAAGAATATGACATGCGCAGACAACGCGTTTATCAGATATGCCAAGGCTACCGGTGCACCCGTCGATGCGTTCCTGGAGTTTCTTAAACTCTTTATCGCGCAATCCGGAGTTTTAATGACCCTGAAAGAGACATAATCTCCCGCTAGATGGCATTTTTCAAAATACACATCCATCTTATTTGGGCATTCTGGGTACAGAACCGGACTACTTTTCTACGCAACCACCATTACTTTGAATTTCAAACTAAAGTAAAGGAAACGTTTACTCAATAAAACGCTAGCTGATGCGATCCATTCAGCTCTGATCAGCTAGCATGTAACCTATGCACCGGCCATTTATTAACCCTTATCCTGCTAAAGAACTAAAATGAAATTTTCAATTCGATAGTAAAAACTCAAACATTGATATTTCAATGGTATGTTTCGGGGAAAAATATCTCCACATCGGACAGCGCAGATCAAAGATCAGACTGCACGTTCTGTGCAGTCTGATCTTGATCTGCGTAGTCCGCAAAAGGTCAGCGAGACGCGATAAGCAGCCAAAGGGTTAAAACAGCCCATACATGCTCGGGAAAGAAGCTTCGGTAAAAGCCCTACTTTTCCGTAGCATATGGGGTGGGCGATGCATCAAAGCAGACAGGTCAAAACTTCGGAGAACATGACATGCGCAGACAATGAAAGAGAAGGCTTTTTAAAACACAAAATATTCTTCATATACTTATGTCTTGTCGTGCGCGACTATAGGTGTATTTCATGAAAAGTGTAAAGCAAGATCAGCCCGAAATGCTTGCAATCTAATCCTGCTTTGTACTCTGAATTACTCCTCCAATAATCTCCGTCATATAAACCCAAATCATTGTTATTATAATGTAACAAAATGAGCCATGCTCTGTGAAATGGAGACTTAATGTATCTGCGAAAAGTATCAACCCAGGTCAGCCTGCGCGGACTGCAGTCCACGCAGGCTGACCTTAGCTGAAACTTTTCGCAGTTTGTCAATTTTCTGTCTGTCAAAGGACCAGTCTACCTCATGATTAAGTCGGCTGACCTGAGCAAAAACTTTTAGGGCTATAGGTCATTTTTTTTCTGTATGTCCGGGGATCAGTCTACCTCATGACACATCCTGCTATTTAAAAAAAAAAGTGGATTTTATGAATTTATAGTTTTATGATGGCTTGCTACGTGCCATGGATCAAGGAGTTGCATTAAGCCCCCTTCTGCCAGAGCGTGGCTCAGATACATTGTTTGTTAACCCTTTACCAATTAATCCCTGGTTTTTGCGGCCCCGAGACAGAAGCCTTTTGAAAACATCGTGGAAAAAGGAGAAAATGCTGGTAACCAGCATTTTCTCCTTTTCCCACTATGTTTTCTAACCCTGCTGGAAACAAATTTCAATTTTTTGAATTACATTTATTTTGTCGTCTGAAAGTGCTTTCAATTTGGACCAGTCTAAAATTGTGCCGTTTGGTAAAGATTTAATGGCATCCATTTATTCGGCAGGCTAAATGTTTATATTATTAATACCCCACAGTATTTTGTGATCTCCGCTAGGTAAATAGACGGGAATGGAAATCTGCCTTATGAAATGCCACAAAAACGGGAAAAAATCAATAGAAATCCCCCATTTTCAAGGAAACTGTTACCTGGTTACCATGGCTACGGTTTAGTGATGCGATGACATTTTGATTTAGCGGGCATTTTTTAGCAAAACAAATTCTAATTAATCCATTACCGCACAAGCCCGACTTTTAACGGCCCTATATGAAAGAAACCTTTTGAAAACATAGGTGGAAAAGGAGAAAATGCTAGTATCCAACATTTTCCCCTTTTCCCACAATGTTTTCTAACCATTCCATGAAAAAATGGACCATTTTGGCCACACTGAAATTGTCGTCTGCAAATATTTTCAATTTGGACAAGGCTAAAACTTCTTCGTCTGGTATATAGAGTTAGCCCATTTATTCGGCAGACGACTTAGTTTCCTTTAGCAGCCAACCAACCATTTGTTTTTTAGAACATTTGTAACATTTTGACTTGACGAGCAATAGCGTCTTTTACCACAATGATTTTAATCTTTTAAACCATAGTTTATCACGACACAGGTAATCTACGGAATACAGTTAGGGCCATCGCCAATGAATGTGTTGATTTCAAATGCAACGTTCGATAGTACGATGGTGATAACGCGAAATCAAGTTGCTACGACGGTGACAGCGCGATCGTAAGATGATGACATCGTACTAGTATCGTGTTTTCACCATCGTACCATCGGGTTTTCGTCATCGTACTATCACGTTTTTACCATCGTAGGAAAACGATTTCGCGTTATCGCCATCGTACTATCAAACATCGCTTCAAAAGTCTTGAACACTCGTGGGCGATTTCCTTATTGGTATTCTATCATCATCGCACTATAGCGTTATCATCATCGTACTATCGAGCATCGCGTTTAAAATCCACAAATTTATAGTTGATGGGCGTAACAGTGTTCCATAGGACTTCATCCACTGAATATCCCCAAAGTTCTCTGCTACAAAATGTTTATGGGGGAAACGAGTTAATCATTTATGTGTGACATACTTCAAATAGACATTTCTTTTTCGTCTGTATAAGGCGAACAACTTTGAGCAATCTCGGATTCTTTCCCCCAGAATATCTCAGTGCGTACTAGTAATATAGTATGGTGTCGAGAAGTAAATCTTACTTCGCATTTTAATTGGTTGAATTTACGTTTATTTATCCTCGCCACCGGTTTCCAAAATGGACAACGCCCCCTAAAGCCTGTTAGTATTGTTACATGGGATAGTGCAGATACAGGACGAAACCATCGCTAAGTTACGCCTGGTTTTTTAACGTGCTCGGTGTATAGCACCGTCACACGGGACCTCGGTTAAACGTCTCGTCCGTAATTTTAGATGGCCAGCCGTGGGGATCGAACCCACATCCTCATGACCACGAGTCCAGCGCTCTACCAACTGAACTATGCGGGCTGGTCTTCGCGTTTTAATGTTGATCTTCTCTGTTCATTTATACCCGCCTTCACGCACACACATACAAGCAAGGTTGTGGTTATGGTACCAAGGGTGAGCTATCGTATTTGTTTTCCACCTTTGGCGCTCCAGGTAAAAGTGTCGACTGTATTAGAGGCGTTGATGACAGTGATACATCAATATAATATTAACTCGTTACCAAACGACAGAATTTTAGGTTTGTCCAAATCGAAAGCATTTGCAGACGATAAAGATTAGTAAAAGTGACTGAAAATTTGAAATTTGTTTTGTGCAGGGTACAAAACATTGTGGGAAAAGGAGAAAATGCTGGTTACCAGCATTTTCTCCTTTTCCCACAATGTTTTCTAAAGGATTCTTTCTCAGGGTCTTCAAAAATAGGGATGATGTGGTAATGGCTTAAATCGTACTCTGGCAAAAGGGTGTTTGGTGTCATGACCGAGGTCGTAACCAAAAGGTTCCGAGTTTGATACCCGGGAGCGGGATTTATCGTTTACCCACACAATCGGCGCGAGTACTATAGTGTGGTTTCCCATGAAGCAGAATCGAGTGAGATTTGTAGAAGTTGTAAGAACTTGTTTCTCAATCGATGTAAAATAAATACGTTTAAACTCAACTAAAAATTGAAAAAAAAATCGTATCTTATAGCCAACTATAAAGATCCAAGATCAGATGCACGTGATATTCAGTCTGATCTTCATCTATGCCGACCGCACAAACGCTTGTTTTTTAACAATGTTGCCAAAAGAACTGAACCATGCCCCGGAAACAGGGGGCGGCTTAATGCATATTCGTGATCCATTATACTAAGCAAATTGTCACCTAATTTATGGCTCCACTAACTCATTACCAAACGACAAAATTTTAGTTTTGTCCAAATCGAAAGCATTTGCAGACGACAAAATAAAACTGACCGAAAATTTGCAATTTGTCTTGTGAAAAGTAGAAAAACATTGTGGGAAAAGGAGAAAATGCTGGTCACCAGCATTTTCTCCTTTTCCCACAATGTTTTCTTAAGGCTTCTTTCTCAGGGGCGTCAAAAGTAGGGATTGTGTGTTAAAGGGTTAAACCTATTTTGTTTAACAACCAACTGAGTAAGGAGATAGAACGGTCCTAGGACAGACAGAAAATTGATTAAAAACGAAAAGTTTCGACCCAGGTCAGCCTGCGCGGACTGCGCAGGCTGACCTGGGTCGATACTTTTCGCAGTTGCATTAAGTCTCCTGTTGTCAGGGCATGGCTCAATTTTATTGATTTTTTTTTCAGAATTCAAAATGTTAGAGTCATATCTTGAGAAAAAGTGGGTTGATAAACCTGAAAAAAAAAAAGGATTAACCTGGGTCGAAACGTTCTGCTAGCGGTCAATTTTCTGTACATGAACCTGAAAAAAAAGTATGAACCTGGATCGAAACATTTTTGCTATCGGTCAATTTTCTGTCCATGAACCTGAAAAAAAATTATGAACCTGGCTCAAAACCTTTTTGCTATCGGTCAATTTTCTGTCCATGAACCTGAAAAAAAAATCGACCTGGGTTGAAACTTGCTATCGGTCAATTTTCTGCCTATGAACCTGAAAAAAAGTATCGACCTGGGTTGAAACTTGCTATCGGTCAATTTTCTGCCCATGAACCTGAAAAAAAGTATCGACCTGGGTTGAAACTTGCTATCGGTCAATTTTCTGCCCATGAACCTGAAAAAAAGTATCGACCTGGGTTGAAACTTGCTATCGGTCAATTTTCTGCCCATGAACCTGAAAAAAAGTATCGACCTGGGTTGAAACTTGCTATCGGTCAATTTTCTGCCCATGAACCTGAAAAAAAGTACCGACCTGGGTTGAAACTTGCTATCGGTCAATTTTCTGTCCATGAACCTGAAAAAAAGTATCGACCTGGGATGAAACTTGCTATCGGTCAATTTCTGTCCATGAAGACGAAAAAAAGTATCGACCTGGGTTGAAACTTGCTATCGTTCAATTTTCTGTCCATGAACATGAAAAAAGTATTCACCTGGGTCGAACCGTTTTGCTATCGGTCAATTTCTGGATGTCCAAGGACATTCTATCAACAGATCCTGTCGGTTTTTAGCCAAAATGGATTTTATAGATCCATAATTATGCTATAATTGGCTTGCAACATGCCGAAAGGGGCATTCGGACATTTGCCGAAAGGTCTCCTCGGATCAGCCTACCCAGTCCGGCACTTTAGGAGTACATTATTGGTTTTACAGTCAGGTGGCAGGGGACTTGGAAACTTGTTCATGGCCATGTGAACCATGTCGTCCCGCGAATTATTATACTGCAATTTTTTACCATTCCAAGTTTTGGTAACTGTTTTTTGGTTTTAAAAAAATGAGTACGCAGACAAAGTAGAATTTCCCCTCTGTGAGCCCCAATTCAATGAAAACTGACGTCACTGGGAATTGACGTCACTAAAACCTTGGTAATACATGCTAAAACGTGCGGCTTGGCGTATAATTTTGATGTTAATCTTGATCGACGCCGCCATTTTGAATGTTGTGCTGATAGTGTTGTCATGTATACGGGGCTCCCGAAAGGGAAACTACTTTTACGTTGGTTTTGCCAGTGTACATATCTATATGTTCGGGGCATATTATCCAA